>JXTB01000152.1:105370-236024 GCA_002914805.1 Parasponia andersonii | reverse complement strand
TATAGGTATATGGTAGGTTTGTATATTTTGTATCATAAACTAGGTTTAGAAACCCCTTCTCCTGAGGAATTCGCTTGGTTCTACCAAGTGAAGTCAAATCCGTCAGATTTCGGCTTCTTCTATGCGAGCAAGTGGTTGAATCGAGCCATAAAAACGATCTACGGGGTTCGCAATAACATGGAAAAATGGAAAAATCCATTTTTCCATTTTGACTATGCAGCCAATAGCTTCTTTCAAAATCCCGGTAGGTAGTCTTCCAATTTATTGTCTTGTTTGCATATTTATTCTTTATATTGATCGCATTCTAATGTCATCGCAGATAATAGGGATCGACTCGGACTCTCTAGGGATCAGCTCGCAAGATATATCAGATCAACGACCTTCCAGTTGAAGAATTTAATTGGAAGGTACTAGGCACAACAAAGAACCTAGTCGCTTGCGGTCTGATTCCAAAGGGTGCCGCATTCCCAGACCCCCCGGTTATCTCCTCCAGACCAGCGAGCTCGAAGAAGAAGCCCAGGAAGAAGACAGACTTAGGTGCCTCGTCCTCCAGGATCAGAAAAAGAAAGGCACCAGCTACATCACCTTGCTCAGAGCCCTCATCTCCAGAGACCATGTCCCCACCAACTCCTCAACCAGCTCCACAGGAAGAAGGTAATCACACGCTCATTCTAACTACCTTTATATTATGTTTCTTTCCTCGCTCACTAACATTCTGTACAGAAATGGTCATTGGAAGCGGTCTGCGAGCTCCTCCATCAACTCTCGGGTTAATAGCAAAAAACAAAACACCCGAGAGTACACCGCCATCGAAAGGGAAGGAGAAGGTTGACTACTCGAAGAAGAGAAAAGTTGCCTTCGAGGATATCCCGGTGAGCTCGCACCCTCCTCAACCATCTCAGCCAGCGAGCACTTCCGAATCCCCTACCGAGGCTGCTACCTCTTCGGAACCGAACTTGGCGGATAAAGGCGATGAGCTCTTCGCACTCCTTAACCAACTACCAGAGAAGGCTGGTATGAGCGTAGCCTTCATCGACCGCTTCACGTCTGAAGAGGGTTGGGAGCGAATGAAGCGACGTTCCGCCAAGGTCGCTTTCGGATCTGCAATAAGGATGTTGGCCAATGTAAGCTCCTTAATTCTCACTCTTTTGATGTTGACTTGTAGATTTACATCTCCCTTTTTTTTTTTAGACTGCGGCTGCTGCTGTCCTGATGCACGATCCAGTTCTCGAATGCTTGGAGAAAACTGAGAAGGTCGATGAAATAATTCAAGCATTCGAGAACTCGGAAAAGGCTTGGGAGGAGGAGAGAGCAAACTTCCACTCTGAGAAGCAGCAGATGCTCGAGGACCTAAACAAGGAGAAACTCGCCAAGGATAATCTCGAGGAGAAAGTCAAAGAGCTCGAGAAGGTCGTTTCTGAGTATCCGGACCGTATGAGAGAAGCGACCACTGAGGCGGTTCACAAAGCCATCGAAGAGTTCAAAGCGACCGAGGTCAAAGAACTCGAAGATAAGGCTAGCGATATCGCCTCGTCGACCATCATCTTCAACATATTCTGCGAGCATCCGGTCTTTGACTTCTCCATCCTTGGCGAGGATGTAGTCGAACTTGTGCAGAGCTGGAATGAGGATACAAACAAAGCTGGTGATGACGGCGCGAGCCCTTCCTCATGAAGTGGTTTTTCTTTTTTTTTTTTTATATAAACAATGCGGCCTTTGTCCCCTTTCTGTATGGACTTCCTTTGTTTTAATAAAAATTTTTCCTTCCTTATATGCTCCTGCAAAATAGCGATAAGAAATGATAGTAATTTTAACTAAGTAGTCAATCACAAGTGATCGATTAGTACGCTTTTAGCGATTTAAATCCGACTAACTTAAAACGAGTTTTAAGCGTTAGGATAGGTTAGGTCGCTTAAGAAAACAGTTAATACGAGTGANTTCGAACAACGAACGTTTTGCTTAGTTACTTTTCTGTTCGAGGAGGGAAATTGCGTAATACGACATGCTGAGGCATGAAGCGAGGAGAAAATCCTAGGATTTTAAGGAGATTTAGATACGTCGACGTCGATGATCTGAGACTTAGATACTTCGACGATCTAAAACCTTGTCTCCTCTAAATGGACGTTTGCATAGTCCTTTAGGAAACCAGTAGGAGATAACATTCTGATCCCACTGCCCCCCGAGTTTTATGGTGTCCAAAAACTGCCATAAAACTATAAATGAAGAATAGCCGAAGTAATAACCAAGTTGAAGTAATAGCCGAAGATAACCGAGTCGAAGTAATAGTCGAATGAGTATTATTGAATATTAATGAAGAAGATACAATAGGCTGTTGAAGACATCATGAAGAATTATTGATAATAACGACGAAGTTGTTCAGCATTCCAGGCATGCTCGACCTTTTGTCCACCGATGCGAGCTAAATGATATGTTCCAGGTCGAATGACATTATCAATAATATAAGGTCCTTCCCAAGAAAGACCGAATACACCAGCACCATGCTCTTTATTATTAGGTAGAACACGTCGAAGGACAAGATCTCCAACTTCAAAATGTCTATCCTTTACTCTGTAATTATAATATCGAGCAGTGCGCCATTGGTATGATGCAATTCGGAGCTGAGATTGTTCACGTCGCTCTTCTAGAAGATCGAGGTCAACTCTTAGCAACACATCATTCTGTTTTTGCTCATAAATAGATCGCCGCAGGGAACCCGCACCAATCTCAATAGGAATCATCGCTTCATACCCATAAGCTAAGGAGAATGGACTCTCTCCTGTAGTAGTTCGTTGTGTGATGCGATAAGCCCATAACACTTCTGGAAGTACTTCTGGCCAAGCTCCTTTATGCTCCTCCAGCTTTGTCTTTATATTTTGCTTTAGTATTTTGTTTATCGCTTCGACCTGCCCATTGGCCTGTGGATGAGCAACTGCAGAGAAGCTCTTTTTGATGCCCAAGTTTTTGCAGAATTCACGGAACTCGTCGCAATCGAACTGCTTCCCATTATCAGAAATTATGGTATGTGGTATACCATAACGACAGATTATAGATTTATAAACGAAATCTATCATTTTCTTCGCGGAGATGGTACTCAAAGCTTCGGCTTTCGTCCATTTTGTAAAGTAATCGACTGCGACCACCGCATACTTCAGACCACCTCGCGCTAAAGGAAGCATCCCGATAATATCAATTCCCCACATAGCAAATGGCCATGGACTAGTCATCGAAGTTAAAGGAACATGTGGTTTTCTAGGAATGGTCGCAAATCGCTGACATTTGTCACATTTCCTAGCAAATTCCAATGTATCCTTCTTCATAGTCGGCCGATAATACCCTTGTCGAAGAATCTTATTTGCGAGCGCCTGCCCCCCCAGAATGATTCCCACATATTCCTTCGTGAATTTCCCTCATGATGTAGTGTGCTTTTTGATCATTGACGCACAATAATAATGGCGAGCTGAAATTCTTTCGATAAAGTTGCTCATCCTGGATGATATAGCGAGCCGCTTTCATGCGAAGTCGCCTTGTATCATCTTTATTTTCAGGGAGATCGCCGTTTTGTATATATCGCATTATGGGGTCCATCCATGATGGTTCCTCATCGACTGGCATAATCACTTGGGGTTCGACCTCGATGCTCGGTGAGATAAGAAATTCAATGGGAACTATTTTCAATAACTCTGCATCTCTCGTTGAAGCGAGCTTAGTGAGTGCATCTGCCCGGGTGTTTTTAATACGAGGAAGAAGCTGTATGTCATACGTGCTGAACGTTAAGAACAACTGCTGTACCTTCTGCAAATAGGCCATCATCTTCTCTCCTCTCGCTTGATAATCACCCTTAACTTGACAGACGACCAGCTGAGAGTCACTATACACTTCGATTGCTTCGACCTTCATTTCCTGCGCGAGCTTTAAGCTAGCTATCAGTGCTTCGTATTCGGCTTCATTATTTGAAGCTGGGAATTTGAAGCGAAGCGCATAATGAATATTGTGCCCTTCTCTTTTGTCGCACAGGCTTTTTTGACGGATCTATGTTAAGACGGTGGGATATGATCCTTGAATCGATCCCTACCATATCCGAATGCTGCCATGCCAAGACATCCAGATTAGTCCTCAGAAAAGCGATCAATAAAGCTCGCACAGGCCCTCGAACCTCCGTTCCAATCTTCAAAGTCCTGGAAGACAGATCGAATGATATATCTTCCAGGTTCTCAACGGGTCCAGTTTTGACTTCGTCGATTTCTCGAGGATCGAAGTCTTCACTGGTTGTTTCGATTGACATTTTCACTGACGATCCGATTGGAGCTTTGCTCGCTGCCTCGGCTGACGTTTTATCCGCTACTATGACTGACGCTTCATCTGCGGCCACGACTGACGCTTCATCCGCTACCACGATTGACACTTCATCTGTGGCCACGATTGACGCTTGATCCGCTGTCACGATTGACGCTTCATCTACTGCTGCGACCGACACTTCGATCGCTTCCTCCGGCAGGTGGACCATCATTGTGCGGGACGTCGCATCTTTTGCTGCGAGTTTCAGCGAGTTGTTATAGCAAGTCCTCGCATCATACTGATTTCCTCGCACCTCGCCTACACCATGTTGGGTCGGGAACTTCATCGTTAGATGATAGATCGAGGTGACAGCTCGAAGTTCCCTTAATGTCGGTCTTCCTAGCACAGCGTTAAAGGCAGATGGGCAATCTATTACCAAAAATTGGGTCATTATTAATGAAACCCTTGGAAAGGTCCTAACGCTAACCATCAGTTCAATCATGTCCATAGGCATTAGGCTGTCTCCAGTAAAACCATAAAGCGGAGTGGCGGCAGGCTTCAGGTCACTCTCATTTAATCCCATCTTTTTGAAGGCATCGAAGTGTAGGATATCCACAGCACTTCCGTTGTCGACCAATACTCGCCACAACTGTGTGTTCCACAGTTAATTTTTACGACCAGCGCGTCATTATGCGGATAATGGACTTCCCTTGCGTCTTGCTCTGTGAAGGTAATATCTATTTCCGGTACTCGTTGAAGCTTGTGTGGTCGCTGATCAAGGTGCATGACGTTGGTTAACGGCTGCTGTCGAGCTTCTCGTGCATATCTATCCTGTGCTCGCTTGGAATCTCCTCCAACATGCGGCCCTCCAAAAATAGTTCGCACCTCACGCTGAATTTCTGGAGGTCGCTGTTGGTCTTCTTCTCGCCTTTCATCGCTCTTTCTAGTATACTGCCGCAATCGTCCCTCTCTAATCAGCCTTTCGATTTCATCCTTCAGGGCAAAGCAATTATTAGTGTCATGCCTAATATCATTGTGATATCGGCAAAACTTGTTGGGGTCGCGCTTTGCCCTGTCCCGCTTTATTGGTTCCGGTTATCGGAATCGCTCCTTCTGATTTGTGACCGCATAGATATGATCTATGGGCGCGTTTAATTCAGTGTGGTTATTAAACCTCATGGGAGCTTTTGAAGTCTCCTGCCTTTTAGGCCTAGGCTGATTTTTCGTCGGCTGTTCATTATTCCTTTTGTTCTTGTTATTACCGTTATTGTGGGTAATGACCGCGTCTTTAGTCGCATCTTTCCTTCCTTCAGTCTTTTGAAGATTCTCTCGTGAAGATTCTACCTTCAAATACCGACCAACTCTTCGGTAGAAGTCTTCGAGAGTTTTACACTCTCGCTCCAGTAATTCCTCCCAGAGTTTTGTTTTGGTCGCACCCCAGCCATCATAAGAGTAAGAATTCCTCCTTCAGGTGGGTTGTTGACCTTCGCTAGCTCTGAAGTGAATCGATTTAGATAAGACCGTAGAGTCTTCTCTGGGCCTTGCCGGATCGCAGACAAACTAACAAGCGGAACAGTGAAATTCTTCGCAGCTTGAAACTGCCTCAAGAACGCTGTCTGAAGCTGTTGCCAGGACGAGATCGAGCCGGATTTGATTCCTCGAAATCACTTCTTTGCTGCTCCTGAGAGTGTTACAGCGAAACATCTGCAGCGTGCATGATCACTAACTCGATGAAGTTCCATCAAGTCACTAAAGTGATCCATATGGTCCTGCGGATCAGTCTTCCCATCAAAAGTGTTAATGGTGGGAAGTCTGAATCCGGTGGGAAGGGCTGCAGCTTGAACCTCCTCGCTGAATGGCGACTGTCGATACCCATCAGCGAGCTCATCGTCCCAGCCAGCAAGTGCATCTAATGCGATCCTTAAATTGTGAACATCGACGTTCAGAGGGAAAGCATCATTCTTTGCTGGTGGTAAAAGCGACCTTTGTTCGTTATCCTGTTTCACAGCGGGCTGGTCAGGTAGAGTCTTTTGCGACCTATGAGACAAATCCAGTGACATAGTGCGACGAGACCGGCTGTGGTCGCTATGATGTGATACAGATCGATCATGACCACGTCGTCACTCCAAATACTGTCCTAGGTTTGCAGGATCTTGTCTTGACTCCCTGCCGATTCTTTCGAAGACGCTTCTCGATGATCATCCTTGTTCACTGCTCAAGTGATCCTGGTTATTTGTGGATTTATTAGAAGGTTGTGTACGATCACGGTTCGTACTTGAACTCTCCGTACCAGATTTTGGTGGCAAGTTTGCGACCTTGCCTTTCCCTTTGGAGTTGCGATCTTCATGACGCTCCTGCTGAATTCTTGGCTGGTCGCGTCTTTTCATCTCGAGGATCTATATTCCCTTCTCAGGTAATTGAGCAGGATGTTCTTTGGGACGTTCATGTTGTGGTGGGGTCACCATCTGCCCTTCAGCAAGTCGTCGCAGGGTGTCATTGATCTGGTTAGTGACTTGCTTAAGGTTCACGAGTGTTTCCTCCATACGATCCTGTCTCTAAGAAAGGTTCTCTGTTGCTGTCATAGTAGGCTGGTCCGGAGCAGGGGCTGCCTGTGTAGCAGCAGTACTTTGAGGTTGATTTTGGCTAGTTCCGGTGACTCTGGTAGTGTTCGTAGTATTTGCCATTATTGAAAGGGTGGAATTTGACGAATTTTTCTGCCGGAATAGCCCTCATTCTAGCGCCAATTGTTGATGGAGGTTTTATCAACAATAAATTTAGAAAAAATTAAGAGATGTGGCTTGTGTGAATTGAATTAATAATCAAAGCAAAAAAGGAGAGAGGATTTTATAGTAGTTCAGCCCCGAAAAAGATGAGCCTACGTCCACTGTTTTCTCACTATTTTATGAATAATAATGAACACTCAAGGTTACAATCTCGTTTGGAAATTGGAAAGACTAAAAAGCTATTGAAAATACTAAAATACTTAGACTACCCAAAGCTTGGTATACTCTAAACTTGGAATACCTAGAACTTGGATTTACTCTAACTTGGAATTACTCTTCGGAACATTGAGTCCCCTTTATATAGGCAAAGATAACCTTATGTCCTTAGGATTCTAATTATATAAACGGGTAACTATACAATTGGATAATATAATTGGATAATGTAATTGGATAATCATTCAAAACGGATAACAAGTTGATCACAAATAGGACACTTTAGTTTCCCTTTCCTTGTAGGTTTCTTCCATAGCATTTACTTATTTTCCTCTTCTTGTAGGTTTCCTTTATAGCAATTACTTGTTTCCCTCTTCTTATAGGTTTCCTGTTTGACAATGCAAACTGCACGGAGAAGGTTGCACAAAACCTGTGGAAGAGGTCACATATAACCATCACGGAAGAGATCGCATATAACCTTCACGGAAGAGGTCACACATAACCCTTATGCGACCTTAGGATTTTAGACAGCACAACACAAAGTATAAATTAACTGATATTGCTTCATAGCACAATGTTCTCTATATGACACAAAATTCTTAAGAACTGAAGTTTCTTTCTTTCCCTCTATTCTTCTTTTCTGGGAATTAATGGGATTTGCAAAGTAGTTTTTGCCATGAGATCGTCCGGTTTGAAAAGGTTTGAGATCGTTTGTGTGGAACTATGAACTATATATGTACTATCTCACTAACCCTTTTTTCGTAGAATGACCCGTTCTCGAATATTTTGAACTATTAACGCACGTATATTCCAAATTCGTTCCCAATTATATATCATGAACGAGAGAATTAATGCATGAGTTCACCTAGTCCTTTCTAGTCTATCCTTTTTTTCTCCTTATTTAGCTGACTGTTAATGCAGGATTGACGCGTGTATTAGACGATGATACACTGTGTATTATAGAAGATTTGAGAGTTGGAAAAATCCAAAATCCAAAATTGAAAGCGCCGTTTTCTTCACTATAAAAGCCTGAAATACATGACTTGAAAACCCTTGCTCGAAGAATGTGCCTGTAGCAATCAGACAAGAAATGTTGTGTTTTAATTTGCTCTCTTATTATTAAGTTTCAGCATGCATGGAGTGTAATTGTATGGTGATGATATATGTAGTATATACCTTTATTTGTTGTAATATCATTGTTTTGAGTAGTTGAGTGGCCTTCAATGATTTATACGTGGCAGCTTTTTTATTATTTGTTGAACAAGTAATGTATTCGAATGAGCTGGGGGTCTTTTACAACATCAGAACTATTTAAAAAATGAGACAATTAGCATGTAGTTTTAGAGGTACTATCAGTGAAGATAAGTTGGTCCTTTAAAATAAGGTTCTCTTGTTAAAAGGTATAACTCTCCATAATTTACTACGAAGCAACGTGCATTAATATTTTAAATTCATAGTATTATAGGACCATGTTGATAAATATTATTGCTTACTAGGTATGAAGAGCTTTGTAGAACGTTTATAGCAAAAATTTCTTCTCCGAAACTGGTTTTCTACTACAAGAAAGACATATATTCTTTCTTTTTTCTTTAGATTTTCTTTTGTTTGGATCAAGAAGGAAATATTCTATGTAAATGAAAAATGGAAAAGAGTCCTCCCGCCCCCCTAATTTTTTTTTTCCCCAGTCCATAGAATAAGAGCTTTTTGAGTAGATATGTTCTAATTGTAGGGCAAATCTGTCCAATCCCATATGGCACTATCCATAGGTTTCTGCAGAAACTGTCTAGCTTGTAGTGGAAAAAAAGTGTAATTGAAAGACTGAAGTGGCTGATGGACCATATCTCATTTCAGCTACCCCTTTTTTTATTATTTATTATTTTTGTATTTATCTATTTGGAACTAATTTGTCTTATGAGGGGCTGATTTTCTTCTCCATTAACAGCCAACCACGTATTATAACCATGTCTTTGTCTAAACACTATACATCTCTTTCTCCCAAGCCCAAAACAAGGACCCTTGCGAAAAATGTTTTGGTTTTGTTTTTGGTCCCTTGCTTAAGTTAAGGCATTACATTCAACTTACACGTCTAAAGCAAAACCATTAACTACCATCTTGACAATATACCTCATCTTTCTTCAGCATTATTATGAAGTTGACATTCTTAACTATTTGGATATTAAATGCTTCTCGTATTTCTTTTTCTCTTTAATCAAGAGTTTTTTTTTCTTTTCTTTTTCTTTTTCTAGTTTGCCAATCATTCACGAACTTATATGTACTCATGCAAAATCACAAATCAGATACTTCTTCTTCTTCTTTTTTGAAATGAAAAATCAGATATTTCTAATTACTTATATATTCATATAATATGTAGTTATATGAAAGTCACATTGACCTCCAATATTAATATTCCCAAAAGAAACTCATAGTGACATGTATTTATTTCAATAAGTCTGTTTATTAGGTATTACGAATAAAATTAATTTATCAATTAATTTTGTGAAGTGATAGTGCGAAAATAGTAAATATGACATAAGATATTTTTATTTAGTTCAGTTATCTCCTGATAACCTGCATCTAAAGGGTCACGTCCAGATAATAAACATTAGTAGTAAAGTTTGGAATGAATACAAACATCAATTTGACTTATACAACAAAAGACTCATTCTTTTAATTGTCATAATGTAGATGTATTGCTTCACCAACATGTCTCGTGAGCATCACTCGTTTTAGGTTGACTTCATTCTTATGAAATTCTTTCATGTACCTGAAGTCGATCTTTTCCTGAAGATTTTGTGTTCGTCTTCCCAATAAACACTCACAGTCAAGCTCCTCTTGACCTTGTTTGATCCTTCACTCATGAACTCTCTTCACAACTATGGATCAATCTTCTCCCGAAGATATTCAGTATCTCTCCCAAAGTACTATATCACACGACTAGGACTACTTCTAAGTCTAAGAAAATGGCTATAAGAAAATTATTTTTTTTTCACTCAATAGCCGAAATATAATGATCTTTCTTCCTAAAACTACTCCTGGATAGCTTTTAAATAGAGAGAACAAGTCTTTACACATTAGAGATCTACAAAATAACAATTAAAAGCATTTAATATTGATTAGAAGACTTTTAAGATCAGCCAAGTTCATTACTAAATTAGAAAACTGATTTGGAAATTAATTGCTAATTCTATCCACATATTACAACATGATCTGTCAACCTAGTCATGTTGGAACAAAAAATGAAACTTCCAGATTTCTTTCCTAAAACAAAATAATCAGTTACTTAAATCTTTTGATAACTTATGGTACGAATTAGAGTAACTTTAAACAATAAGAATCAACACAAATGAATTAAGAAAACTTCCATAAAAGATGTTCACATAAAATATTTATTTAATGGAATTTCCTTAAAGAAATATAGACAGATACTCAAAACTAATTTTTGTTAGGATTCCTTTTTTTTTTCTTCCTTATTTGATTCGTCTTTTACTTTATTTTGTTTGGTTTTTTTTATTGGCCATTCCCCCAATTTTTGTCTTAAATTTTTTTAAAGGCTAATTCTTGAAAACTTTATTCAATCTAATATTCAGTGTATGTTGTAATATAATTGGGTAAACCAATTACGTTGCAATATGAAAGTTGCCAACAGATATTGCTCCTTCAATTTTGTTTGTATTTGGAGGAAGTTTTCTGAATTTCTCATAGAAAAACAAACTGAATCGTAGAGGGCCAAGCTCGATATGAACATATATAGTTACGTTACCTCTAGTATTAAGATTAGCGTAAGACCCTGTAGTATCTCAGGAGTTCATTACTTTGAGGAGATAGTTTCATAATTTTGAAATATAAATAACCAACATAAAATTAGCTTGAATAAGATAAAGTTTAAAGAATCTTCCGAGTTAGGAACTTTAAACCATTAGAGTTGAAGGTTCTTTTTGGAACCGTATTTTCGAGGGATAGAAAAAAAAATTACAAGGAATTTTTATTTTCTCTTATTTGAATTCTAACTAAAAAGATAATTTTTTTTTTCAAGAAAAACAAAAGTTAAATTTAATATCATTTTTCAATATTTAGAATTTGGGCACATTGTTTAATAAAGCCAAAAATTTTAAAATAAAGTTCTATATAGTAATAGGAAGCTTTATTTTTTCTTGTTGTCTTTACAAATTTTTTTTAACCAAATTTTGGGTTTCAAATAGAGTCGAAATAAATTTTCATAAGTACTAAACTGATATAATAGGCTCAAGAACCAAATGAAATGTAAAATGGTAAAAGTAAAACTACCCCAATGCAATGAAGTCCCAAGAAATAAGTTCTCTTAATCATCACTATATTAAACGGATATAATAGGCTCAAGAACCAAATGAAATGTAAAACGGTAAAAGTAAAACTACCCCAATGCAATGAAGTCCCAAGGAGAGGCCACCGACCCACAAAAATGTTCCAAGTTGCAGCCAATTAAAATTGGACCAAACACCTCTTAAAACCATAAAAGAATATGAGCCATTCTACCGGCTCCGCTTATAGAAGTCAATATTCTTGTTTCTGCTCTCTCAATGTTATTTACTGGTTTTTCTATTTCTTTATTGCCTAATAATAAATATTACATAACTATGATTTCTCCTGAATAAAAAACCCAATAATTATAGTGGTTGGCCCAGTTGAGGAAATTAACCATAAACCGTGTTGAAGAAAAACTCATTTTAGAGGAAAAATCTGACCACAAAATGGCCAAAAATCTCAAAGTCTGACTCTGACCCAGATAAAGAAAAATCAATTTTAGGCCCCTAAACCCTAAACCCTATTGCCTAATAATAAATATTACATAACTATGATTTCTCCTGAATAAAAAACCCAATAATTATAGTGGTTGGCCCAGTTGAGGAAATTAACCATAAACCGTGTTGAAGAAAAACTCATTTTAGAGGAAAAATCTGACCACAAAATGGCCAAAAATCTCAAAGTCTGACTCTGACCCAGATAAAGAAAAATCAATTTTAGGCCCACCTTTGCCCCCTACCATCCAAAAAAGCAACAAACAAAAATCAAAGAAATAAACTAAAAAAGATTAGATTTTTATTATTTTTTAAGTTGCAAGGACAATGACGTCACAACTACGTGCTTGAGAAAAAAAACATTCCCTGGTGTGAGTGAGTGAGTTGATCTCTCCCATGAATCTGAAAATGCAAGCAAAGCTTTGCCTTACCCTTTAGTCTTCCAGTCCTGTCACTTTTACTTTTTTTTTTTTTTTTTTTATTCATGCTCCCACCCTCTTCTCTACCCTCTTTTTCTTTTTGGGTATTTTTTTAATTAATTGTATTTATTAATCATATATATGTAATATGTACTACTTGAGTGTGTGTCCTTTCTCACCGTTTTCTCTCTCTTGAGCTCTGCTCTTCTTTTGGGTAAGTCATCAAATTCATTGATTATCATACTAAGTATAATGTTTGCTTCACTTGAGTTTGTCCTTCCACCTTTTCTTTTTCTCATTTCTCTCTCTCTCTCTAGCAATTTGTTGTGTGATAGCATAATTGTGGAATGTAGCTTTTGCTCAAATGCATCTTTCTATAAGATCCCTTTTGTTTTTGTATTTTCAGCTATCCCAAAGATTCATGCTTGCTGAAGATTAGAACTTGGTCATTGGTGGGCGAGCTGTAAATTATTGATCAGAGGTGACTTTTCTTGGGTGGTCTCCCAAATTTTCTTCCTCTGGGGGTAAAAGTGAAAATTTTTGGTATGTATGCACTAATTCTTTTCTTCCGATTGATTTGGGAATTGGCTTTAAATGGTTGGTATGACTATTTGTGAATCTGGGTGGACTTATTACACTGTATATATTTCCGGGTCTTGAAGGTTTGAGCTTCTTATGGAGTCTGAGAATGGTGATGTGGTGTCAAAAATGGAGGATTATGAAGTTATAGAGCAGATTGGGAGAGGGGCATTTGGAGCTGCTTTTCTTGTGCTCCATAAGATTGAGAAGAAGAAGTAAGAAAAGGGTTTATGTAATTTTGTCTTTGTTTTCAATTATTAAGGTTTCTTAGAGAATTTTTTATTTGTAAATATCCAATGCCCAGATGATTTTCAAGTCCTGTGAGCAATATTAAAACTTAATAACATCTGTTGTGCTTATGTTTGGGTATGAAAATTCACGAGAAAGAAGTCAAACAGGACATTTTTCGATTTGTTTCATTGTTGCTTTCACATGTTTTATAGGTACGTGTTGAAGAGGATTCGCCTGGCTAAGCAGACAGAGAAGTTCAAACGTACGGCGCACCAAGAGGTCAATTTACCTGGACCTCCTATTGGATCTGTTGTGGCAGATTTCACTGTCTGCACAAATTATTTTCATTTTTCTAGCATTTTGAGCCATTGTTAAATCTCCGAAAAGAATATATTTTAGGCCACGGTTACTAAACCGTAATGGGAATAGAAATAAGGAAATGTTTTCTTTTCCCATTCATGAACGTGTTTACTTGCACATCTTGTGCACGATTTTGGGACTATAATTAGTGAAAATTAAGAAGGGATGACTCTAATTTATATTCCTTTCTATTAACCACCCCTAGTATATTCTGGAATAAAAACTTGTTATCAAGGTTATGTAGTTGTTACATGTTTTATTTATCACCTTTTCAGTTCCAGTTTTTCTCAACATTCCAATGTCTTAGTTCCGTTACATTTAATTGATGTTTATTGCCATGTTCTTGTTATGCTATATATTCTGCTTGGTAGCATTGATCTAGATATGAAATAATCTGATAGAATTGAACAAAGGGAAGCAATGTGCCAATTGAAAAAGATACCTGCCAATGTGTGGGCTTAAGTATACACTAAGTCTACATATTGAAGAAATTAGCTGAATTTTCTGCTTTGCTGGCATGAAACTGAATGTGCTGACAGGTCCTCTTAACTATGCTGCAGATGGACTTAATTGCAAAGTTAAATAACCCTTATATTGTAGAGTATAAAGATGCTTGGGTGGACAAGGTAAGAACAGTTTTATGACAAGTTGACAACTAAAGATGCACATAACCTGATTGTAAATTGAAGGTTTTTATTGCTGCACAATTCTATGACTGTAGAACCAGTTTTGACATCATACATGCACGTTTTCTAAGCATCTATTTTATAGGGGAACTGCGTTTGCATCATGACTGGCTATTGTGAAGGAGGAGACATGTAAGTAATAAGCCTTTGAGTTTCTAAAAGAAATTTAGAGTAATCACTGCACTGCCCAGGAATAACTGTATCAGGAAAAACTAATTGGACTTGCAGGGCTGAGATGATAAAGAAGGCCAGAGGAACATTTTTCCCAGAGGAGGTAATAAGAAGGATATCATGAACTTTTGAGTCATCTTATGTTTATATGCAAGAAGTAGCAAAGTATCAAATGTTGATGTGTTTTGCATTCAGAAACTCTGCAAATGGCTGGCTCAACTTTTGCTGGCTGTGGACTACTTGCATTCGAATCGAGTACTTCACAGAGATCTCAAGGTATTGAAATGTACATATCACATTCAGTTTCAGTAAATTTATTTTGTGAGTGATGATTGTTTTAATATGAAGTCATTTGTTTCCAGTGCTCCAACATATTCCTATCGAAGGACAATGACGTCCGACTTGGTATGAAGATAGAATGATTTCTAAGAGGGGCTTTCCTTTGCTTTGCCATGTTTGGCTTCCATGAAGGCTTGAGTCTTCTAAATTGCTGTTTATCTTGCGTGGAATTTACAGGTGACTTTGGACTTGCGAAACTACTCAACACAGAAGATCTTGCTTCTTCGGTACGTATGGTACATGTTTCTCATATTTTATGTTATTTTTGGTTCTCTGGTGCTTCAGACTACAGAACTAACTCTAGTTACTACTGTAAACAAGCTTCCGTCCTGGTACCAACTTGCAAACAACAACAGTTCATAACTTTCTTAACCAATATCATTTCTAGATTCAAGCATTTTACATTTTTTAAGGCCACTAACTCTTGACAAGGGGGTCTTGTTAGTGTTTCTGGGTTTAAGTTCTAGAATTTAGGTGGAAACTTATGAAGTACTTATTATACAAAATATGCATGTTGTGTTCAATGTAGGTTGTTGGAACTCCCAACTACATGTGTCCTGAGCTCCTTGCTGATATACCGTATGGCTATAAATCTGATATATGGTCACTTGGTGAGGACTCCAGCGTTTCTTGGTTCTGATTACAGATTCAGGTCTTTATGTGAATTAGTAGTAATCTTTTCTACTTGTTTTTACTGGTTTGTAGGCTGCTGTATGTTTGAAATTGCTGCACATCAGCCTGCATTTAGAGCTCCAGTAAGTTCAATCTATAGCTTTTTTTTATTGCATAAATACCGGTGGCTACAATGACGCATGTGAAATGCATATGAACGTCTTCGGTATGGACTCATGAGTAAACAAATCCATAAACGACTTGATTAACAGGATATGGCTGGACTTATCAATAAAATTAACAGATCCTCCATTTCACCGCTTCCAATTGTGTATTCTTCCACTCTGTGAGTAACCTCTTCAAAATCATTGCGTATTTAAGTGGTTTTTCCAATGGCTAACAGTATGCTCCTTTCTTGTTAATTATAGTTTCATCACTCCTCAACAGATCTAATCTAACAATTGAT
This sequence comes from Parasponia andersonii, assembly GCA_002914805.1. Lineage (NCBI taxonomy): Eukaryota > Viridiplantae > Streptophyta > Magnoliopsida > Rosales > Cannabaceae > Trema > Trema andersonii. Next base: position 220,175 of record JXTB01000152.1, on the reverse strand, counting down.
TGGTTGGCTTTGACATTGCAGGAAACAAATTATCAAGAGCATGCTAAGGAAGAGTCCAGGACATAGACCAACAGTGAGTTCAAGCAACCGTATACTTGCATTGATTTAATTTGACCATTTTATATTCCGACTCTCATATAATCTGATAAATGTAGGCTGCAGAGTTGCTGAGGCATCCACATTTACAGCCCTACCTCCTTCAATGTCGCAATGCATCTTCCGTTTTTCTTCCAATATATCCAACAAACAAATTGAAGGACAAAACAAGAAAAACAGTGTCTAAAGCCAGCGGCGGCAAACAAAGCAGAGACAAAGAGGCTGCATCAGTAAAGCAGGTAGAAGTAAAACAGGTAGAAAAGGTTCATCCATTGGAGAAAAATACTGATGTGATGCCTGGGAGTATACCGGATGATGATAAACCTGTAATCACGACTAGAGCTGAAGATAAGCTTGAAACAAAGAGGGTTGATCCTACGAGCTGTACTATTGAAGTATCTAATGCTACTGATGGCTCTAAAGAAGCAACTGATTCTGAGACTTTGGTTGGCAATGGATTTAAGCAAGCTGAGGTTCTCAGTATATTCCAAAAGGAAAGCAGTGAGTCTGATGTTGAGATTACATCAGAGAGCACACTGAACTCACAGCATGAAGAACAGGAAGTACCTGCTGCCAAATATGTTCAGGAGTCACCAGAGGTCAAGATCAAAACATTGAATACCGAAGATGAGAAGATACATTTCAACCAAGGTGTGGAAGAAGCTGTAACAAAAGAAGAGATTGGTGAAATAGGGAGCTGCAAGGAATCAGAAACGGATAAAGTTGGACCTCCTGATGATAAATGCTCTTCATCAGCTAAATCTGAGGTGGAACCTCAATGCTGCGTAGAGAAGGAAACTTCCAACGAGTATACAGAGAGTACAAACATCGATTATACTTCATCTGAAAGCAATAATGTTGTGGTTTCTTGTAAAGATGAGACGGGAGCAAAGGTAGATAATGTCAATTGTTCTGTACAAGCTGAAAAAGATGACGATCATGTAATTATCTATACACCTACACCGAGCCAAATCTCATTACTCAGTACCTTAACTGCCCTAGCTGGGGAAGAAGCTAAGGGTGCGTGGGAGAATCCTGGCCGGCAAAGAGCTGATGCGTTAGAATCTCTGCTTGAGCTATGTGCTAGGCTACTTAAGCAGGACAAACTTGATGAGCTTGCTGGTGTTCTACGACCATTTGGGGAAGAATTGGTTTCATCAAGAGAGACAGCTATCTGGTTGACAAAGAGCCTCATGTCTGCACAGAAATTTAGTGGAGGATCCTAATTTTCGATGGTAAATTGGCAATAATTTATGAGAAGGACGGGAGAAGAAAAAAAAAATGTATCTTAGTCTTTTTTAACGAGTTGTGTATCACCTGGTGTGCTGTTTGATTGAATATTAGAGACCCGGAAATAACATTGAAGCTTGTAATTAAAAAATTGGTTTGAGTGGAAATTGAATTATACTTTTTTTCATTACAATGTCTGGATATTAATGTTCTGTGAAGAAATTCCAACTAATATTCTGCAAAATATAAAATGGGCAGTAGTGTTGTTAACTATGAGTATCAAACGTTAAACAACAGAGGAAAGTTCTCCATAATTATGCAATGAAAGAATAGAGCACTGCTAGAATCAAGTCAGACGTGTATGATGCTAGGAGCCCTAGAGAAGAAGAATACAGCACCGGGATATTCCCCGTGTGACACATGATCGACTTATTGGAACGATATATGACATGACTATCATATTGGAACAATTTGATTCTAACACCTCTTAGTCGAGAGACACCTGTACGACACTAGGATTCCTCATGAAGAAGGACACACTTTGACCATCACGTTAGGAACAATTTGAATCTACGACCTCTTAGTTAAGAGACACGAGCACCTACCATCCTTCTCGGTGGGTTTCAATTAAAACTCCTAGACTCTGTTGAAAGCTACATTCAATCAACTCTATTGTAAATCTTTTGAGTTCAACTCGTTACATCAAGTACCTTTTTGTCCGTTTTCTGTAACTTCTCAACCTCTAGTAACATTACTTCAATAGTACATTTTTGCTGACAAGGAAGAGGACATGAATTGGATCCAAGAAGCGTTGGATACTCTTCCACGGTTCCACTGATTCGCTTTTAGGTCGTGCAAGTTCCAAGTTGCATAGATAAGCACGTCTAAGGAATATTTGTTTTCTAGCCCAAAAACATCATGGACACTACACCTTGTCCTTTTAATTCTCATTGACAATTAGTATTACCTAACAAATAAGAGGATTATAATCCGTTTATATCTACACATCTGCCTTGCTGGTATTTATTTATTTATTCTAAAAGGACCCTTATTGGTAATAATAAGCACAGCTTGAAAAAAGTCTACTTTTGTTTTTCAACAAACCTTATGAACCATAATGAAATATAATTGTATGGATCCACACAATTCATAAAGTTGCACTTTTTTTTCCCTCATAATACGATGCATATTGGAATCAAATAAAGTAGAGTAGCTCCTAACAACAATAATAACTCAAAACATCACTTAAAAAATCCATTATTCTTCATTCGGTACACCAAAACTAAATTTAAAAAAAAAAACACAAAAATCCATTATTTTTCTCTTTTCAATTCCCTCTTACATAAAAGTTTCCCATCTCCATCTGTTTTATTTTATTGTTTTTTTTTCCCTCTTTCTTACAATGATCTAATATTTGAGCTCAATGCAAGTAATAGGCAAAGAATGAGACAAGGGAGGCCCCAACCAAGGATCCAACAACAGGCAAAGTAGCTGAGGCACCGCTTGATGGGCCAGGGGCAGGGGCCAGGACCTCATTGGCCGCCATGACCGAGCTCAGAGAAGCAGCTGCAACAATGACAGCAGTGGATATCTTCTTAAGCTCCATTATGAATGTTTTGTTATAATTAGTCCCCAGGACCTGCCTTGCAGATGAAGAAACAGAAACTTTTCTCTCCCCTCTCTTTTTCTCGAGTTTTTGCAGGCCTGGGGAATCTGAGGACATGAGTTGGAAAATTTTATAGTGCAGTCTTAAGGGTATTTTTAGAAGAGAAGTTATTGTTAGTTAAAAATAGAACTTCACATTTGTGGTTTTGCATGGTTTTGAGGTACTTGAACCCCTTCTAGGCACAAAATTTTTGGGATCATAATTCTTGTCCATAGAAAATAGAGCATCTTGTTCATTTTATACATTCTTTTTTAAGTCCTTTTTTTCTTTGGCCATTAATTATAATAAAGGCACATTTAGATGAAAACCAAATCAAAAACATGATGTTAGGTTTAGTTGGTGGGGAATTTTTTGGCCAAAGAATAATTACAGTGATAAAAATAGCAATAATTATAGTCTTTAAATCTCAAAAGAGTGATAACAACAAGAAGAAAAAGAGTAATCATGTTAACAAAGGTAGTTAGATAACATCCGTGGCATTTGTTATAAGACCAGTAGAATAGCCAATCAACAAATCTAATTTTTGTAATTTCAGTATGAATAATAATGTTCCAACCAAAAGTATAATTCTAATCAAATATATGTGGTGACTTATTAAGTTCTCAAAAACCAAGCCCATCATATCTATAATCTCATTGAGTCTACTATAGTCAAGTTCAAAGCATTAATTGTCGCAAATTAGATAATTTTTTCCTTTAGATCTAAAAAATTGAGTTCAAAAGAAAGAAAAGTACCAAATGATGATAGAAACATGTCAACTAGTTTTTTTTATCCAACAAAAATATGATCTTGTTAAGCAATGGCAGCTAAGCTTAATTAACCTTATTGGGTCTACAATCTACATGACCAACGGGCAGCTTAATTACCTTAGTCCAACATTATTAATTCACATGAAAGATCAAAACCACCATACTCACTTTCCTCAGAAAATAATACTCATTCCACCACTCACACACACACACACACACACACACACACACACACACACATATATGGGTGTATATATGTATATATTGGTCACCAGTCAATAATGAAAAGACTGATCCCATCAAATTCTTTATGTATCTTTTATTCAAAGTCATCCTCTTGTTGAGACTTGAGAGGTCTTGTGTCCTTTTTAGCAAATCTGGTAAAAATGCATTCCTTGTTAGGTAACATATTGATCCTGCCCATTTCATTTCTACTATGCAATTTTTGGACTTTTTACAAATATTGGGAATAACAATTTGCTTGTGTAAAAAAAATTTCTCGAGTAAAAGAAAGTTTTCCTTCATTAGAGGGTGGCCAGTCCCTTCAAAAGATAGTAAGCATATGATCTGCACAAAATTTTATTGATTTGAACTAATAAAATTATGTGTGTTTTCACTCTTTTCTTAAGAAAGAGGAGGAGAAAGATCTCCTGCGATATGATGCACCATAAAAGAGACACGTACCAATCATTCAGCCCAACAGGAGAATGCTTCAAGTTTCTGTGACCAATGTGAAAGCTCTGTTTTATTATAGCCAGAATATTATTCTCCATATTGGGGAAAAATTTTAAAAATAAAAATAAAAAATAAATTTGGTCCCCACTTTGACAACCTAAGCCAATCTGTTCCCCCCTCGTGGTCCAACTTGCCGTGACCAAAAAGGCAAGTTAGGACTCACATCAAACATTTCATGTACACTTCTGTCACAAGAATATTACATGCCACAAGAAGCTACAAATTATATGACCCCTTTGTATATAAACTCATTAAAAGCCCTACAAACACAACAATTTCTCACACACTAATAGTCGTACTTTATAAACTTATAGTCTATAGTTCTCTTATTTTCAAACTCTGCAAACAAGAAATGGCGAGTTTTGGTACTCGTTTTCTTGTTCTTCTTGTATTGGTCACATTGCTTTGTGTGACCAAAATCATGGCGCAGGACCCCGGCATTGCTCCGACGTCGGGGTTAGAAACCGGAGCCGGGATTCCATTGTCGTTTTCCCGGGCTTTGATATGTTCTTCTGTATTGATCTCTCTTGTTTCACTTCTGAGACAAATTTATTGAATCACATTGATTATGGATCAGTGAAGCTATACGACACTCTGGCATATATTTGAGTCTTTTCCCTGTTTGGGTGAATGGAGATAATACTCGTACGTATACATAAATTGGTCACGTTGTCGTTTGTACCTAGTTCTTGATTTCCCTATGCATTTTTTTTTTTATCGTGATTTTTTATTTTTATATGCGTTATTTGATCTCTATTTGTTTTGGCGGGGCCTGCAGTGAGATAGGCCAATAGATGATCAAATTTTGCTTGATCTGGCTAAAAACGACAATGTAATTGCTTTATTGCTTGAGCGCTTTGATTATTTTGATCAGAAATAAAGTCATGCGACATTCTGCCTTTGGTCGTTTCTGTTTTGTGTTTTAATATCGTACTTTGAAAGTTGTAACGGGTGAATCATGACTCATGAGTGACGAATGTACATTTTTTGTAAATCAATCGTACTTTTTTTTTTCGTTGAAAGAAATCAATCGTACTTTTTAAATCTTTGTCAGGCGAGTATTACTTAGTACAACAGTATTTTTTCTCTTAAAAAATGGAAATAAAGATATGAAGATTCCAAATGCGACCATAATAGTTATATATTACACCATTAATTCACATTATTGGACTTAATACTTTCGAATTATAAGTTAAACTTTCCTAAAAAAAATAATTATAAGTTAAACGCTGATGTCATATATATACTTTTTCTTCGGGACATGTTAAGGAGCATTTCAACGTTTTCATCTCAAATATTGGTTAATTAGTGGCCACTTTTTCTTTTCTTTGTTATTCAACGGTCATAGTTTGTATCATCAATCTTATATTTATATTTTGAAGTTAACAAACTATATGATTAAAAATTAATAATCTATTTAAGTGTGTAATAAGTTAAATTGAAAAGATCGTAAGATATTCAAGATGAATTATGGAAAATAACTTAAAGACAAAGTCTAAAACTACAAGATTTAGACTAACAAAGGTTATATACTTAATTCTTAATACTTGAATAATTGTTTACATACAATATGATTTAAATGGCTTAAATTTTTTATAAAATTAAATTTTCTCAAAGCAACTTGTCAAAAGTTTTATCTCAAATTAAAATATGAAATCTATTTTACACAAGGTTTTAAATTGATTTGTGAATTTTTATAGTTCCCATATTATATAAAAAATTAATTTATGATGTCACATTTTGAAAATAATTAAAAAAGACTTGAAATAAAATTCAAATTTGGTAGACCGGTTGTAATTTTTGGTCTACCAATTCTTTGCCAAATTTTTAGGATTTTTTATATTCGACTGTTAGAACCGCACTTTCAACAGCTAGTATTTTTGGTCTACCAAAAATAACAAATTATTTATCAAACTATCTAAAACGGCTAGTATTCTTTTAAGTTTATATATAGAAGTTTTTTTAACACTTAAAATAATTTTTGAATATTCCTATATTACTTTAATCATATTTTCAAATTGTTCAAATCATCTTTTGTGAATTAAACTTTCAAATCTATTTTTTCACAAAAAATCACTTGATCCAAACTAGGTTATATCTCATGTTTACATTTATTTTCTCTAGGCTCAACTTGTATCAATTATATTCTTAAGAGAGATTCTAGTTAAGTGTATCAATAAACAAAATCAAAATTTCATTTATGAGTGTATCAAAAAACAAAATCAAAATTGTATTTATGAGGTTAGGTTGACACTAGATTCATTAACAACCCGGTTTAAATGAAATTGGCACTGGAGTCTAAACAATCTAAGTTAGGCGTGATAGAGCCAGATTCAATCCTATTGTAAAGGCGTGAGTGAGCTTAAGGTGAAAGCACTCGTGGTATAAAAGGGTCGGTCAAGCCCATTCTCTTGATTCGATAGTGAAAAACTCGAAGCGGGTTACCAAGAGCCGGAAACATAAACAAACTGCTGTATTTATTGAACCTTGTAAAAATAGTGTTTGCATTTCTCTATCCCTGTCTCTTTGATTTATTTATATTAGGCTTGTGCATGCTATTTAGCTACTTTTATTTGTTATTATCATTACTTAGATAATTTACTTATTTATCAAGAAAATTTTATAAAAGTTTTAAAAACCCAATTCACCCCCTTTCTTGGGTTAGCTAATCTTGGGCTAATAATTAGTATTAGAGCTTGGTGCTCAAATTTTTAAACTTAGCTATTTTCGAGATGGCTAGCCCAACTAACTTTTCTTTTCAATACGAGGAGTTGTCTTCATCCAAACTACCATTTTTCAATAGAAATGATTTTAACTATTAGAGAAGTCGTATGCCTTAGGTCTATTAATTTTGATTTATGGTATATTGTCACTAAAGGCTCTTTGAGAATTTACAAAATAGTTGATAGTAGAGAACTTAAAAAAGACATAGAAGAATATGACGAAAAAGATAAAATCAACTTCACCTGAAATGGTAGAGCCAGAAACATTCTTATGTATGGTTTAGATAGAGATATTTATAATAATGTTGAGAAAGCTAAAGATACTCATGAATTATGGAATATGTTAGAAGTCTCTTATCAAGGAACTAGCTCCATGAAAGAAACTAGAATCAATATTTTTACTAGAAACTATGAGTTGTTTAAAATAGAAAAAGATGAATCTATTTCACAAATATTTACTAGATTCACGATTATTATTAATTCTCTTGGTGCTCTAGGAAAAATATTTCCAAATGGTGAAGTGGTGAGCAAAGTCCTTAGAAGTCTTTCTTGAGTATATAGAAGTAAGATGGTTGCTATTCAATAAGCGAAAGACCTTAGCAAACTTCCTATTGAAGAACTTATGAGTTTTCTCATGACCCATTAGATCTTTATGAAGAAAGCAAATGATGATGAATGGGAGAAGGAGAAAAGAAAGGAATCACTCTTAAAGCCGCTATGAAAGAAAGCAAAGAGGAAGAAGAAGACTTTGCAGATAGTGAGCTAGAAGACATTTTCTTACTAATCAACAGATACAAGAAGTACTTGAACTTCAAAAAGAAGAATTTCAAGAAGAACATTAAAGGTAATGACTTTCGAGAGAAGAAAATGAAAGATAATCCCATCACTTGCTTTGAATGTAAGAAGTTGGGTCACATGAAGAATGAATGTCTCTTGAGAAGGAAAATGAAGAAGAAGACAATGAAGGCCACTTAGGATGATAGTGAAGAAGAAGAATCCGAAGGAGAAGAACAAGAAGAAATTGCCAATATGTGCTTTATAGTAATTGAAAATGAGGTAAGCTCACTTGAACCTAAAAGAGAATTTCATGATAATAATGAGACTAGTAGTGATTTTTATGAGAATGATAGTGATTGTGATTTATCATATGAAAATTTATTGAGTGATTTTAATAATTTACATAAAAACTATGAAAAATTCATTTTCAAGAATAATTTTCTCAAAAAGGAAATTCTTAGTTTGTTAAAAATGATTGAAGAGTTGACTAAAGAAAAGAAAGTGAAATTTTCTTATAGTAATTATGATGCTTTGTCAAAAGAAAACACATCCTTAAATGACAAGATTTTTGAATTGACTAAATTATCCACAAATTTACAAATGGAAAGAAAAATTTTGACATGATGCTAGGTGGACAAAAATGCGTTTTTAACAAAGGAAGTATTAGGTACAAATCAAAGCTAAAACAAAAATATCTCCAAAATTATTTTGTAAAAAGGAGTACAAGTAACACTAAGCATACTTGCACTTATTGCAATCAAGATGATTACACTAGTTTTTCATGCTTTATGAAAAAGAATGCATAATTTGGTAGAAAACTAGCTTGGGTACTAAAAAAATTTTGAAATAACACTCAAGGACCTAAATTAGTATAGGTACCAAAAATCAAAGTTTGATTCCTACTTGTAGGTACAGAAGAAGAAAAACTTATAGTTTTTGGATAGTGGTTGCTCCAAACATATGACTGATGACTACGTTTTACTATCATCATTTACAAAAAGAAATAAAGGAAATGTCATGTTTGGAGATAATACTAAAGGTAAGATTTTAGGTGCAGATAATATTGGTACTACTTCTTCTCCTATTATAAAAAATATTTTACTTGTTGATAGCCTCAAACATAATTTACTTAGTATAAGTTAACTTTCTGATAAAGGTTATCGAGTCATTTTTGAGCCTTCCAAATACTTAATTGAGGATACTTGTTTAAAAGAAATCATTTTTGAAGGAGAAAGAAAAGATAATGTTTATACCATTGATATTGAAAACTATTTTAGCTAAGATAAATGTTTTTTAGTTTTAAAAAATGATTCTTGGCTTTGGCATAAAAGATTTAGGTATGCTAGTATGAATATTATTTCTAAACTTTCAAAAAAAAAAAAAAACTTTGTTAGTAGTTTATCTTGTTTACTTTTTGAAAAAGACAAAATTTGTGATGCATATCAATTTTGAAAACAAGTAAAAAGTTCTTTTAAATCCAAAAATGCCATTAATACCTCTAGACCTTTGCAACTACTTCACATAAATTTATTTTGATCATCAAGAGTAGCTAGTCTTGGTGGGAAACACTATGCCTTTATGATAGTTGATGACTTTTCAATATTAACTTAGGTTCTATTTATTGCTCAAAAAAATGATATTTTAAATGTGCTTACTATCTTTTGTAAGAATGTACAAAATAAAAAAGGCTACACCATCACATCTGTTAGAAGTGATGATGGTGGTGACTTTGAAAATGAAGAAATGGAAGCTTTTTGCTACAAAAATGATTTGATCATAATTTTTTGGATCTTAGAACTCTACAACAAAATAGAGTTATAGAAAGAAAGAATAGATCCCTATAAGAAATAACAAGAAGTATGCTAAATGAAAATAGTTTGCCAAAATATTTTTGGGCCGAAGTGGTTAGTACTGCTTGTCATATTGTGAATAGAGTTATGATAAGGCCAATTTTAAACAAGACATCTTATGAGCTTCGAAAAGGTAGAAAACCCAATATTGATTATTTTAAAGTTTTTAATTGCAAATGCTTTATTTTGAATACAAAGGACCATTTGGATAAATTTGATTCAAAATCTGATGTTGATATTTTTCTTAGTTATTATACTACTAGTAAAGCTTATAGAGTTTTCAATAAAAGAACATTGGTAGTAGAAGAATTTATGCATATTATTTTTGATGAGTCTAACACTCTCTAAGAGAAGAGAACATTAGATGATGATATTGTTGTAGGTTTGAAACCAAGCTCAAGTGAGTCAAATGCCAATGAGAAAACTAATAAAGAAAATGGCATCCAATTACAACAAGATTTTAAGGAAGAAAAAGAAAACGAAAATGGTTACATTCTTACTCTTCCTCAAGATTTATAATTCAACTATGCTCATCCTAAAGACCAAATTCTAGGTAACCCCTTATAAGGAGTTAAGACTAAAGCATCACTTAGAAATATTTGCAATAACATGACTTTTATCTCTCAAATTGAACAAAAAAATTTTAAAAATACCGAAAAGGATGAATCATGGATATTAGCTATGCAAGAAGAATTTAATCAATTTGAAAAGAGTGATGTATGCGAATTAGTTCTAAGACCTAAGGACTAATCGGTTATTGGAACTAAATAAGTCTTCAAAAATAAAGTAGATGAGCATAGGATGATTGTGAGAAACAAAGCTAGATTAGTAACTCAAGGTTTCAATCAAGAAGAAGGTATCGATTACGAAGAAACCTTCACACCCGTAATAAGATTAGAATCCATAAGGATGCTCTTAGTATTTTCATGTCATAAAGATTTTATCTTATACCAAATGGATATTAAGAGTGCATTTCTAAATGAATGCATTTTAGAAGAAGTATATGTAGCCTAACCCTTCGTTTTTTCAAAATCATAAGTATATGGATCATGTTTTTAAATTGAAAAAGGCTCTTTATTATTTAAAGCAAACTTCTAGAGCTTAGTATAATAGACTGAGTAAATTTTTGATTTTAAATGGTTTTACTATGCAAAAAGTGGATACTACTCTCTTTATAAAAGGAAAAAAGGGAGAAATGATTATAGTTCAAATTTATGTTGATGATATTATATTTGGTATTACTAATAATTCTCTTTGTGAAGAATTTTCTAAGTGTATCCACAGTGAGTTTAAGATGAGTATGATGGAGAACTCAATTTCTTCCTTAGACTTCAAATCAAACAATGTAAAGACGGTATTTTTATCAATTAATCTAAGTACATCAAAGATATGCTAAAGAAGTTCAATATGGAGAAATCCAAGCCAATGAGAATACCTATGAGCTCTTCAATCAAACTTGACAAAGACAAAAATGATAAAGTAGTGGATATCACTAAATATTGAGGTATGATCAACTCACTTTACTTAACAGCTAATAGAACAGATATAATGTTTAGTGTTTGTCTATGTGCTAGATTTCAATCTAATCCTAAGGAATCATATCTTAGTGCAGTAAAATACATTTTGAAATATTTGTATAGCACTATTAACCTAGGATTGTGGTATTTAAAAGATACACACTTTAATATTATTAGTTTTTCGGATGTGGGCTTTGTCGGTTGTTAAACGATTACAAAAGTACTAGTAGTATTTGTCATTTTCTTGATTACTCACTTGTGTCATAGTTTAGTAAGAAACTAAATTCTGTTAACTGAATATATCTCTGTTGGTGGTTGTTGTGTTCAAATTCTTTTAATGAAACAAATTCTAATGGATTTTGGATTGAATTATAATCATGTGCCTATTAGATGTGATAATACTAGTACTATCAATTTGTCCAAAAATCTAATTTTGCATTTATGTACTAAATATATTGATATTGGACATCATTTTCTTCGTGATCATATGCAAAAAGGTGACATTGTACTTGAGTGTGTATGCACAGAAAATAGCTAGCTGATATTTTCATCAAACCTCTCAACGAGGATCGTTTTCGCATGATTCATAGAGATCTTGGCATGATTGATCATAATGAGCTTCATTAATTCTTTCTGTGTTTAGAAGTTGCTTGATTTGTTATGTATGATTATTAAATTGCTGATTTTCCTTTGTTGTCATTATTGGTTGAAACGTTTTTATTACTTTAAATTATTTTTCACTGAAAAACAACGAAAAATAGGGGAATTTGTAGATGGTCTACCGAAAAAGTCTCTTGGAAAGTGGTTTTTTGTATGTCATTTTCGACAAACTAACATCCCGTTTTCGGTCTATCAAAAATATGTAGACCCATGGCTTTGAAGTGTTTTCAGCCATTTTCTTCTCACTTTCTCTCATTCTCTTAACCGGTCTCTCTCTTTCTCTCTCCTTCTCACCGTAAACTATCTCTTTTCATTCTCACTTAATTTTCACTCTAAATCTTTCAATTTTCTCTCAACCATAGTTAATTTTATCACTTTTTTCACTCCTAATCTCTGTTCTTCACTCTTTTATCTTTTAAACTAGTATTATCATCTCTCAAAACCTAGAATCCAAAAATTCCTTGTGTTACTTGTTTTCTTTTGTTATCTTCATGTCCAATGGCTCCAAGTAGGAAAAATCCAAGACGTAAAGTTAAGGAAATTCGCCTTGAAGAATTTGAACAATACACTAAGGTAAGGTTAGATATTTCTCTCTTAAAGTCTCCTGCTATTATGACTAGATCTAAAGAGATTTTCTCTAAGAAGAGTATTATTTAGGGTAGTTACTTTATTTTTAGAGATCTAGCTTGTGTTAAATTTTCTGATTATATGGATAACATGGGATGGACTAAATTCTACTCAATTAGGTAGAAATAGTATCCTAGTCTAGTTAGAAGATTCTATACTAGTGCCAATATCTCTAGGGGACAACATGCTATCTATGGTTCTCTTGAAGGAATAGACTTTGAGATCACTGAATAACTTTTAGCTGATATTTTGAATTTACACTTGGGTGGTTGCTTTGAGTTTGTTTCCTTGACAGTTTTCAACGTAAGCCTTGTGTCACTGATCTTACTCTTGAGGCTAGAATTCTATTCTAGTTTATTTCTTAAAATATGACTCCTCGAAGTGGTTAGAGGGATGCACCCATATTCTGTGATCTTGATTTTGTTGATTCGATTCTTATAGGTGGAAAGTTGAGCCTACCTTATTTTATTATTCATGAGATAATCAATGCCATAGAAAATAGGGGATCCTCTCTTCCTTATAGTTTTTTCCTTACTCGTATCTTTCAACACTTCAACATTCTACCATTTGATGAGATCAAATGTAAACCATAGACCATCGATGTTGAGATTAACAATAAGACCTTAAGTCTCATGGGATTCAATTTTATCAACAATGAATAGGTGGCCAAAACCAAGCAAAGACATGATCAAGAAGTAGTCACTCAACAAGAAGCTAGCGGTAGTGGTGCTGAAGTTGCTGAAGGTACTCCTGAGGGCACTTATACTAAAGAGGCTCCTGCTCAGTAATTTGACTTCATTAATGCTTTCAATAGCCCGTCTGAACACCTAAACACTATCCAGCTTAACATCCAGCACTTGCATGATACCGAGCTGGAGCACTTCCAGATTCTATCCACTAATGTCCACTCAGTCTAACAACACCAAGAGTGACAATTTCAAATCATTTTAGACAAATAGGACGAGATGATGAGGATGATGTAATCCTTTTTCGGCTGCTTTCCTCCTCCATAGCTTGTTTCTAAACTTGTGTTTCTTGTATGTATTCTATATTTTGACATGGTCATTTGCACTCATATATATGAACTTTTTGTTTTTATTGGATCTTTTATGGTTATATCTTATATTTGCTTTATTCCTCTTTCATTTGAGTTTCTTTTTAATGAGATCAAAGGGGGAGAAAAGTATGTTTTGATTTGCAATTAGGGTAAATTGGTATTAATTTGGTCATTTTTTAAAAATTAATTGGTATCAATGTACTTATTCTATATCTTCCTCAGACAATTAGTATTTTTAAGCAAAAATATTCACAATTAGTATCTATGAGCAAAAATATTTAAAGACTCAAAATATATACTCAAAATGTGCACCCTTTATAAGTTTAAGGGGGAGTTTCGATTTTTTTTTATTAAGCATATTTTGAGGGCAAGTATTCAAGGTTTGGTAAGGACGTTTTTCTCTATTTAATTCTTATTTCTTATTCCTTTTTAAATCAAATATTTGTTATCATAAAAAATGGGGAGATTGTTAAGTCATGCTTTATATCATCAATTCTACACTCATATTTTAAAGTTAACAAAAAATATGATTAAGAACTAATAATCTACTTAATTGTATAGCAAGTTAAATTGAAAGAATCACAAAATATTCAAGATAGATTATGGCAAAGAGCATGAAGATAAAGTCCAAGATTACAAAACCTGGACTAGCAAAGGTTGTATACTTAGTTCTTGTACTTGAATAGTTGTTTACATAAAATATGATTTAAATAGCTCAAATTTTTCATAAAATTAAAGTTTCTTAAAGCAAAACTGTCAAAATTATTTATCTCAAATTAAAATATGAAATCTATTTTATACAAGATTTTAAATTAATTTGTGAATTTTTATAGTCCCCATATTATATGAAAAATAAATTTATGAAGTCACATTTTGAAAATAATTGAAGAATACTTGAAATAAAATTCAAAATATGCTCTCGCTTATTTTCAGCAAACTGGTTGTGATTTTTGGTCTACTGATTCCTTGCTGAATTTTAAGGATTTTTCAGATTCGACCGTTAGAACTATACTTTCAACGGCTAGTATTTTCGGTCGATTGAAAATGTATTTTTGTTCTATCGAAAATGACAAATTTTCTGTCAAACGGTCCAAAACAGCTAGTATTCTTTCATGTCTATATATAAAAGTTTTTTTAATACTTAAAACAACTTTTGAATATTCCTACATTGCTTTAATCATACTTTCAAGTTGTTAAAATCATTTTTGTGAATTAAACTTTCAAATCCACTTTTTTCCAAAAAATTACTTGAGCCAAACTAGGTCATATCTTGTGTTTAAATTTATTCTCTCTAGGCTTATCTTGTATCAATTATATTCTTTAGAGAGATTTTAGTTGATTGTACCAACAAATAAAATCAAAATTATATTTGTGAGGTGAGGTTGACACCGGATTCATTAACAACCCAGTTTAGGTGAGATTGATACCGGAGTCTAAACAGTCTGAGTTAGGCATGATAGAGCCGGATTCAATCCTATTGTAAAGACATGAGTGAGCCTAAGGTGAAAGCACTCGTGGTATAAAAGTGTCAGTCAAGCCTATTCTCTTGATCTGATAGTGGAAAGCTCAAAGTGGGTTACCAAGAGTCGGGGAAATAGATAAACTATGTTTGTTGAATCTAATAAAATTAGTGTTTGTATTTCTCTAATCCTATCTCTTTGATTTACTTATGTTAGGCTTGTACATGATGTTTAGCTACTTTTAAATGTTATTGTCATTACTTACGTAATTTATTTGTTTATCAAGAAAAATTTACAAAAATTTTTAAAACCCAATTAATCCCCCTTCTTGGGTTAGCTAATCTTGAGCTAACAAAACTAATTCCCTTGTGAGGAAATTATAATAAAAGAAGAGAGAAGAATACATCTAGTCAAGGGAGGTAAAAAACCAAACACTTGGACCGAAAAAAAACTATGAATAAGAAAACAACTACACATCTATAAAGAGAAGAGATGTCAAATATGTTGCACCGGGCAGGCCGACATGATCCACTAGCTCATGCTATAATGTGTCGTGCCAATCTACGTGCCTAAATATGCTAGCTTTTTTGGGCCGTAATTGGCCCATTTATTTAGTAAATTTTATTGGATTTAGTGTCTTTTTATCAAATTTTTTTTTCAAATATTTTGAATTTATATAAAAAAAAAGGTAAATTTAATGTAAAATTTTATCATAATTAGGTTTGCATTGTACTTACTTAATCATAAATTCATAATTACTTAAAAATTCTTCTTTTTTCTTTTGAATGAAAGTCTGTCAAGATAAAGAAGCATTAATAAAAAATAGAAGCATCCAAATTAGTTTGGTACCTAATTATCTTAATAATCCCTTGCTTAATGCCCATTGAAAGAAATTTATTATTATTAAGAAAAATAGAAAAAAAAGAAAATAATAATTTAGAGCTTACAATCTGAATAATTCTACTTGTACGACATCTCTACTAATTCCACTTGAGGTGCTAAAAAAAATAAAGAGATATATATAAGAAAAACAAAATGATAATAATACATATGTCTAATATGTTAACGGTATGTACTTATCGTGCTAATCTATGGGCCGTATTGTGCCTTACATATAAATGTGTCGTGCCATACTCGGCCCTCTTGATAGTTTTATATTTAAGTAGTGACAAAACTTTTCTTTATTGATAATCATACTCTATCTCGATGCTAAAGTTAAAAGTTCAAATTTTTGGAACCTTATCAAAAAGAAATAAAATACACATGTATTCCATCTTTTGAGTATAGTATCATGTTGCCTTTCCTATAATAGAAATAATAAGCATTCAATATCAAAGGTAATTTTCTCAATGTAGCCAACCAAAAATAAAAAAAGAAAGTTACTGGAACCTTAAAAGTGTTCGGGGAGACTACGACGACAAAGTTCCTCTGGAAAAGAAAAAAAAAATTACAAAAAAGCATTTATTGGTCACTATTTCTCATAAGAAAAAAAATGGTGTTTGATGGATAATTTTCACTTTCATTCACTTTTCTGTTCTAAACACAGCAAGCTGTCATTACATGAGAAAAAGCCAGAAAGGGACAAATACAATGAGGTTGGTTCGAGAAAATGAAGCAAATATAAACGTAGGAAAAAAAAAAAAAACGACACCAGTTGGTTAAACATCCATCAACCAGATGACAACGATAACATGGTAAAACGACACCATTCGTTGAAGGACAACCTTCAGAGAACGACAATAAGCTGAGGACGACAATTATATACAGATACGACATTTAATGAAAGAACGTCACTTCAAAAGGACGAATGAAACGACATGCAAAGGATAAACGACAGTTAACTTCAGTGAACAACATTGAGGGTGAAAACGACAATAACACAAAACGACATCATCGGAAAAAGCAGCAACTGCTTCAAAGGCAACATGAACCAGATGAACAACAATAACCTCAACGATTAAATGAAACGATATGACTAGATTTACGACAATAAAATCTAAAAACGACATGGTTAGAAAAACAACAAATGAACCGGATGAACGACAATGGCCTCAGCCCTCAAGGTAAACGCTGAGGGAAAAACGAGAATACTCATAAACGACTTTGGTAGCAAAACGACAACAACTTCAACACCACATGGTCCGCCCATATCAACTACGGGAATGACCAAAAAAGGGTAAAAAAACAAAAAATCGAAACAAACAATAGAAAGAGACCTCAAAAAACGACATTAAAAAAAATTAAAAAAAAAAAAACAGGAGAAGGAGGGGGATGATGACTCATGACTGTTGAAAGTACAAATCTCATTTTTAATATTTGAAAAAGCTTGCCGACGTACAGTGTGGACGACCGAACTGATTGATGAACGTGTCAAAATCTTGTGCAGTGCGGCGCCGTTCCAACCGACCAGCTTTGCCAGAACCACAACCGCTGCCACCCCCACCTCACCTCTACAAAATATATATATATATTTTTTTTTTTATTTCCTTCTTAATTTTTGCAATTAATTTAATTTAAGTATATAGTATCTCCTTTCCTTTTTCACATACAAATACTTTAATATAAAATCTCAAACACGTCACACCCCCTCCAAATTCCGGAATATTGGCCTGAATTAGCTGTTATGTAGCCGTTGCCAACCCATTATTACCAGTGTCGTTTTCAACCCAGTGGGACCCACACGTCTTTTCTAAACGCTATATAAACACCTCCCCTTTCTCCCTTGCAATATCACAATTTCATTTTCGGAGTCTTTGAAGATCCACACATTTTCTCTCAATTTTTCATATATACATATTATATAAATCAGCGATGGCGCAGGTTAGCACTTCCACCAAGGCATTCTCCTTCTTGATCGTCCTCTTCGTCGTCGCCGCCACTCTCGCCTCGGCGCAGGACTTGGCTCCGGCGCCGGCGCCGTTGTCCGCCGGATCTGGTTACTCTTTGCCAGTCTCCGGCGTCGTTGTTGGAGCTTCTCTGGTCCTCTCGGTCTTCGCCTTATTGAAGCACTAGAGATTTTTCATTATGTTATTAATTTCTTGGGTATTATATGTTGTAGGTCATTGATATTTGTTATTTGATTCATATTGGGAGAAGGGTATATTTTGGATTTTTTGTTCGAGATTTGATTGTATTGTTATTATTATTCTTTTTGTGGGACTGGAGATTGTATTATTCTTACTTGGTGAATAAATATTTATACTCTCTCTTTTTTTTTTTTAACTCTATTTATCTTGTTTATGCATTTTTTTTTTTTGGTTTTTTTTTTTCCGTTAATTATGCCAGTGTTGTTACAGATTCCAGTTAAATTCTTTTTTATGTCAATTTAAAATATATGCCCATATTCTTTTTATATTTATTTGCATTTTTTTTTCCTAAGGCTGTCTCCAACCAACAATTTTATTTTACAGCAATCAAAAGAATATTCTCTACAACAAAAAAAGTATTTTCTCTAATTTTTATTTCAATATTTTTTTTAACTCTTAACTTTCTATAGATATTTCATTTAATCAATTATTTGACTAATATATTTATATAAATCATATTAATTTAACGATATATTAATAAATTATATTAATTACAAAATTACATAAATAATAATATAACATAAATTATGAAATTATAAATTATATTTAATTATGAATAAATATTTTATTCATTATACATGAACACATTGTACATAGAAAATTTTTAAAAATTACATGAAATATAAAAAATATAATAGAAAATTATAGAACATATTAATCAACAATTAATATAAAATCATTTACAATAATTAACACATTTTAAATGTAAAATAGTTCCAAAAATATTGTGGGAATTACACATTTTAAAAGGGGTACTTTTGGAAGTTTGACAAAAAAAAGGAAAAAAAAAATTATGAACCCCATTTGTACAGTGTCACGCTATATTTAGTGCGGCACTGTATATTTGGCAACATCTTGCTCTAATATACAGAAAAAGAGAGAACTACTTTTTCTTAATGCTTGTTTCCACACTTACAAAATAAATAACAAACAAATATACAAAGGTCATTAAAGCTTAAAAAATAAAAAAGGATAGAAAAGGAACAAATTGCATCATTTTTGGGGATAAGAACACCTATTGGATTTTAGGTTATGGTAGTGAGTTTGCGTACTAGTAATCTTTATTCAAGTTTATTCCAAGATTTTCAAATTAATAGGATGATAGAAGAGAATGCACACTTTATATAGATAGATTCATTACTGGGTATGTCGTTATAAATTTGTGGTTCAAATGGCAGATCAATATCCCTGTTTATAATTGTCTTAATTTTGAAAATTAAGACATTAAAACATTCTTTAATTATCTATAATGTCACCATATTTAATAAATGCCTTTTACAATTTGATTGACTATGCATTGCCTTAATTAATTGAAAGCACAAATCAATAGTTATATCCTTCACCATGATTATTAAATATCACGTTCAAGTTTTGAAAAACTACATGCTATAATTAATATTAATTTTAATCTCAAATTACAAAATTGCCTTCTTTTCAAAATACTATTAAGGATCCAATTCCTTATCCTATGATATAGTAGTGGAAAATTATAACATAACCACGAAAAGTTACTCTATATATTGGCATGGATATTAAAATGTTGTTAAACTTGTAAAACGCACTCTATTTAAATTTGATATGAAGAATAAAAAGGCAAACTAGTAATACTGATGAGTCATAGTACCACATACGCTCGATGAGATAATTATGTATTTGGATGTTATTATTATTATTATTATTTTGACAAAATGTAATTGAATGTTATCATGTAAACTACTGCTCTAACGATTGGATAATATTTTAATTTATTTGTGATAAATTTTAACACGCTAATTAGTTAATGCTATCCTAACACGTACACATTTAGTATAAAAAAATTGTACAAAAATTAGGGCGTACAGTTCTGTCCTATAATAATAATTAAACAATATACCATCGCATTAACAATGTAATATTTCGTTCTTTTTACAAAAAAAAAAAAAAAAAAAAAACTAATCATAGCATTTCGTTTTTTCTGTTTTTTTTTTAACAGAACATATATGACAATCGAACAGATTTGATGACCTTTATTTCCCCGTCACCAGCGACATGCCAACCTAGTTAAATGACAAAAATGTTGAGCAACCAGCCAATCAACTCCTCCAACGTATGCACGTGTCAACTTTTCATACGACGCTGCCCACTGCTTAGACCAATCATGACCCAGCTCAGCCACAAAACAATTCTTGATCGGTTGTGAACCTAAATTCCTATAGTTATCATAGCCTAGCATGGTGTTTTTTTTTTTTTTTTGATAAACAAAATGGAATATACTAAAAGAAGCGATAACACAAAGAAAACATACTCACGTGGGACACACTAGGAATTAAACAGTCCATTCATGCTCATTAGAGCAAATAGACTTTGGAATAAAAGAAAAGTCTAATTTACCAAAGCATAAAGAAAGAAAGACCCACTTTTGTAATGTTGTGGGGCTAGGAAATTAGATTCTCTATGAGTATGCGAAGTAAACTTAACTGAGATCCTTTCAAGGAGTTGCAGCAATCAAAAACCACGTTTGATATTTCCTAGTCACATTGCTCAAGTCCCTAGTTCAAGCTCTGGACTACTCCTAAGAAATCGCCCTCAAACACAATATAAGATATATTTAGGGAAATGGCTAGTTTAATTACAAGCTTTGTAGCTAAATACTCACTGATTATAGGTGAAGCAGAGGGTGTGTTTTTAGTAGTGATCCTCAAAACAGAGCCACTTCCACACTTGAGTTATACCTGAGAGCTGCATCAAAGTTAATCTTGCACTAATCTTCTAAAGGAGGGTGCCAGGTGTGACGAGTAGGAATTTTTGTAAATGGTCGCCCGAAATTCGATGTGCTAGATGCAATGGTGAGGATCAATCTGTGTAGGCTCAGAGAGGAGTTGTTATAGACTGCTTCATTTCAAGTTTTCCAGATAGCTTCTAAGGTAACAGATGAAAAAACAAGCACGTCAGAGGAGGGGAAGGCATTTAGGTCCCAAATAAATCTAAACCAATCTGCCATTGTTGGAGTATGGTATGTGAAGGTCAGAGATTCCAAGAGGAGGAGAACTACATGCGTTGAAACTACGTCATAGTAAAGAAACAAATGTTTAGCTGACTCTGGATGCCTATTACAAAGAGGGCATATCAAATCCTCAATAGGAAAGATTTTGGCTAATATCTCTCTAGTTGGAAGAACATCTAGAATTATTTGCCACCAAAGGATTTTGTGGTGCGGATGAATCTTGGAGTGCCAAAGCTTGTTCCAATATATATTTGGGAGGTGCGAGGTATTGAAAAATCTCTACTTTTGGTGTATTAGATAGGCCGACTTTGTAGAAAATCTTCCATAAGCAGATAGAGCCCAAATCCAAGAGTTATTGCGGGGGAATGATAGAAGTATGATGCAGGAGATAGTCGTGGCATCTTAAGGGTGAAATATTGCCATAATTTTTGAATAATCCCACGAAGCATCAGCTAGAATAAAGTCAGGCACTAGGAAGGATCCTTGAGATGGAAAACATCTTGGATTTGTCTTGAAACCATTAATAGCCGGCACCTATGGGTGTTCCCAAATTACTGTGCTCTTCCCATCCCCAATAAGTCGACAACTCCTTTTTTTGAATGAGGTTTCTCGATTTGCATATATTCTTCCAGGACCATGAATCACCATGACAAGCTTTGACGTTAAGGAAAGAGTTATGTCCCAAGTATTTAGCTTTTAGAACCTGCAAACGTAGAGAATCTTGGTTAGTTAAAAGGCCCCAGCCCCACTTCCTTATTAGGGCTCAATCAGTATCCAGAGTTCACCTTAAATCTAGACCACCTACGGATTTCGGTGAGCATAAGGAACTCCAGGCTCTTAAACAGAGTTTTGGATTGCCCCACCAGAAACATCGTAGCATTTGGTATACCCTTTGGCAGATAGATTTTGGAAGAGCAACTGTGTGTATTACATATGATGCTATGGATTGCCCCACAAAATTTTTTTCAACGTCAGTCGCCCTGCCTTTGACAGTAGCTTCCCCTTCCAACCTGCAATTCTTGATTCCAAACAATCTAAGATGAACTGGTAGTCCACTGTATTTCTTCGTGGCCCAAAAAATGGCAGACCCAGATACTTAGAGGATCTAAGAGCTTGTCTTATGCCCAAGAAGCTTGATATGTTATGTATCTTCTCCGTACTTACATTCTTACTAAAATAGATACATGATTTCTTTACGCTGATAGACTGGCCAGACCAGGAGCAAAAACTGTTAAAGCAATCTCAAAAGCCACTAGCTTTGTCAATAGTAGCTCGACCCAAAAGGAACAAATTATCTGTAAAGAAAATATGATGCAAAGCAGGGCAAGACCTGGAGAGCTTAATGCCATGTATAAGCCTTGAGTCGACCTTAGCATTGATGCACCTAGATAAAGCTTCCATTCCAATAATGAACATGTAAGGGGACAGTGGGTCACCTTGTCTTAATCCCCTTTGAGGTTTAAAAGAATGGAAAATGGATCCATTTAAGAGGAGGTTGAACCGAGAGGTTGTAATACGGTTCCTTACCTAGTTTATACATTGTTCATGAAAGCCGAAGTTAGTAAGAACTTGGAGGATAAAGTCCCAACTTAGTTTGTCATACGCTTTTTCCAAATAAAGCTTAATAGCCATTAGCCCACTTTTTCCTTTTTTGCGGGTTTATGGAGTGAATGACTTCTTGGATAATGATTGTGTTGTCATGAATTGAGCAACCCTAAACAAAGATCACTTGGGTCAGACATATGAGATTTGAGAGGATGGGTTTAATTTTGTTCGCCATGATTTTGGAATTGACTTTGTAGGCAACATTACAGAGGGAAATAGGGCGGAAGTGATTTATAGAAGTGGAGTGGTCAACTTTTGGGATGAGAACTAGAATGGTCATGTTAATGGTTCGGTTCATAAGGGCTAATAGAAAAAAAAAACTACGAGTAGTACTAACAAAGTCAACACCCACAATTGACCAGTAGTGTTTGTAGAAGAGTACAGGCACACCGTCTAGCCCTGGTTGCCTTGATTGATTCCATACCGAAAAGTGTGTCCCTAATTTCGTCGAATTCAGGAATAGCACACAAAGTCAAGTTCTCCTTTTCTGAGATTATTAGCGAAATAGTATTACTGAGGGTGGTATCACTGGGGTCTACTGAGATCATTAGCGAAATAGTATCACTGAGGGTGGTATCACTAGGGTCTAGGTAGAGATGTTGGGATTTTTTTCCCTAAAAAGTAGATTTCTAAATATACTTTTTTGAGTATCAACAAATATCTCTTATACGAAATTATGATACTTGTTAGATTAAACTATCTTAGTTGAATAGTTTATTCATCTGAAAAAGATTCAATGACTTAATATGTGTATAAAGAAACAAACATGATTAAGTGTTAATTATAGGGAAACTTGTTTCATCTAAGTCTAAATGAAGTAGTTTATAATCTGTAAATAAAGATGGAATACTTTATTTACTATAGGTTGTAGTGTTTTTCTATCTCAATAGGAATGATGTGTCTCAAATCATTGAAGTATCTGACTTCTGATAGAAACACTAATACAACATAAACAAGTTATGTGTATTAAACTGGACCAGGTAATATAAAGAATTGGAGTGCCGTAACTTGATTCTTATATTATCACAAACTAGCTCCTAGCATATAAATCTTAATCATTGATGTTTGACTGGATTTGCTTTCATGGGTTATAACTTTTTGATTTGTTAAAAAACTAACCTCTATAAAGTTAGAGGTGAACTCTGGCATATTGGAGATTATGGCTTATGAATTGATGGGAACACTAAATAGTTAAGGACACTATACATTAATGCCACTTTAGGTTCTTTCAATATTCATGGAATAATTAAATCTAAGATCTTAGTATTCACTTTGTGAATTGGTTGATAATTTTGTCTAAATGGCCATTGAAAATAAAATTATCGACAACAGTATTCCTTGATAGAAAGATGGTAACTTAAAGGTAAATAGGTATTAGAGGGGTATTACGGTAATATCACCTATCCAACTACGGCATTGTATAGGGACTATATATGTGGTATAGAATATGCTAGATGGATCGATTAATCAAGTTTAGTTGATTAAATCTCTATAAAAGGCATGACATTTAATCTAAGAGTGCAGTATTGGGCCTTTAGTGGAGTGTCCCCTTTACTAATAATATTTATATAAATACCATAATTAGAGTTATTATGTATTTATCATATTATTGGAGCTTAGATTATTTGGATACATTAGGTCCCTTGTCTAGCTCAATTAAGCTTATTTATTGGTTGGTGGTATTTGTGAAATTAGTTTCATGAAACTGTGTAAAATAATGATTCTATACAGAAGTTGATATTTTTATAAATAAGTTTCATGAGTTGGACATATATATAAAAATACACCCAAAGTCTAAATTGGAGAACAAGCCCAATCATAATTGGAGAACAAGCCCAATCATAATTGAATTAGGGTTAGCAATTTTGGGTCTCATATATATAAGATATATGAGAGAAAAAACTATACAGTAATTCTAAGAGAGTCACATGCATAGACATAAGGAGAAGGGAAGAAAAATCGATCAAAGCTGAGAAAGAGAGAAGAGAAAAAGTTTCCTACTATCTCACAGTCCCATCTCACGTCCCGGTGTTCTATAGGATCAAGAATGTGTTCTTGATCATTCTCCAACGAAAGTTTCAACTTGGTGCCCATCGCTTCATCAACTAAGAGCAAGAGCATAGACAAGAAGATCTAGGGTTGGAGGTTTGATCACCATTAATAAGGAGATCAAGGAGGAACACGCTATAATAGGTAAACCCTAATCTCATCTCTAAGGTTTTGTATCTAGATTTGATTTATGTTGTACATGATCCTGTATATGATGCATGTGTATTATATAGTTATGAAAACTGTTTTCATGTAAAATTTGAAAACCTAAATCTGCTATTATTTTCACTGCGTTCATGTTATGATCATGTATTTTCCATATCTGCATGCATGCATGATTTTCCTAAGTGTTAGGTCAATTTACCAACAATTGGTATCAAGAGCTTTGGTTCATATGTATAGCATAATATTGATCTAGAATTGAATATTTAGGTTATGTGATTGAGTTTGAGCAATTTTTGTTTATGATAGTTAAATGATACATGGTGATGAATGATATTTAATTACGTATACTATTGATTTTTGCATGGTAAGAAAAATTGTGGATTGTGATTCTAGTAAAATTAGGTTTGGGTATTCTTGAATTTTATGGTTGATAGATTCATGAACATATTTCAAAGAGTTTGAAAATCTGAATTTTTTCCAGAATTTTTTGATATTGTTTTAAATTTTTCAGCATTTAAAAAAAAAAAAATTCTGGCCAGCCCTAGCCCCAAGCGTGCGGCTCACCTGTGCGGTCGGCCTGTGCGCGGGTGCTGGGCGCTGGCGCGGCCAAGCAGGCCGCATGCGCGAGTAGCCTGCGTGCGGGCTACCTCACGCGGCCCGTGCGGCGCCCACGCGCGGCCCGTGCACCATGCGCACCAGCGCGTGGTCTATGCATGCTCCGTGCGCGGCTCAAGCTATGCCTGCGTGTCTCCTATGCGCGGCCAGCAGGGCATGGGCGTGACCCATGCGTGGCCAGCGCATGGCCCGTGCAGCGCCCGGGCGTGAGGCTGCTACGTCCAGCTCGCCTGGCGCACATGGCTTTGACGTGCGCTGTAGCCGGGCAGTCCACCTCGATACCACTCGTTGCTCCGTTTTTTCGCCGTCCCTTTGGGCGGTGACGGCCCGTAGGCCGACGATGGTGGTGTTTCTATCACTACCAATTTTTTCTAAATTAATTAATTAGATAATTATTTAATTTGAATTCAAATTAGATTAGGATAGTTATCTATTTTTGATTTATCATATTTTAAATTTGATTTATTTTAGGATAATGTTAAATTTGAATTAATTAAATAAATATGATATTATCTAAAAGTTAATTTGAATTTGAATAGGAGATCTACTAATTTTTGAAATTGGATAAGATTTCCTATATTATCTCTATTATTTGAATTTTGAATTTAAATAGATAATGATTATTCAAATTAATTAGATATTTAATGAGATTAGATTTGATTAAATAATTATCCTGATAAATGTAATAGTTAATTTGAATTTGAATAGGATATCTACTATTTTTTAAAATCAGATAAGGTTTCCTATCTGTTTTAATTAAATTTTGAATTTAAATAAATAACAATTATTCAAATTAATTTGATATTTAATGAGATTAAATATGATTAGATAATTATCCATAAATCATGATAGTTTAAATTTGAATAATTTAATTTTAGTAATTATCTTTAATTTAAATTTGATTTAAATTAAGATATAATTTTTGAATTTAATTCGAAACTAAATCTAATCAGATTAGATTTAAATAATTACTATCCATAGATTATTTAAATTCATAATTAATGGGATTAATTAGGATAGAAATGATTCGAATTTAATTAGATTAATATTCAATAGTTAATTGTAATAATTATTCATCTAGTAACTATTCTAATTATAGTAATTGGAATATAGTTAAAGAAAACTAATTAGAATAGTAACTTTACTAATTAATGAGATGAATTAGACAACTGATTAATGAGATTAATTAGGTAATTAATTAATTAGAAAAGTTATATCCTTTTATAATTAAAATAATTTTAATTAACAATAGAAATTTAATAATGATTATATTTCTATTACAATTAAATTTAAACATGATCTTTATTTAATTATTAGAATTATTTGATTATAATTAGATATAAATACTAGATAAATATAGAATTATTATATGAGTTATAAGTTTCTAATTAATTAGGATTAATTAAAAGAGTTTTAATTATTTCCTAATTTAGAATATTGCAATTAATCTTTTCTATATACAGTTATAGTAATAGGATTTCTATAATTAAAAGTAACTATCTTTTATTATCTGTTTTAGATCTTAATGAGTTTAAGATAGTATCTTAATGAGATTAAAATAGGATTAGATAAATTAATTAATTCTTTAATTAATTAATAATTAGATAATAAATATGATTTATTTTCTTATTATTTAAATTATCCTACTAAGTCAATAATTTAAAATATTTGATATTTTTAAATTTAGACAAGAATTAGTTATGAACTTAATTCTTACATTTAGGATAATATGTTTTAATAGAAAACATTAATTAATGAATTTAATTAATTTTTTGTATTATTATTTAATAATTATTAATTTTATTATTTAATAATTATTAATATGATTAATAATTAATAATTAATGTGATTAATTATATTAATTAAAAGGATAATATTAGTACAAGGATAATTATTTGTTTTCATGGTTTACAAGGAAATTGGAGCTTGATTTTAATTAGATTAAAATGTTATTTAATAAAATATTATAATTATATGATAATTATGGTAATATTTTGTGCGGTGGTATTTGACATAAAATATTGTTAATTATGAGATAATTATGGTATTATTTTATGTGATAAAAGGCCTTTTTGATAATTATGAGATAATTATGTTTTTACAAAATGCATTTGATATGATTGTCATATTGAGTGGGGGGATTTTTAATTTTGATATTTTAATCCAAAATTATTTAAACTATTTTTTTTAGTTTTGAAAGGATTAATTTTGAGAAAATTAATGAATGTTTATAAAGTTGTTTATATTCATTATTTGTATTTATAATTATTTGTAAAACTTTTATACAAAAATATTTTTTTATAACTGTTTACTTATTTTTATAAATGCACTTGGAATTTAATTTCATTAAATTCTATTACTAAGAATCTTTAAAATTATTGGTTGAATAATTTAGCAGTTAAAATTTCTTAGTCCATTTTTCAAAACTAATATTTAATATAGGACTTGGTTTAAATACAGTATTTCAATTATTTATTTTTGGTTCAAAGATTGTTGACTAAATAATTGAATTTTCTTCTGGAAAAGTTTTGCATGAATGATTTACAATCCACAGACATTCTAACTTGATCGTTACGTCATGTATGCTATTATTGTCTAATTTTATATACATGAGATGTATAATATTATAATGTTAGCACTATGGCTTTAGACAATAATTGTTTTGATCATAAGTACCATGTTTATTATAGTATGTCATAATATCTTAAATTAGCTCATTCTCTTTTAAGTCACATAATTGGATATACATAATTGATATTGTGGTTACTAAATAAGTTAGATAACTGGATAAAATAAGGATCCCTAAATTTTAAAAGATTGAGTGGGAGCGGATATGAGATATCCAAGGTCTCCATCATTGGTTCAATGGTTCTAAAGATGTGTCTCGCCTCAGAATCTTGCTGAGCTCCCGTAGAAAGGTTATCATCTAGGTATTACTGGTATTGAGTCTCTTAGGTTAAATTTGCGAGTGGACTTTACATACTGATCTCCCGTAGGAGACTGTATTGTTTAAGAAAGCTTGTAAATTGAAATGATGGTAATACACTCAACATAGGATGCTATTACCTCCCGTAGGAGCTATGTTAGTAATTCTATGGACCGATAAATAAGGTAATTAGCAAACTGGAATATGAGATATTTGTCTTTTTGTCTAAAGTGAATTGTTCACATTTAACTTGTAGATTCACATGATTATCTGTAAGTAACTTGTGATCTATGGTAGGTTAAAATACCTTGAATATTTGTGATAGTATTATGGATTCTTACACAAACATTTTATCTTAATAGATTTAATGTTAAGTATTCTAAATTCTTTTATATTCAAATAAACTAGTAAACTTAGTCGAGTATTAGGAGGATCATAATTTGCATATTTGTCCATAGTTTATTCTTAGTTTCCAAATGACCAATAAGAGCATAACACATAATCTTCTTGTTTTGATTATATGTCATAACATTTATGTTTTCTTATTTTACTCTAAATGTACTCTAATATTTTGCATGAATTGTCTACTGATTTTAAATCAATTACTTTGATTGATAAATAACAAGAGTTAGTGATTTTGTCAAAGTTCATTCCTGATAATTAATACCTTTGTTAAGGTATTTATTATCTTAGTTAAGATAATGAATACTCTTTTTGAGGCATTTATTATCATACTGCAAAATTAAATCGAAACAAAAATGTTTGTATTTGATTATTTTTCTCTATGTGTTTAATTGAGAATTAAACTTACAAAATTTAATTGTAAATTGAATTCATTAAATTCGATTATGAATTAGATTTATTTTATGACTTTTGTCTAATTGGGAATCTTATTATTTTGCAGTTTGTGGAAATATTATTTCATAGGATGGACAAGGTTTTCAGAAAGAGGAAAGAGACAAAGGAATACAGTATAAGGAGTAAAACGAGGACATTTATGGAGATATCTCAGCGTTCAAAGAGATTGAACGATAATCAATATAAGGATAACTCTACTGAAAAAAGGTCAGGAGCTTCTCCGGTAGTTAGGTTGTTTGGGAGGCCAAGAAAATCACTCTCTGCTGAGGATAGGAGAGATCTCTAGCTAGTGGACTAAGGATCTAGTGTCAATATTTGCAACAACAAGAAATGGTTCATTGAACCAAATCGATTAAATAATGTTGGTCGTGATGTGGAAGTGATAGACAATTGAAGAGTTCGAATAAAGGGCATAGGCGATGCCTACCTCAAGAATAATGATAGCTTCATGATTTTGAAAGATTGCTATTACGTACCGGAATTTAGTTTAAATGCTCTTTCGATATCGAATATGTTTAAAGAAAGCTATCGCTTTGAGTTTGACAAGAAGGTGAAAGTCTTCTATAATAATCTATTGTACTGTGTGGGAGAAATATAGAATGGACTTTATGTCCTAACCCCAAAGCCATAAAGTACATCATCTTCAATCATGAGTATTATTACACTCTAAGAGATGGTGAATGATATCAGGAAGGAGCACAACACTATCGATTGGCACAAGTGACTCGGACACATGCCATGCTCAGAAATTCGCAGACTTATGGAGCTGGGTCACTTACTTGAAGTAGACATCAGTAACGACATAGACTGTGAGGATTGCAAGAAGCCTGTAAAGTACAAGCATCCTTTTGCTACTCGTTATGAGAAAGCTGAGGCATATTTAGAGTACGTACATGTGCATATCTGTGAACCTATAGAGATAGTTTCCTACAACAAGCATACATTGTCTATCACCTTTATTGATGAATATTCGGACTTCGGTCAAGTCTATTTTCTCAAGAGATACGATGAAGTTGCAGATGCTTTCCATAAGTTCGACAGAAAGGTACAAATGCAATATGATACCAAGGTCAAGAAGTTTAAGATTGAAGCCAAACATGAAGATATGGATTCTCTTCGAGACCTGCTGAGGCCAATACTAGCCAATCTTGCTATTTCTTATAAATATGCGACTATCTATGAGCATAGTCATATAGGAGCTGCTGAGAGGTACAATATCAGACTCAAGCAAACCATAGAGCTGATGTATAAGGGGTCGCTGCTGTCCTATAGATAATTGAATTATGCTTTAAGGACAGCTTCGTACATCCTCAACTTCATTCCATTAGATAGAGTTGCTTCGACACCTTTTTAGATATGAATGGACTATGTAGAGAGCTTAGAACATCTAAAGGTATGGGGCTGTGAAGTATATGCATGCAAGAAAGTGAGAGACGAAGTTGACAATAATTCAGAAAAGTGTTTTCTACTTGGCTATCCAAAAGAAGAGAAGGGTTACAGTCTTTACAGACAATCTACGAATACTACCTTCATCAGTAGAAGTGGAGACTTTCTGGAAGATGAGAGAGAAGTCCATCAAGAAAACGATGAAGAGAGAGCTTATGATCTTCATTGCTTTTCTTAATCATTAAGTTGTTAAATTGAACACTTAGTTTTTACTTTTATTAATTTTGGTCGTTTGGAATATTTTGGAATTTTTAGTAACTGTTTTTTAGACAAGTGGAAGATTGTTGGGATTTTTGCCCTAAAAAGTAGATTTCTAAATTTACCCTTTTGAGTATAAACAACTATCTCTTACATGAAATTATGATATTTGCTAGATTAAACTATCTTAGTTGAATAGTTTATTCATCTGAAAAAGATTCTATGACTTTATATGTGTATAAAGAAACAAACATGATTAAGTGTTAATTATGGTGAGACTTGTTTCTTTATCTAAATCTAAATGAAGTAGTTTACAATCTGTAAATAAATATGAAATATTTTATTTATTATAGTTTGTAGTGTTTGTCTATCTCAACGGGAATGATGTGTCTCAAATCATTAAAGTATCTGACTTCTGATAGAAACACTAATACAACATAAACAAGTTATGTGTATTAAACTGGACCAGGTAATATAAAAAATTGGAGTGCCGTAACTCGATTCTTAAATTATCACAAACTAGCTCTTAGCATATAAATCTTAATCCTTGATGTTTTACTGGACTTGCTTTCATGGATTATACCTTTTTGATTTATTAAAAGACTAACCTCTATGAAATTAGAGGTGAACTCTGGCATATTAGAGGTTATGGCTTATGAATTAATAGGAACACTAAATAGTTAAGGATACTATACATTAATGCCACTTTAGACTCTTTCAAGATTCATGGAATAATTAAATCTAAGATCTTAGTATTCACTTTGTGAATTGGTTGATAATTTTGTCTAAATGGCCATTGAGAACAAAATTATCGACAACAGTATTCCTTGATAGAAAGATAGTAACTTAAAGGTAAATAGGTATTATAGGGGTATTACGGTAATTTCACCTATCCAACTACAACATTATATAGGGATTATATATGTGGTATAGAATATGCTAGATAGATCTGTTAATCAAGCTTAGTTGATTAAATCTCTATAAAAGGCATGACATTTAATCTAAGAGTGCAATATTGGGCCTTTAGTGGAGTGTCCCCTTTACTAATAATATTTGTATAAATACTATAATAAGAGTTATATATATTTATCATATTATTGGAGCTTAGATTATTTGAATCCATTAGATCTTTTTTCTAGCTCAATTAAGCTCATTAATTAGTTGGTGGTACTTGTGAAATTAGTTTCATGAAACTGTGTAAAATAATGATTCTACACAGAAGTTGGTATTTTTATAAATAAGTTTCATGAGTTGGACATATTTATAAAAATATACCCAAAGTACAAATTGGAGAACAAGCCCAATCCTAAGTGGATTAGGGTTAGCAGTTTTAGGTCCCATATATAGAAGATATATGAGAGAAAAAAAACTATACAGTAACTCTAAGAGAGTCACACGCATAGACATAGGGAGAAGGGGAGAAAAATTGACCAAAGCTGAGAAAGAGAGAAGAGAAAAAGTTTCCTACTATCTCATAATCCCATCTCACATCCCGATATTCCATAGGATCAAGAAGGCATTCTTGATCATTCTCCAACGAAGGTTTCGACTTGGTGTCCACTCGCTTCATCAACCAAGAGCAAGAGCATAGACAAGAAGAACTATGGTTGGAGGTCTGATCACCATCAATAAGGAGATCAAGGAGAAATACGCTACAAGAGGTAAACCCTAATCTCATCTCTAGGGTTTTGTATCTAGATTTGATTTATGTTGTACATGATCCTGTATATGATGCATGTGTATTATATGGTTATGAAAAATATTTTCATGTAAAATTTTAAAACCTAAATCTGCTATTTTTTCTGTTGCGTTCATGATATGATCATGTATTTTCCATATCTGCATGCATGCATGATTTTCCTAAGTGTTAGGTCAATTTACCAACAAGAGATTGGCTGAGGAAGGGCAGTATATACTTTGCAACTTTTAGAGCAAGGTAGAGCCAATGCTTTGTCGAAAGTTTAACCAAGTTCCAGAGTTGTCTCTAATGTAATTAATAGAGTTTCTCTATCTTTGAGCTAAGGTGGAGATAAAGAAGAATTTAGTGCAATTATCAAGTTTAGTAACCCAGCGAACTCTCGACTTTTAGTGCCAATGTAATTCTTCTCGAATGAGTTGCTCTATCAGAGAACAACGTAAATTATTCTCCTTTCTCAAGTTCTCCGAGCTTTAGTTTACCAAACTAAGACTTGTTCCATTAAGTCAAGGCCAAATAAGTATCAGCTATTTTTCAATAAAGATTTGCTGTTGGGGTAGGGGATGTTTGGGACACCATTAATGGTTGATCACCTATAAACTACATGGGTCATGGGACCACATGGCCTCAAACTTGAATTGCCTTCTCAAGAAGGTGGCATCTCCTAATGTATTGAGAACTAATGGACCATGGTCTGAGGAACATGCAGAAAGGGCCTTGAGTGAAAACTTTGGGAATAAGGCAATCCATTGTTCATTAGCTAAACCCTAATCTAGCTTAGCTTTAATATAAGAGCGACCTTCCCTTCGATTTGCCCAAGTATAACGAACCCGTTTTGTGGGATAAGAATAAGTCCCATGCATGGGACTTATTCCTATCCAACATTTGGCAGGCTATAAATTGTAGTGAAAAGCCAAGGCATAGTGGTTGGGTCCAAGTAGATGATTCCAAAGATGGCATTTTTTGAGAAAGAAGTAGGTTCAAAGTCTACTCTATTTTTCCAAGCCATACAAAGACCACGAGCACAACCAACAGGGGGAACATAGACATAGTTATAGAAATGAAGGGATGAGAGTTTAGGAGCTAGATTTGAGGAGGAGATTTTTGTTTCAAATAGTATGAGGAGATCAGGGGAGAAGGAAGAAAAGATGGCCTTTAGATCAAGAACTGTCAAACGAGAGGCCAAACCTCAATAGTTCCAAACAAGGGCAATCATTGCTCTTTTAGAGCCACATCAGTGGCTTCCACAGGGGAGTTACTAGCAGGAACAAATTTAGGGGTGGTTGAGGCAAGGGCACTTTTGTAGACCAAACTAAGTTCTTTTGGGGATAGACATGATAGGATGGTAACAATAACATTTTGTGCGCACTTTTTTCAACAAGAATGGAAGCGAATAGGATTTTTGTTGGGTGAGTAAGGGCTAGGTTGTCATCTACAGTAGAATTGAGGGAGAATAAGGTGGTTAGCATTTGCTTCCTGGTTAAGAGAGAATCCCTGGTTAACAAATGATGTGGCTTGGAGTTAGTCTAGAGTAGGAGTAAGAAGGCTTTCAGAAGAAGAGATTTCGATAATGGGAGGTTGTGGGTCAATCCAAGTTGGAATTGGGCTCTTAGGTTGATCACCCTTTGGTCACATAGGGGTTGACGATGGGCCCGCTTCATTCTCTATAGTCAGAATGCAGAGATGAGCTAGTCTTTGGGCTTCTGTGGCTGGTCCCATGGGTGGGTTAACATATGTGGTTTCTTTTTCTCAGTGGGAGGATGTAGGATTCATGAGTTGTATGGTGATATTGAGTGAGTCGGGATTTGGCTTGGCTAGATTAGTAAGGTGTCATATGTAGTAGCTGCAAATGTCAGGCTTTAGATGAGTTCGGATAAGGTTGTCAGGTTCATAGTAATGAGGGTCCTAAGGTTACTAAGGTAGGAGGTAAAGTGGAGCGCGCCTGAGTCTTGATCAGATAGAGTCTCAGTAGGAATTCTCTCAGAAGTGCAAGGCATAGTAGTATGGGGCAAGGTAGGAGGTACAAGGTAGTGGGTATCAAATGGGCCTGATTCGACTGTGACGCTGATACTGAAGTATGGGAGGTAGGACCATCTGTGTCGATAGGTACGGTACCTTGGTCAACAAAGAGGTGGAGAGAGGTATTTGGGTTTCCCAACGAAGAAGGAGGGGTTGTCGAAGCTGGGCTAGGAAGCATTGGTTTTTGGGCTATCGAAATGAAGTGATTAGGTGGTTTGTAGATATTAACTCTAAGAATCCGGAGATTTGAGCTTTGGCCACCTCATGGTATTGGTTCCGGAATAATTAGCTTCTGGCTGAGATAGTGTACTGGATTCCGACTAGAAGTCGGATTTGAAGATAGCAAGTCCTCCTTTTGGAAGCAGCTTAGTATGCCACATTTTGAGCTAAGTTAAGGCAGGTAAAAAGTATACTCCTTTCCATCTAGGCCTTCAATCATAACATACTTTAGCTCAAGACAATATTTTTGGGTATGGCTAATTCTACCACATTTGTAACAGTAGTCAGACAACTTCTTATATTTGAGTTGAATCCAAACCTTTGAATTCTCATCTTTCTGCATATACAAGCCAAGTAGTAGGGGTTTATCTAAGAGAATATCAACATGAATTCTCATGTATCTTGACCAAATGATGTGTCTCTTAGCTTTGAACTAGGACTCCAGGAATTTCCCAATCTTCTTGCCAATGGATCTCGCATTTTCCTCTGTAAAGAACTTTAAAGAAACTCTGTGGACTTAAACTCAAAAGCAAGAGTAGGAGAAATCTGTCTGGAGAATTGTAACATCCAGGGAGCTATCACGCACCACAATGTGAGCTTTATTAATGGACCAAGGTTGCAACTCCATGATTCTTCTCTTGTCTGCTTCATGGTCAAAAGATCATATGGAATAAGTTTTACTCGTGAAAACCAGTGCTACCAATAGACCAGGGGTATCTGAGATGTCGAGTATTGGAGGTCAGGTCCTTGATAGCCCTTCTTGTGAAAATACGTTCCCCAAGAATTTTAACCTCAACCGCAAGGTGACATTTACTTTCTGCTGTTTGTTTGTCTGGTCTGAGAGTGATCGTGGTCTCTAAGTACTTAAGGGCAGAAGTTTTTTGGATAATGGAGTCAATGGCCTTGGATATAGTATCAACTTCGCTGACCATTATGGGTGGGTTCCAGGAAAAGCTAGTAATCGAGTGAAGGCAAGTAGAAAGTAACAAAGATTGTGAATAAGAGGAGACCAGGTGGTGTTTTGGTAGAAGGAGGGCAAATGATTGAGTATCACGAAGTAGGTAAGGAATAAGGACTGGCAGAAGATATATGATGAATAGAGATATGGAAAATAGGTCTGGATAGGAAAGGATGAAAGGTAATCTGCGGTGAAAAGGTTTTGGAAAAAAACCACCAAGAAAGCTTCGGGGTGGGAAGGTCCTACCTAGAGAGAGAGAGATTGGAAGATTGTTGCTAGATTTTTTAGCCTAGCATGGTCTTGTCTTCCCAGTCCCACTCCTCCTAATATATATGTATAGCACATTACACATATACATACACCTCCTTTCAATATATATATATAGGGCACAATCCAGTAGGTATTTTTTTTTTTTACCTATACATAAGTATCAATTTGACCAATGAAAATTTAGCATGCACATTTTTTATTGTAAAAAGTAAGAAAGCGAAAGAACATTAATAATGCACGTCTTTTCATGCAGTTCATTATAGCCATTGGATCATCATTAGATGGTGATCCAACGGCTAAAAAAAAAATACCTATCCATAGGTAAAAAAAAAAAATACCTATTGGATTGGCAACCATATATATATATATATATATATATATATATATCATTCTTTTATCACCAAATGGCCCACCTTAGCATGCCACGATGGTGGTCATGTCAGTCGTCTGGGCGATGGCATGTGACGTGGCAGCGCAGGACAATGGCTTGGCTCTCTTCCGGTATCGGTGGCCACCATCGCGTTCTCTCTCATCTCTTCTCTTGTTGCTCTCTCTTGAATTGAAAGCACGCTCGAAGACTCGAATTCTACTCTCTTTTTTTGTTTGGGTATTGAAGATTATTCTAGTTATTGGATTCATTTTTGAAGATTGTATTCATCGTTACTTTCATTATATGTACAATGATGAAGATGAAACAAATAAATAAAATTTTTTTATTACTTTTTCCTTTTTTGTTTTCGATTAATCGTTAATAAGCTAAAATTGCAGGAATTCGAACAGAAGACCATCTCAGTTTCCATGTTAGTTTAAAAATCAGTTTCGAAGTTTTAAGTGGATAAGAGGTAGTGTTTAAAGAGAAAATATGTCAAAAATATCATTTTACTAGTTTTATTTAATAACATATTAATTATGTCTAAAATCCAGGAGCTTCTTTCGGAATGAAAAACAAATGTTTGACAGGTTGAAAACGAGTGGTGATTAGTAGTGATCACCAGTAATGATATTTACTATTATTAGTATATCTTGTATATTGTATGTGTTGTACTTCTGCTGAAATATTTACGTATAATATTTACAATGAGAGAAGAATGATCTCAACACCTTTAAATCCATGATACGAGGTTGAAGGAGCCTGAATCGTTTCATTCAAGAGGCAGTTCCTTTGGACTCTTGAACGTCTAACTCGTGTTCAGCAACTAAGATACAGGAATCGGCTTCTAGAGATGAGGAAGAGCTTTTGTTCTTTAAGACTGATTCCTTGGGAGAAGTAAGCATATCTGTGGTGCACTGCACATCGGGTGTGATGCCAACTTTATCGATGTCGTGAAGCGCCGGGGATAAGTACTTAGCCACCGTGACGAACAAGGCCGACCCGTCATGCAGCTCAGTGACAGTCTGCAGCAGAGGGTGGTTAAAGAAAAAACCAAGCAACGTATGATCAAAATGTTCTTATTAATGGTTAAGTGCTTGTTTCAATGTGTTTCCACACCGCTGGTGATGATAAATAGGATTGCTCAATAAACACATTATGGCAACAAAAGTAATATGCGGCACTACACAATAACAGAGGTATGGGATCTACCTACATAGGACTCATTTTCTGTAAGTGTGTGGTATCACAAATGCCTATAGCATTACAAGTCATGGTGTCTTGCGGAATGTGATGAAGATGCATCCAAAAAAGTACTCATGCTGACAGTGTCTAACTTAACAAAACCATTTGGACAAGCTTCAGAATAAGGTTGAATGAATATCCGAACTCGTGAATTTAGTGCCTAACAAAATCTGATTTATGGAAGCTAAAGCTTACCTGAATTCTTCCTTTCCCAAAGGTTTTGTGCCCCACAAGAATAGCTCGGCCATTGTCATGTAGTGCCCCTGCCAAGATCTCACTTGCACTTGCACTTCCCTCATTGACCTGTTTTTTTTAAATTATAAAATCCAGAAGATCACTAACCACACAACTAAATTTCAAAACATGGTTTTTGATACTGCCTTAAGACAGACAAGAAATATACATCTTTAGTAGTTCAACAATATGTTCCTCCAAACATGGGTTAACCATTCTCTGTGTATCGTGAAGGACCGGTTTATTCATTTATAGTGCATTCTTGTCAAAGAAGAAACCTAAACATATAGATTCAACACATACAAGCACAACAAGTGGATCGTGTGTTATAGCGTGCCCGTCGACCATATTAATGGGTTGCATATTCCCTTCTCGATCAATTGCATTGACCAGAGTTTCATCCCCATCTAACCATATCTGGGCAACCTCAAGTCCTGCTTTTACTAGTCCCCCCTGAGTCACAAATAACAGGAACATAAGCAGAGTGAGCTACTGAAATTTGAAAGCTAATATAAACTGTCTAGGATTTTCTATCTATGAAATCAAAAGTTAAATAGAAAACATTACTGGGTTATTTCGCAGATCCAATATGTATGAATGCACACCCTGATCTTCCATTTGATGAATAGCATTTTCCATATCAGGGGCTGCAGTCTGTCAAAAATCAGATGGGAGGATAAGGATTTTGACAGAGCATCCAGTTAAAATAACAAGCAGTTTGATATCTAGTTTGGCACCACCCTTCTTTCCAATAAAAGTATATCACCAGTTTATGAAAGGAAATACAACCCATCTGCATGGTTCAGAACCCGTGTGCAGTATTAATTACCTGAGAAAACTCCCGCAGCTTCACATAACCGGTTTTGGTTACCCGTCCATCTGGGGTTTTGTGATTGA
Source organism: Parasponia andersonii (assembly GCA_002914805.1). Taxonomy (NCBI): domain Eukaryota; kingdom Viridiplantae; phylum Streptophyta; class Magnoliopsida; order Rosales; family Cannabaceae; genus Trema; species Trema andersonii. The sequence continues at coordinate 181,189 of JXTB01000152.1, read as the reverse complement.
TAATTGCACTGGATATTGGGGAAAATTTAATCTTTTCACGAGAAAGTTTGACCTTCAAATATAGGAGTCACATTTCAGGAATTGTGAACCTTAAAAAATTCTATGAAATTACATGCATGCCTTTAGGATTGTTCTGTAGTTGAAGAAGTTTTTATATGTTTATACAGATATTATATGAGCTTAAACCTCTCTTAACGCAGAGTCACTTCTGGAATTTATTCCCTGCATGATAGAACACACAGTCAGTTATCAGAAACAATTGGGAATTTAGAAAGACATAACTAACAATTTAAACTCTACACTTCCAAAACAAGAAAGCTTAAGCTCTACATGCCATCCCATGCCATTTTTCGACAAAATGGTCGTACTAACGAGGATAAGTCAAAGTAAATCATCAGTGCTGATTTCTATAGCGAATTTTGAAAAAGGGAGATGAAAATTACGTTCTGCACTTTTACTATAACGGTTGTTCCAGCACGACCTCTAAGCTTCTGTGCAGCTGCTTCACTGTCAACACCATCAAGCCTCTCCCCTGACGTGAAAGCAAGAGCATTTGAAATTATTATACGCAAATTTGAATATAAATTAAGATTACAGAAAAAGGAATAACTTATAATTCGTCTAATATTCCTCAATTAAGAAGTACATGTCACCAAAAGCAAAACAAGATCTTGAGCAATTTTGCTGGATAAGGTGTAAAGAAACTTCAATGACAAAGGTCAAGGTTATAGTTTTATTCAATTTAAACATACAATTTTATTTTACTACAGAATATGATTCAATTGACATTCAAAGGTTGTGTACCGTTAATTTCCACCAACTCATCTCCATCTTGTATACCAGCACGGGCAGCTGGGCTCCCCTCTACACTCGACAAAACAACCTGCATTTGAAATCAGAATTAAAAAGGAGCATACTACTGTTAATACTATTGCAACATCAAAAGAGACACCATAAATTACTTGTTAGTATGGATAATAGTTTGGAAGCTTTCAGAATAAATTTAATTGAAAAACGAATATCCTTAAACAAGCCAAAGGGCTGCCCAGTACTTTGTTCAATTTATAAAAACCCCACGTACTTAACTATGCTGGTATTATCCTTTAGTAAACATTTAGCTTCAAATTCAATAAGAGGCAGGTATAGCTGCAAACAAGATTAATAAGAAAGTACACACGTTTGAAGAACAAGTAAACATAAACCATATCGATTTTCTATGAAGCAAGCAATACAGATAATGAACCAGAAGAAATATTCTCTCTTTTTTTCCCCCTAATGTTACTACCAAATGGCCTGTTGTCGGTTCGACAGATATGAAAAGTCCAACTCCCTGCAGATTTCCATCACTCTCAATCCTAAAACTTTGATATTCCTGCAAGTACAAAATGAAAACATTATTAGCTAGGCACCTTTAATTCTTTTGTGATGTAGATTTCATGATACTAACTAAAACTTTTGCCAACTCCAACTAATAACTTAACACTGAAAGGCAATATTCAAGGGGAACGAAATCACATTAGCAATGATGAGGCCCAATAAATTCAACTACGTTTGGCAAAAATAACTCGGTGCAAGTTTCAGCTCACATTGACATTGGCATTGACAAGAGAGGAAAAAAGAATCAACAGTATAAACCTTTGGACTGATAATCCGAGTAAAAGGGTCTCCAAGAGTAGAAAGCATTGCACTAATTTTTGTATATGCCGTATCAGCTGAGTTAAGGGGAAACATTTCCACCATTGTCTGCTGCAACTTCAGATCCCAATCTGCAAAAGAACTCTCTTAAATTTAGTTCATTAAGCCAAAACACTTGCACCAAATCAATATACATTACTCACTTAAATTACTAACATATAAAGTTATAGAATATATAGATAGAAGTGGTACAGTTGCAAACTAAGAGTGTTTAATATTCTTAAGTGAGGTAACCAAAAATTACCTTGATGATTAAATGTTGGGTCAACGAATGTCTCTCTAATCAAACCCCAAGCCTCCACAAGAGTTCGTTGAACTCTATTCACCTGAGCAACGAAACTTAATCCACTCAGTGATGCATCTCAAGTTAAAATCCAAACAAAGCTTGTTTCGGACATAAAAACGAACACCCAAAATGACACTACATATTTTGCATTGGCAATCGCTTAAAAACGACAACAAATCAAAAAAATAAAAGCACCAAACAAACAAAATGACAATAAAAAGGCCTCAAAACATAGTCACCTCAGGAGCTCGCGAAACGGGAAAAGCAACGGTCAGAGACTCAGCAAGAGCCGGCGAGTCGCAACAAACCGAGAACAGAGCCGCCGCGGCCGCTGCGAACCCAATGAAGCCTTTTCCAGCCGATTTCAACCATTCCCGGCTGCAAATTTGCGCCTCGGAACCCCTCGAAGTAGCCTCCACGTGCCGAGAGCAGCAAAACGACACCCTCCATTTCGAGCTTAAACGACGATTTAAGCTCGAACATCGATCAAAACGCGGAAAAGGCGAACTGGGTATTGCTAATCTTGCCGATGCAGGTGAAAAGCGCGGTGGTCTGAGGTCGATACCGTGGCAACCGAGAGACTCCATTGTTGCTCCTTTGAAGTTATTTCGATATTTTCCGGTTTTGACTCTGAGAGAAGAAAATGGCGAAGAGAAGAGGAGAGAGGGGTTGATCTTCGGTGACGTAAATGTTGGTGAAAATGGTGTTGGTGTTGGGATTCTGGTGGGGTCCACAAGAATCTGCCATTTTTGTGGCTGTAGAAGACGCGAGATTCAGATCCATTGGCGTTGCGTGTACAAGTATCTCTGTATAATGATCCAATTTATTCACCATTGGCTGGCTTTGCGTATACAAGTATCTGACTTTTTGACTATTAAAATCAGAGTCTTCTAAGTGACAAAACAAAAATAAATAGACTTCCCCCTAAAAAATTACAAAAAAAAAAAAAAGACAAATAAATTAAATAAAGAAATAAACGACGACAAAATTTTGAGTTAGAGGCACATATCATTCATGGGTCACGCGTCACGACTTACGAGTGAGAAATCATGATAGTCTATGTTGAAATCACTTTCTATACCAAAAATCATTAGACCGTGGAGTTACGACTGGTTAGACGCATATGACTAAAACACGGTTCTGTATTATTATTGTTAAAATGTTAATTCTTAGTTATAAGTGATAGTGAAAGTGAGAGTGAGATTGAACATTGAGATTCCTCACGTAAAGTCGTGGCATAAGACAGCAAACAGGATTAACACGTTGTAAGCATTTTTGTCTTTCTCCTTGTTGTGTTGTTAATTTACTTTGTTCCTTTGACCATCTCCATTCATGTGTAAACAGGTTGTATTATTGTGGAAAAGGTAGAGAAATACCTCCATTTTAATAACATGAAAGATACGTGCATAATCAATATGATATACATCTATAATATAAATATACATATATATATTTACAATATAACTATAGGATATTATCATTTTTATACTCTCTATTTTGACACTTTGATCAGTTTATATCTTCTGCTTTACTTATTATCAATATTGACCCTTAAATTTAATATTTTTTATAAATTTATATCCTGATATTAATTTAGAACAGTTAATTTATCAAGATGATTTAATAAACTTATTCTCGGATCAATTTTTATATGGTTTATTTTCAATTTTTTAAACGATAACTTGGTAAATTAGCTGATCTAAATTAGTATCAGAGTATAAATTTGTAACAGATTTCAAATTTAAAAATCAATGTTGATAATAACCAAAACATAAGATATAATTTGAAGAAAGTGTCAAAATCCATAGTATAAAAGTGATAATATCCCTATAAATATACATCTGATTTGCTCTTTTTCTTTTTTTTTTTCTTTTTCTTTTTGTGGTTAAATATCGTAGGATTCTCGTTGAAAAAGGCTTCCTTAAAGTAAGGGAGACTCCAAAGAGGAGAGTCACAAAACACACAGTTTGAAATTTCCTCCTCAGAATGAATCTCTTTCATATTACAGACCAGAGCCCAATGGGCCAAATTGTGGGCTACATAACTGGGAAATTAACTGAATTAGTTTTTTTTTTTTTTGACAACTTCGCTTTTCTAGTCTCTTTTATCCGAATGATTTTTCTAAAACTCTTCATGCAACAAAAAGTCCAAAATAACCTTTTTATGAATAACCATCAACTATCTTTTGTTAAAGTTCATCACAAACGTGTGACTCTTAGTTACACTTAAATATACACTTTATCAACTATTTATAACGATGTAAAATATGGTATGACTCTCAGTTACAAAATTATGACTAACTGTAACAAAATTGTATATATATTAATTTAAAATATACCCTGAAAGTTGTTATAAATATTGTGTAGTATAGTTATATAAATTCTGAATACTTCTAATCATGATGTAAAATAAACTGTGACCATCAATCATAAAATTATTACACTGCTCATATTCTCGAAAACTCACAATATTTGAAATGATGTAAAACAAATCGTGACCATCATTCACAAAATTTGACTACGAGGAACAAAGCAGAAAGGTAGTTTCAGAATAACTTTTTTCTCTCTCTCTAAAATAGACTAAAAAAGTCATTATTTTGTACCATAAAAATCATTTTTAAAAAAAAAAGACTAAAAAAATCAAGTCGCCAAAAAAAGGACTACTCTGGTCAATTTCCATACATAATTGAATTATCTAGGAATAAAGTTAGGTTTCCAGCATTTATATCTATGTTTATGAGAATAATACCATATTTATGATCTTTACCAAATAATTGAAATTATGTATGACTTTGGGTGACATTTTCCTAAATACTTCAGCTAGAAAATACAGTGACATTTTTATAATTTTTATCATCTTTTTTAAAAAGATGGGATTTTAATATTAAATGTGTTAAATACATTATTGTTGCTTTTCGGCTTAGTGGATGGGCCACTACCTATCTTCCTTTCCCAAGGGGTTTGAGCCTCGTGGCCCCATATTATTTTTTTTTCTCTTTTTTTTTTTATTTTTATTTTTATTGCTCTCATTAGTTTTTTTTTCCATTATTTTTATTGCTTTGATTAGTTTCTTTCGGTTGTTATTTTCCCATTTTTTTTTATCTCTTTCATTAGTTTTTTCTGAATTTTTCTTTTATTTCATTAGTTTCTTCCAGTTGTTTTTATCCATTATTTTTATTTTTTTTTCTTTAGTTTTTTTTTTATTTTTCCTTTTCTTTTATTAGTTTCTTCTAGGAGTTTTTTTTTTCATTTTTTTAAAATCATTGGTTTCTTTTATTTATTTTTTCTTCCATTAACTCTTTTTTCCTCCTTTTTACTACTTTATTTTTTTTATCTAATTTTTAGGAAATGAGAAAAATATGTTTCATTTATTTGTCTATCTTTGGTTTCCAAGAAACCAATTTAATTTTCTTTCAACACAATGCCAAGTAAAGATTTCCTAGTAACTCATTCGATTTTTTTTTTTTTGCAAAATACTTTATATGTAATTAAATTATAAAAAATTACGAAAATTTGCTGAAAACTAGATTAATTTTGTTATAATAGAATGTCATATATAAAATTAAATCACGTGAAACTAAAAATATATATATATTATATATATATATATATGAGATTAGTTTAATTCGTGTGTAACAGAACGTATTATGTGCAAATAAATCCAGAGTTGTAAAAATACAGCGACCCATCGAAACTAGCCGCCGTACCGACAGCCTAAAAACTGAACAATCAGTACCAGGTAAGCATTGAAAAAATCTATTTTAAAAACAGACCGAGAGATAGACAATTTCGGTTCTTGAATTCCAAGTATTTTAGCCGTCAGTTATTTCAGTGTCCAAAACAAACATGTATATGAATTTTAGTTGTTATTTTTATATGTTATAACTTATAAAACACTCAATATATACGTCTAAAAGTATTGAGAGACACTAACCCTAACTCTCGACACTCTCACCCTTTCTCTGTATGTACCTACTGCCGCTGCTCTGCTCTGCTCTTCTCTTCTCCACTCTCCAGTTCTCCCTACCGCCGCTCGTTTGTATCAGCCTAAGCCTCCCCTCTGCCTTCTCATTCTCCATGATGCCGCCCTCCTCTCCTCCTCTCTTCTTCTTCCCTCCTCCTTGGCAGACCTAAACAGTCAGAGCAGCAAAGGACATCAGTGGCAATCTCTCTCTCTCTCTCTCTCTCTCTCTCTCTCTCTCTCTCTCTCTTTTTTTTTTTTTTTTTTTTTTTAAATTAAACTTCAGAGTTTCATGTGGATTCATTTTTCTGTGTATTGTTGCTTTATTTGATGTTTAGTGATTATTTGATAATTTAATATAAGCAAGTGCTAATTTCCTTGTTGATTGTTCAAAGAAAGGCTACTGTTCATTTTCAAAAAGAAAACAAGTCAACCTACTGAGCTTTAACTTTGAGCTATTATGTTCCAAGTACTCTTAAGCTTTAGTTTTGTCATTTTTGGTTCAATTTAAGATTTATTTCTATGTTTTAATATCAGTATCTTGTCTGATTTGTGTTTAATTTATGCTTCATATGATTGAAAGAATTTTACAATAACCTGTTTTGAATCAGTCGTTATATATATATATATATATTGATTAATATGGTTCTCTTGTCTTGGCTTTGCATATATTGTTTTCCCCATTTACTGATATAGTGGCTGCCATTTTTGTTTATCTCTTATTTTATAGATTCTATTAGGTTCATTTTTTTTTTACTACAACAGGATTTGTAATTTGTTTTTTTTTTGCATATTTTGTTTTAATTTAAAAAAATGATGGACCCTCAAACTTTAAACAATAAGTATGATCACTTAGATGTTGAATCAGGTTCTAAGGATGAGGAGGGTAATGGAAATGAGAGTTAAGTTAGTTCTGAGAGAAGGAAAATAGAGGAAAGAAAGGAAAGAAAGGGAAAAAAAGAAAGTAAAGAGAAATCTAAGACTAAGAAAAAATAAAAATCATTTGTTTGGGATCATTTTACAATAATTAACAAGGATCCAAACAACCAAAGAGCTGCTTGTAATTACTGTGGGATGGATTATGCTACTAATCCAAAAAGAAATGGGACTAGTACACTAAAAGCTCATATAGAGTATGAATGTAAGAAATATCTTAGTAGATGTGAAGATAAGAAACAAAAGGTGTTGTCATTTAAAAAAAAAAAAAAATGTTGGTGATATAGATAAGGAGTGTGCTACTAGCTTAGTTGCAGTTACTTGGAGTAAAGAAAGGGCTAAGCAAGCTTTAGCTAGGTACATTGTTTTGGATGAGTTACCCTTTAGGCATGTCGAAGGTGAATGTTTTAGGCAGTTTGTCTATATATGCGACCAAAGTTTGACATTCCTAGCAGGATAATTACTGCCAAGGACATCTATCAATTGTTTTTATTGGAGTAAGAAAACTCGAAGAAAACTTTGAAGAATCAAAGAATATGTGTTACCACAGATGATGGAATAATGTCCTATAAAGCAGTTTATTATTTTGTCATTATAAATAATATTTATCGGATTATTTGTTATCTATTTATTATTGATAAATTCCATGTTATGAATTTTTATTTTATTTATATCTTATTGATATACATGTGATGTCTATGTTTATCTTATGCAAACATCTAAAAGATTCCGAGACATGTAACGAGTAATAAAGAATTATTCGTTTGATGAGTTTATATGTGGGAGACATTATATTCTTTATTTTATTATGTTTAAATTAAATTGTTTGCATATTGCATATTAAATATGTAATACTTTACTATACTATAGAATATAGTGTTATCTATTTGATTAATGAAGTCTCTAATTATCAAAGTGAGTCTTCGGATAGGAATACTAGTGTATTATAAGAAAGTTATAACAGTATCCAACAAGACCAAGGGAATTAGAGTTTGAGATTAAGAACGGTAACTCAAATTTCTGATTTTACTAATCTAACACTATTGTAAAAAACCTTAATCCTAGTGATTAACGAACTTACTTTCATATGTTTTGCCTTTTTAAGTTACCAAATGACTAGTTCCGATTTATGATTCGAATTCCAAAATCTTAGAAAATAAAGTGTATGAAATCTTAGGGATTTACCATTCTTGGTGTTTCAGCCATCCCAGAGAAATCAATTCGAGAAGATTGTCTTCTTATTCGTCTACGGATCTCTTTGTAAGGAATCAAGAAAGTAACTACCCACTAGGTTAATCAAATAGCTTTTGAGAATAGACGGGAAGATGAGAAGTTTGTGGAGCAAATCTGGGTATTGTTCTTGATTAGATCAAGAGTTAATTTATATTAAATCATGATCCAAAATGTTTTGTAAATAGAAAATTTTTAATTGACCAATTCCATTGCGTTTCTAGATTTTACAAAATTATGATGTTCTTAAAAATGATTTTATGAAAATATTTATCGGAATTTTATTCCGATGAATAATACCAACAATTGGTATTAGAGCAAGGTTTTATTGTTGATTTAACATATTTTACTCTAATCTATTCTCTTGTAGATTCATGTTTTTCGATTTTCAGAAAGTTTGATTATGTTTAGTCTTGTTCATATTAAGAGTATGCTCTAGTTTATATAATAGTCAATAAATTTAATGAGTTTGAATGATTATTTGATTAGATGTTGCTATGAGGTGATGATTATGTTTATTTTTTATTTTTGCTTTTGGTATGTTCTTGATTTTTATGTATTCCTGTTTGATGTTCTTGATAAAGTTATACATAGAAATGTTTTGATCTTTAATTATTTTTTAAATTTTTATGAAAGCTATTTTTAATTTAAAAAACAAAGCAAAACAACTGAGCAGCACACGACTAGGTGGGTGAGGCGCTGCGTGAGCCCCGTGGGTATGACCCGCGTGCAGGCCGTGTAGGTGAGGCACCGCTAGCTGTGTGGATACGATCCGCGCATGGTCTGCAGGTTGCCTCCCTGTGCAGGCCGCATGGGTTCACCTGTGTGTATGCAGTGTGGGCACAGCCCCGTTGGCTGCACGGATATGATCCGTGCATGGCCTGCGGGTGGCCATGCTGCGTATGCCGCACAGATTTGCCCCAGGCATGCAGCCTGGGCACGGCTCCGCTGGCTACACGAATGTGATCCACGCATGGCCTGCAGGTGGCCAGCCTGCTGGATCATCCAGCGCATGTGGCGTGGCCATGCCCCGTTAGTCGTGCAGATATGATCCGTACATGGGCAACAGACGGCCTCCTATGCACTGACTGCACAGGTGGTCTCTTGTGCCTTCTCTACTTAGGATGCTGCCTTGTGCGTTTGTCGTGCGAAAACTACACGAGTCCGCTGTCACTCAGGATTTGTCCTGAGGGAGCCCGTTGACATTCAGTAGTTATCCTAAGCTTGGTCGCATAACATCCTAGGGCCAATGTTCACGTAATAGTCTCTCGTTCCGTCCGTCAGCTTGTCCTGGCACATTTCGAATTTTTGGCTATAATTTTAATTATTTACATTTTAAAATTAATTTAATTTACCCATAGTTTTTTGAAAACTGACAAATTAAAATTTAAATTAAAATTTTAAATCCTTATTAAATTTGAATTTTTTAAATTTGAATTGCTATGATATTTTAATTTGAATTATAGATATGGTTGATATCCATAATATCTTAATTATTATTTGAATAATTAGAGATATTTAAAAATAGAAATTTTTTAAAATTAGATATTATGAGATAATATCTTTTAGTTTTTAAATTCAAATTTTAAATAGATATTTTGAAAAATTGATTATGTGATAGTTAGTTATCTATTTTGAATTTTAAATTTGTTTTAATTCAAATTAGAGATATTGTAGAAGCTTTTATCTATAAAATCTTCTATCTTTTAAATTTCAAATTTTGTGATAATTTGAAATTTAAATTTAAATCAGAATATTTTTTCAAATTTTTAAATTTGAATTTATGATTGGTAGATATTTAATGAGATTAGATATAGATTTGAATTTAATCTAACAGATAAGATAATGAGAGATATTTAAGGAAGTTAAATTCAAATTAAGATTTCAAAAGTTAAAATTTAAATTTGATATATTTAAGAAGATGTAATTAGTTAAATCTTTTATTTAAATTAGTCAGATTTTATAAAAATCGTTTCTAATTTAAATTTTAAATGTTATCTTCCATATTTAAATATTAACCATTATTTTATCAGTTAGAATTATTTAAATATTAAATAATTTTTTAATTTTTCGAAATTAATAAATCATTAACAATTAATTAATGATCTATTTACTACTTTGGTATTATTAGAACAATGTTGCATGCATGCTTAATAATTAAATTTTATTACATGATTTTTAGTAACATGTCATATAAAAAATTAGTGCTACTCTCAAATTATGAACATGCTTACATAATTGATTTTAAATTACTAAGCTAGTTAGATAACTTGATAAAATCTATAAATTCTTAATTATAAAATATTGAGTGGGAGAAGGTATGTGATACCTATGGTTTCCATTGTTGGTTCATTATGTTTTAGGATGAGTCTTGTCTCAGAATCTTGCTGAGCTCCCATAGGAGAGTTTTCGTCCGGGTAATACTAGAAATGAGCTGTTTAGAATAAGGTACTAGGTAGACTATATAAGGTTGATCGCCCGTAGGAAACAGTCGTATATAGAAAGCTTAGTTACTAAAATAATAGTTAAACAATCAACTTGAAACATTAATACCCTCTCGTAGGAGTTCTTATTAGTCCATTAGAAGACCAAAGAAAATGGTAGTTAGAAATATGAGATAAAAGTTATCTATTTATTTACTAATTAAAATTGTTTCAGTTTGACTTGTTGATTCCATGTCCCCCCATAGGAGGCTTATAAACAATGATAGGTCAAATTACCATGAATATAAGTAATAGTCTTAGGAATGCTTCACTTGCATATTGTATATTTAATACATTATGTTAATTATTCAAAATATGCTATATGATGTTTGCTTATACATGGAATATTTATTTGTTTTCAATAGATATGGCACTTAATCTTTTATCCACTTTACTCACACAAAACAAGCTAGATGGTGAAAACTATGTAGACTGGAAATGTAACCTAGACATAGTGCTTATTGCTGATAAACACAAGTGGGTTCTTACCACTCTATGTCCTGCCCAACCAACTGCGGAATCTATTGATGATGACAGAAACTTATATGATAAGTGGAAGCAATATAATGAGATGGCTAAGTGCTATATACTTGGCTCAATGAGCAATATATTGCAATAACAACATCATGGGATAGATACTTCTGATGACATGATGCTGAGTGTTGATAAAATGTTCGCCAGTCTCAGTCGTTAAGCTAGAAATGAGGCTATATGCTTATTCATAAATCTTCATCAAAAGAAGGGTACTCCAATTCAGGAACATGTGATGAAATTCATCGTATATGTTAATGAACTAGAAATTCGTGGAGCTAAAATTGATTGTGATATCTAAATTAACATGGTTTTTTTTAAACACACTATCAGATACACTCAATCAATTTAAGATCGATCATGAGATTCTTCGAAAAGACTATACTCTTACTGACCTAATGAAGAATATGTAAATTATAGAAAATATTCTTAACAAGAATAAGTTAGGATATGCTAAAGCTAATGTAGCTCAAGCTAGTTCTTCCAAACCTAAGTCAAAAGGCAAAGGTAAATGAAAGAAAAAGACTGCTGCTTCTTTGGCTCCAAAGAAAAGGAAGACCAAGAAGGATGCCAAACCAAAGGGGAAATATTTCCTATGTGATGAGGATGGGCGTTGGAAGAGAAACTACAAAATTTACATAGCCTTTATAAAGAAGAAGATCAACGGCAAGGACAAACAAGGTAATGACAATTTGTTATTCATTGAGGCTTGTCATATGGTTGATTCTATCAATTCTTAAATCGTAGATTTGGGAGCCACTACATGTTTGTAATATATTATAGGGGTTCAAGGAAGCTAGGAAGTTCGCTAGTGAAGAATTCACATTACGATTGAGAGATGGCTCAATAGTTAAAGTTCGTGCAATGGAAGATGTTATTTTGAATTTTGATGATTTTAGGTTTTAGAAATAAAGAATTGTTATTATATTGTGGTGTTTAAACAGAATTTGATTTCTGTTTCTTGTTTGATGAGACAAGATTATTGTGTTTATTTTGACAATAAAGTTTCTATAAGAAAAAATAAAAGTCTTATTTAGAATGGTACTCATAGGAATAATATTTTCTTTATTCAATCTAAAAGCATCCCATTGCACAATCTTGAAAATGATTCTGAACATGTAAAACTTAAACATAAGAAAGTAAAAGTGAGTACTAATGATGAAACCCATCTCTGGTATTTGAAACTCGATTATATTAACCTAAGTAGAATTCAAAGGTTAGTTAATGATGGACCTCTAAGTTCTGTGGAAGTTAAATCATTACCAATTTGCAAATCCTATCTAGAAGATAAAATGACTAAAAAACCATTTATTGGAAAAAATCTTAGAGTTCAAGAATGTCTTTGTGTTAGTACACACTGATGTCTATGAGCCCATAATTATTCAAGTTCGAGGAGATTTTGAATACTTCATTATGTTTACGGATGGTTATTTTAGATTTAGTTTTGTTTACCTAATGCAACGCAAGTCAGATTCTTTTGAAAAGTTTAGAGAATTCAAAGCAGAAACTGAAAAGTGGTTGGGAAAGAACATAAAGACCTTTCGATCTGATCGAGATGGTGAATATCTTTTTGGGGAATTCTCTGAATTTTTCACAGACAATGGAATCTTATCCCAACTCACAGCACCTGGTATGCCTCAACTAAATAGTGTTGCTAAAAAAAGAAATAAAACACTTTTGGATATAGTTAGATCGATGCTCAATTATTCATAATTACGCGCACACCTTAGAAATTGCTATATACTTGCTTAATAGAGTTCCTTCTAAGTCATTATCTAATATTCCATTCGAACTATAGAAATGACATAAACCTAGTTTGTGTCATATCTATATTTAAGGCTTTCTAGCATACATGTTGAAAAAGAAAATGACTAAGTTGGAATCACTGAATTGTGTCTATTTGTAGGTTATCTAAAAGGAACAATTGGGTATAATTTCTATGGTACTGAAGAAAAGAAAGTGTTTATGAGTACAAATGCTACTTTTTTAGAAGAAAACTATGAAAGATTTCAAGCCCAAAAGTAAGTTAGTTCTTAAAGAATTAACTGATGATGTTATCAGCCAATTTATAGAAGATAAGATAGAGAAAACACTTAGGAAAGATAAATCACTTGAAACTTAATACACATTGGATCCTCATTCTCAATACTCATTGGATCCTCATTGTAGTGAGAGAATTGTAAAACAACCTGAAAGATACTTGAGAATAGGAGAGTCTTGTGACTAAGAATCTGATCCTTATACCTACAATGAGGCAATAGATGATATTGATAAAGATCTCTAGCAATAGGCAATGGAATCTGAAATAGAGTCCATGTACTCTAATAAAGTCTGGGAACTTGTAGATCTACCTGAAGGGATAAAGCCTATTAGGTGTAAGTGGGTCTATAAGAGAAAGAGGGGAGTAGACGGGAAAGTGGAGACTTTCAAGGCAAGGTTAGTTGTAAAGAGCTATACATAGAAGGAAAGTATCGACTATGAAGAAACATTTTCTTTTGTATCTATGATTAAGTCTATTCGTATACTCTTAACCATCACTGCATCTCTTGATTATGAGATATGGCAAATAAATGTCAAGACTGCATTCTTGAATAGCAATCTTGATGAACATATCTATATGATACAACCGGAAGAAATTGTTGAAAAGGGTCAGGAAAGAAAAGTTTGTGAACTTAAGAGATCTATTTATGGACTTAAGCAAGCATCTAGATCTTGGAACATAAGATTTGATGAAGCAATTAAGTCTTATAGTTGACATTGCACGATATGTATGTTGAGTACAATAATAGGATGTCTCCTAGTACATCTACCACTAGCTCATAACTACCACCCAAATTCTCAAGTAGTAGCTCATCTTCTTTATCCTTTGAGCCTTTGGAGACTTCAAATGAGTTAAAAGCAAATGTTAAGCAGTTGTATTTGATACAACAAGTGACAAAATTTGGAGGTGGGAAAAACAAAGGTGACAAATATTTGATGGAATCGCAAGAGGATCTATTTACAGAAAACTTTGATATTTTGGGCTGGTGGAAAGCGAGAATAAGGCAATATATTGTATTATCTCAAATTTTTAGAGATGTGTTAGAGTCAACTTTTTTTCAAGGTGGTAGAATCCTTCATCCTTTTTAGGAGTTGTCACGACCCAAAACCCGAGCCAGTGGCAGAAGGGGAATTTCACAAAGGTGGGAAATTCCTTGATTTATTTGAAAAGTTTCTAAAAAGTTTTAGTTTTGTAAATAGTCTATTTTGATAAAGTATTTAGAATTTTATTCCGTGAACCTCTTCCATAGTTCGTATACACCATTAAACATAGACCGAATAATAATTAAAAATCACGAAGTCACATAAAAGTCCAAGCATCATCATCATCTACAACAACGAGTTAAATCCTAGAATGGCATACATAAGTTTATAGACAAAATCGAAAGTAGTAATCTTGGTTCAATACTAATACAAAATCCCAAACAATCCAAACACCACAACAGTAGACTTCTAGCATTACCAAGAAATGAACTACAGTCAAGATGACCTCTTACTCCTCCTAATTATCAAGATCGCACTGAACACCACCTGAGGAAGAGAAGAAGGGGGGGTGAGCATACAATGCCCAGTAGGAAAATAGTTACCTCGAAAAAAAACAGTTCAATGATGGAAAATTCCTGCATGGTTAGTTCAAATCCAAAACATACACATACACATATATATATATATATATATATAATCCAAATCAGAAGCCCATATATATAAAACAGTGTAATCAAAACCATCAATCCATATGCATATGACACAAATCAACCCATACCCATGTGCTCTCATCCTCTCATCTATGAAAACCTAGGATAATAGCACTAAGTATGCCTAACAGCCTGCTTGACACCTAAGCTCATACCCAGAGGGGACACCCATGTGTCGCCTATCAAACCTATAGGGGCAACCGAATTGCCTACGTCTGCCAAATGGGGAGGTAATTAGAAGAACAAACCCCGCGCGAGTTTACAAACTTTCACCGACGGTGGGGCAGGCAGCACCACATTGTAAAACCCACGATGCTAACACGGTGCTCATGTATGATCCTATGACACGTGCAATCTAGAACTGAAGTGTAAAAACTACTGTACTCTAGTTTTTCAGTATACATGCATAATAGGGTTTTATAGAAAAACGGGCAGCATAACGGCCCTATTTTTGATATACCCAAAATAACCTGCACATAGCAAATTCCCAGAGCAATACAGTATATATCTCATACAACCAATTCCATCACATATAATTCAAATCATTAAAAACACACTTATTCTTATATGCTGCAGAAAATAAGTTTTAACTCAAAAACGATATAAAACGAAGGTAACTAGACTCCTACCTCACCGGAATAGCGATGCCACGCTATTGAGTTCTCAAGGTATCGTTGACGATCGCTCAGAGGGTCGAGAACCAATTCCAAGTCCTCGATCGTCCTCTTGCGAAAAGTCAACTTCTCATTGGAGCTTCAATTTCGCAAATGGACCTTTTCACTGAATTCTTAGCACCCAAAATAGCTAGGTTAGACATATAATTTGTCCAATTCTGGTCAGGGCCCACACTGGACTGGTGGCACACAAAACGAGACAAAATCTCGATCGTTCGATCTCGAGTTTCGTGCCGATCACCAAACAACACAATATATATGTCAAACTTCTCCATTTTCCGAGTATATTCCAAAAATGTGGTCAAAAACACAATCCAACGGCTGGATAAAAAACAACAACCATAAACTCGAAATGCCCAAAAATGGCAACTTTCAATCCAGACAAAATGGGGTTGAGATATATATACCTTGATGATCTTTGAGACGAGACGATTCCAACGGGACTGGTTAGAGGTCAAATGGTGGTCGGAATCGTCGCCAGTGACGAAAAAACCGATTCGGCCTCTTTGAAGATTTCCGGCGAACCAGACGACGGTGACGGCTGGCGAGCGGCGGCAGAGCTTCGACGCGGCACGGCGATCCTTCGCCGGTTGGTGGCGCGGGCGGATGGTGGTCGGAGCGCTCCCTGCGGTGGTCGGGCGTCGATGGCTGAAAAACACAGAGAGAGAGAGAGAGAGAGAGAGAGAGAGAGAGAGAGAGAGGCAGAAGAGAGAGAAGAGAAATGAGTGAACAGGCCACGTGGCCTGTTTTGAATGGGCTGTGCAATTTTTCAAAAATTGCACATAAGTCCCAAAATTTCAAATCTCTATCAATCTAGTCCCCCAAAATTTGCAATTTAGTCCTTCTACATAAAACTTTTGCAAATTAATCCCCATAATATTATATCCGGAGAATTGGTAAAATGTCCAAATTACCCTCCCAAAATCCGGGTTTTTACAAGAGTACTCCTAAAATGGTGGAGGCATTGATTTGCTACAAGAATTGTGTTAGAGTTCGTGACTCGAATTCTATTTGCCCTGGCCCGAAAACTTCGTTGTGCGGCATATGTGGCATTTTTGTAATTAGGAGAAATTTTGAGATCTATGGTGGAAGCAGAGGGATCGGGCCGATAGGCCTTACAATTTTCGTCCGTACACATGTATTTTAGGGTTTTGAGATTATATATATTTTACACTTGGTCGTGTAAAACTCTACCTTCTATGCCTTATTTTTCGACATAGTGAAATTTTCTCCTCTCCAGTGGTTTTTCCCATTTAGGGTTTTCCACTTAAATCTGTATGTTCTTGTTTTCATTCTTTTTTGTCGATTATTGTTTGGTAATTCTTAACAAACTGGTATCAGAGCTTTAATCCATGTTTGATTATGATAATGGCAACCAGGAAGTATGATATTCCGCTTTTGGATCGCAACACCAGATTTTCGTTATGGCAGGTTAAGATGCGGGCTATCCTCGCGCAGTTGGATTTGGATGATGCACTTTTAGGGATTAATATGATGCCTTCATCGTTATCAATAGAGGAAAAGCAGCGAAGGGATCAAAATGCCTTATCTCAGATTCAACTACATCTGTCGAATCATATATTACAAGACGTTCTGAATGAGAAAACTGCCGCGGCTTTGTGATTGAAATTAGAGTAGCTGTGCATGACGAAAAGTCTAACCAACAAGCTGCATCAGAAGCAGCGACTGTATTCTCATCGTATGGTAGAAGGTACGTCCCTAGAATCGCACATAAACGTCTTTAAGGAAATTGTTTTTAATCTGGAAGCTTTGGAGGTTAAATATGAGTTTGAGGATTTAGCGCTGATTTTGCTGTGTTCGTTGCCCCTTTCATATACGCCTTTTAGAGACATTATTTTGTATAGTCGTGAATCTCTTACTCTGAGCGTGGCTTATGATTCTCTGCTCTCTAAGGAGAAGATGGATCAGATTGTTACAGGGACTGAGACTCAATCAGAGGGTCTTGTTGCTAGAGGTAGAACGCAAGAGAGGAATTATGGGAGTGATAATAGAGGTAGATCGAAATCTAGAAATAAAAGTAAAACTTGCAATTATAGCAAGAAAAAGGGCCACATCAAATCTAAATGCTATAAGTTTCAGAAGAAGAATAAGAAGGCTGCTTCTAATCACAAGGGAAAACAAACTGAAAATACCGATGAAGCTAGTGTTGCTGAAGATGATATCAGTGATGGAAAGCTCTTAGTTGAATCTGATGGCGACTCCAAACCATGTGATGACTGGATTCTTGATTCTGATTGCACATTTCATATGTGTCCTAATAGGGACTGGTTTTCGACATATGAAACGGTAGCCAAAGGTGCTGTGTTGATGGAAAATAATGCGCCTTGTAAAGTTACTGGTGTTGGAACAGTCAAAATTAAGATGTTTGATGGAGTTGTTAGGACTCTCGGTGGTGTAAGACATGTTCCAGATTTAAAGAGAAATTTGATCTTTTTGAGTACTCTTGATTCAAAGGGGTACAAGTACACTGGTGAAGGTGGAGTTCTGAAGGTTTCCAGAGGAGCTCTTATCGTGATGAAGGGCCAGAAAAGATCTGCTAAATTAAATGTCTTGTTGGGTTCTACATTTATCGGTGAAGCAGCTATCTCTACTCCTTTGTTGTTAGATGACGAAGTCACTAGACTTTGGCATATGTGTCTTGGGCATATGAGTGAGAATGGCATGGCTGAATTGTGCAAAAGAGGACTTCTTGATGGGCAGAGTACTAGTAAACTGAAGTTCTGTGAGCATTGGATTTTTGGGAAGCAGAAGAGAGTCAGATTTACAAAAGGTATCCACAACACAAAGGGAATACTTGATTATATACATTCTGATCTTTGGGGACCATCTAGGGTACCTTCTAAAGGAGGTGCTAGATATTTGTTGATGATTATCGATGATTTCTCCAGAAAGCTTTGGATGTTTGTCCTGAATCATAAGGATGATGTATTACCTACATTTAAGGAGTGGAAGACTATGATCGAGAAGCAGACATGGAAGCAGATCAAATGTCTCTGCACTGATAATGGCTTGGAGTTTTGTTTTGATGAGTTTAATATTTTTTGCAAGTCAGAAGGAATCGTGAGGTATTTAACAGTTCACCGTACTCTGTAACAAAACGGTGTGGCAAAGCGTATGAATAGGACTTTGATGGAGAGAGTACGTTGCATGCTCTCCAATGCTCGTTTACCTAAGTCTTTTTGGGTAGAAGCTGTCTCTACAGCCTGTTTTCTGATTAATAGATCTCTCTCAACTGCTATTGAGAAAAAGACTCCAGAAGAGGTATGGTCTGGTACTCCTGCTAATTATTCTGATTTAAAGATATTTAGGTGTCCTGCATATGCTCATGTTGATAATGGAAAGTTAGAACCAAGATCTATGAAGTGCATCTTTCTAGGCTATAAGGCTGGTGTTAAAAGATATAAGCTATGGTATCCAGAAACTTGGAAGATTATAATGAGAAGAGATGTTATTTTTGATGAATCTGCTATGCTTCATGATTTGTCTCTTAGAGATTCTAGTAGTAAACATCAGCAGAAATCAAAAACTCAGGTAGAGCTTGAGATTGGGTTAGAATCTACACTAGTATCTATATCTCAATCAGTTTCCTCTACGCCACTATCGCTACAACCAGCGTCACCACAATATTCTATTGCTAAAGACACGCCTAAAAGAGACATTAGACCTCCACAAAGGTATGCTGAGGCCGATCTGGTTGCCTATGCTTTGAATGTGGCTAAAGGTATAGATTCTAGTGAAGAACCTTCTATCTATGCAGAGGCAGTTAGTTGTGATGACTCTGGGAAATGGATGATTACGATGCATGAGGAGATGGAATCACTTCATAAGAATGGCACATGTGACTTGGTGAAACTACCTAAAGATAAGAAAGCTGTTCGCTGCAAATGGGTCTATAAAAAGAAAGAAGGAACACCAGGAATTGAAGAATCCTGGTATAAGGCGAGACTAGTTGCAAAGGGCTACAGTCAGATTCCAGGCATAGACTTTACAGATGTGTTTTCTCCAGTTGTAAAGCATAATTCAATTCGAGCTTTACTTGGTATTGTGGCTACACATGATCTTGAGCTTGAGCAGTTAGATGTGAAGACAACATTCTTACATGGAGAACTTGAAGAAAACATCTACATGGAACAACCAGAGAGTTTTGTAAACTCAAGAAAGGAGGACTATGTGTGCTTATTGAAGAAGTCTCTGTATGGCCTAAAACAGTCACCCAGACAGTGGTATAAGAGGCTTGATTCATTTATGACCACTCATGATTTCAAGAGAAGCAGCTATGACAGTTGTATCTACTTTAAGAAGAGTGCTGATAGGTCTTGTATGTATCTACTCTTATACGTCGATGACATGTTGATAGCAGCCAAGGATAAAGAAGAGATTAGAAAGGTCAAAAACCAGCTTAGTAAGGAGTTTGAGATGAAAGATTTAGGAGTAGCAAAGAAGATACTTGGAATGGAGATTCTGAGAATTAGAAAGGCAGGTAAATTGTACTTAAGTCAAAAAGGGTATATTGAGAAAGTTCTGTACATATTTAATATGCAGAATGCTAAACCTGTTAGTACTTCATTAGCGGCTCATTTCAGACTTTCATATGTTTTATCTCCGCAATCAGATAATGAGATTGATTATATGTCTCGAGATCCATATTCTAGTGCAGTGAGATCTCTCATGTATGCTATGGTTTGTTTTCGTCCAGATTTGTCGTATGCAGTTAGCGCTGTTAGTAGATTCATGGCGAATCCTGGTAAAGAATATTGGAAAGCAGTTCAGTAGATTTTTAGATACTTACATGGCTCTACTGATGCTTGTTTACAATTTGGGAGAACTAGAAATGGAGTTGTTGGATATGTTGATTCTGATTTTGCTGGAGATCTTGACAAGAGAAGATCTCTCACTGGGTATATTTTTACCATTGATGATTGTGCTATCAGTTGGAAAGCTACCTTACAGACTACGGTTGCATTGTCTACTACTGAGGCTGAATACATGGCTAAAACTGAAGTGTGTAAAGAAGTTATTTGGTTGAAGGGACTATTTAGTGAACTCAGTGAAGACCTACAATTGACCACAATTTTATTGGACCATTTTATTGGACATGTTTTGTCCGTACAGTTTTTATCCGTTCACATATATATTTTAGGGTTTTGAGATTATATATATTTTAGGCTTGGTCGTGTAAAACTCTACCTTCTATACTTTATTTTTCGACATAATGAAATTTCCTCCTCTGCCAGTGGTTTTTCCTGATTAAGATTTTCCATTTAAATCTATGTGTTCTTGTTTTCATTTTTTTTTTGTCGATTATCATTTGATAATTCTTAACAAATTGGTTGAGTTCTTCACATCAGCCTATGGTTCTTAGGCAGTATATGGATGAAGTGAAGATCCTACAGGATTCTCTTCAAGTGGTATCAGGTAATACTTCAAAGTCAATCATGAACATTTATAGTCTAATTTCTTTTTCTTTTTTCCTTTAATTTCTTTTAGTTAGAATCTAGTTACTTGTTCTTTTCTTTGCATAGAAGGGTTCGACTATCACATACGAGTCCCAATTGGTTTAGTAAGAAAGGTTAATATATCCATAATTTTGAATGTCTTGTTCTTATTTTTTTTTCTTTTAGGGATTTACGTGATCATTCTATAAATTTTGTTTCATTCTCTGTAGGAATAAATGTGATGAGTCAATGAGCGACTTTCTAACTTGATGTTGGTATTGGAATCTACATGAACAAAGTTATAGTTGACTTGCCTTACACTTATTTTGTTTTTATGTCTTTTTTTATTTGTGTTGTAATGTTAAGAACTTAGACTATTTCTGTTGTGTTATTTCCATTTGGATTGTTGGACTTGGAGTTGAAAACTTAGTCCTCTTAGTCCTGGGCTATTGAGTGTTGTATTGCTATTTCTATTTAGACCATTAGACATTTCTTTGTTTTTTCACTCGTGTTTGGCGGACTATGGAAATTGGATTATTGTAATTGTATTTAATTGAACTGTTGAGCTATTTGGACTTTTTTTTTTTTTTTTTAATTTTGATGTTGCATTTCAGATCATTTGATTTTCATTCTTGAAAATTTCTACATTTGTATTTACTCATTGTGATTTAAATTTTTTTTTTACAGTATTATGTTTCTTTATTTCTTAGAAGTTTAAACTCTCTTATTTAAAAGAAAAAAAAAAGGAGGAAAAAAAAGTTTGCTTTACAATTGAAAAATTTTGAAGAAAACAATGAATCTTAAAAATTAGTAATTTTGTCATTAAAAGTCCAACAATAAGGCCCAGAATTGAAAATTCTCCCTAAAACCCAACAACTGCCAATCCAGCTCAGTTTGGGCCAAAACTGACAAAACCAACTGAAAACCGACTGGTCAGTTTCGGCCGATTTTTCCACTTTCAGCGGCTTATTTCGGCTTTTGCACTTAGAAAATTTTTATAGTCGATTTGGTGGTATTTTCAGTGAAAATATACTGAAATTGACCGATTTTTAGTCTAAGTAAATCACAAAAAATTATAAAGTTTTTTAGAAATTGGTTTAGTTTTTTTTTTTTCCAGTCAAATTTTTTGTACATAAATAAATTATAAGAAATCACAAAGATTTTTTAGAGACCAACTTAGATTCCTTTTAGCAAAATACCTTATGCATGAATAAATCACAAAAAATCATAAAAATTCCTTGAAAATCAAGTTGGTTTTTTTTTTTTTTTTTTTTTTTTTGCAGAATGCACTGTGTAAGTAAATTACAAGAAACCTTTAGATGCTACAAAGGTTTTCTAGAAATTAATTTAGTTTTTTTTTATAGCAAAATGCTATTTATATAAGTAAATCATAGGAAACTAAAAAAATTTCCAAGAAACCAGTTTGATTTATGTATAGTAAGAGATATTGTATATAAGTAAATAATAGGAACTAATTTGATTTCTTTTTAACAGAATTTCATGTACGTAATTAAATCACAAAAAACTATAAAAGTTTCCTAGAAACAAATTTGCTTTTATTTTAGCAAAACATCATATACGTAATCAAATCACAAGAAGGTACAAAGGTTTCCTGAAAATTAAGTTAATTTCCTTTTTAGTGAAACGCCTTGTACGTAAGTAAATCGCAGAAAACCTTAGAAAACTACAACAATTTCTTAGAAATCAATTTGGTTTCCTTTTAGTGCATTGCCATGTATATAAATAGATCACAAGAAATCAGAAAGGTTTCCTAAAAACTAGTTTAGTTTCATTTTAATGAAATGCCTAGTAACCAATTTCACTTCTTAGTAACTATATTGGTTGCTTAAGTTGGTTTCTTATTACTTGCCAAGTTAGTAATCAACTATTAGATTGGTTTCTGATTACTAGTAGAAACCAATTTGGTTTTGTATTTGGTTTCAAGAGTAGCTAATAATCATTTCCTAAAAAAAAAAGACAATAACCATATTGGTATCTCAAGTTGGTTTCTAGATATTAGTAAAAACCAATTTGGCTTGGGTTCATGAGTAGCCAATAACTATTTCATCAAAAGTAAAAAATTAAAAAATAAAAGCTAGTAACTAATTTCATTTCTTAGTAACCAAATTGATTTATCAAGTTGGTTTCTCCTAACCAAATTAGTAACTAACTACTAACTTAGTTTTCAATTACAGGGAGGAACTAATTTGGTTTTTGGTTTCAAGAGTAGTTAGTAACTATTTCCTCAAAAGAAAGAAAGAAAAAATAAAGAGCCAATAAATAATTTGGTTTCTCAATAATCAGATTGGTTTCTCAAGTTCAAAAGCACTAAAATTGTTGATTATTAGTTAATGGTAAAAGCTAATTTAGTTTCTTGTTTTCACTAACTAAATTAACAAAATTGGTTTTAATTTACAATAATTAATTTTGTTATTAGTTTCTAATTTCAAGTAACAGATTTCATCACTACCACTAATTAGAAACCATAAAAGTCAAATAGCAATCATATACTAATAACCAAAGAAATGTGGTTACTATAGGTTCTTGAGCTTAGAATATATATATATATATATATATATATAACAATAGGTTACCAAGTATTTGTTTTTGCTAAAATAGTTAGTTACCTATAGTAACCTAGAAAAAAATGCTAGTAAACTAACGGATTTTTATTTTCTCAAATAATAATTTTCATAGATATACATGTTTTCCTTGTTTCTTAAAGAATAAAGAAAAAAAATAGTTTCTTGTATCTCTAAGGAAAAAAAATGTAGTTATTTTTGTCATAAGAAAGGAAAAAAAATAAAAGAGATTAATATTTTCATTCTCTTAGAAAAAACAAAAAAGGGGAAAAGTTTTTTTTTGGGAAAAAAAAAAGAGGAAAAGAAAAAGATAGCACAAAGGAAAAAGTATTAGGAAAAAAAAAAAAGAAAATAATAATTTTTTTAAGAAAATATGTTTTTCTCATTCCTTAAAGATCAAAGAAAAAAAATACTTGTGTCTCTAAGGGAAAAAAATATAGTTCTTTTTTCATAAGAAAAGTAAAAAAAAAAAAGAAAGTTGATATTTTCATTTCTTAAAAAAAACAAAAAGGGAAAAAAAATTTTGAAAAAAAAGAGGAAAAAAAAGATAGTACAAAGGAAAATGTATTAGGAAAAAAAATAAAAAAGGAAAGATAAAAAGGAGAAAAATAGATGAAGTAAAAAAGAAAAAAAAAATGGGGCCTGTGATTTGGACTACTAATCGTATCTTTATGGATACTAAGAAAACACGCTGGTCATCAGACTATGTCTTTTGTCTTTCATTATGCATAATATTTATTACATAAATTATTTAACAAAGGATAACTTATTTACCAAAAAAACTACCTCATTTTGGAGGTTGTACTTTTTAGAATTTTCTTTTAGAAAAGTCGTATAAAAGTTGAATGATTTAAACCGTAATTTTGAAATATTTTTTTAAAAAAATTGTATTGAGTGTTATTTTCGCAATAAAGTTGCTGATAAAAACCTCAAATTGGGCTAATAACTCCCATTGTATAAATATACATAGAGAAATTGCGCCTTTTGCGGCATTTAAAAAAAAAAAAAAGGTTTTAGACACTTATACTTATTTTTTAAAAAATATTACCAAATTTACGATTTTTTAAAAATAATAAAAATTCGTACGATCTTTTTATTACATTTTTCTAAATACTTTGGAAGCTGAAAAATACAGTGATATTTTAGTAAATAAGTAATCTTATTTTTAAGAAGAAATCACAAAAGTTTCTTAAAAACCAATTTGGTTTAATTTAGTTTTCTATTAGTAAAACGTTCTGTAAATAAGTAAATTATAGGAAATCACAAAAGTTTCTTAAAAACCAGCTTGGTTTCCTTTAGCTGAAAGTTCTATATGTAAGTAAATTACAGGAAAGTACAAAGGTTTCCTGGAAACCAACTTAGTTTCCTTTAACCAAATGTCATATATGTAAATAAATCACATGAAACCACGAATATTTCTAGGGAATCATTGTGGTTTTTTTTTTTTTTTTTAACAGAATGTCATATAGCTAAATAAATCACAAGAAATTAACAGAATGTCATATAGCTAAATAAATCACAAGAAATTACAAAAATTTCCTAAAAACCATCGTGGCTTTTTTTAGCAGAATACCCTATAACTAAATAAATCATAGGAAACCATAAAAGTTTCTTAGAAATCATTGTGGTTTCTTTTTTAAATCATAGTAAACAATGAACGTTTCCTGAAAGTTATTGTGATTTTCTTTTTGTAGAATATCATGTAGCAATAATTAGGTGAGACATTGAATAAGGACGTTAAAGAATATGATCAAATTCTCAAATTAATAATTATATTTTTGAAGTAAATACAACAAAAATATATATTGGTTTTTGGATTCTAGTAATTAGTTTCCAATAACCAAATTAGTTTCTAGTAATCAATAATTAAACTAATTAAATAATTCTATTGTTTATGATAGAAACTAATTTAATTTCAGTTTTTATTAACTAAATAGCTGTAATATTTATGGTGGAAACCAATATGGTTGTTGGTTTTTAGTAATCAATTTGGTTTCTAATTTCTAAAAATCAATTAATTTATGTTTTCTAATAATAAATTAGTAATTCGTTTTAAGAGTGATCAACTACAAGTAAACTAGTAGCAAAAAGAAATAAGAAAAAAAAGGAAATTCTAAGACATTATTTGGTCTTTCTTAGCAGAATTTGTTATTTTTCTAAAAAATAAAAATTCTAAGACATTATTTGGTCTTTCTTAGTTGAATTTGTTATTTTTCTAAAAAATGGTTGTACAAAAATAAGTAAAAGTTTAGACATAATATTTTTGGTATTATTTATCAAACGGTAGTATTAGGTGTCTTTTTCTCCAAAAAAATTTGAAAAATATGATGGGCTATTTTTTTGAAGATTTGGTATAGTTTTTATTAGAAAAATACTATTTTTTAAAAACTATTTAGAAAAATTCTATTTTTGAAATAATAACTAGTAACTGGTAACCAGTTTTTAAAAGCTGATAACTTGTAACAAAAAGTATTTATAATTGGTATCTAGTAAGCGATAACTAATTTCAGAAACCGGTAACTATTAACCATTTTCAAAATGGTATTTTTCTAAAAATATTTTTAAAAGAGATATTTTTCTAATAAAACTGTACGGAAGTTAGAAAAAAAACTAACCTCTGTTTTTGTAATTTTTTGGGATTTTTATAGGTAAAATTGTTAAAAACCATATACATATGGTAATGTATACACGCTATACGTAAAAATAGTGTGAAAAGTATACATTTTATATATAGAAAATATTCCTAAAAATAGTATAGATTATATTATAAAATATATACCATAAGTATATATTTTGTTCCGTAAATGTGTGTCATACTTATCTTATTTTACACAAAATGTATACTAGCAACAGGGTACGAAACTATTAAAATGAAAGAGTGGACATTGATGAGATATAAAGCGAAAAAGCAAGTATTAACTAAGGAAAAGACACGAAATTTACCCAACACAACTCCCCAGGTGAGTGCAAATCCAAGTATTGTTTCTTTTTCCTTTAAAAAAAATAATAATAATAATAAAGCAAGTATTAAGCCTGAGCCCAAACCTCGTCAACTATAACCCATAAATAGATTGGGGTTATCACATAGTCTAAACTCAAACCCAAACTCGAACCCAAATAAACTTCTTACTTGATTTCCTCTGTTCGCTGTGAATTAAAGTATGAACAAAGAACATATCCTAACTTGTAAATATAATCAATTAAGCATTAAGTTCCCTGGCGTAGACAACAAATGGATAACAATAAATTAATGTTAAATGCATAAGCCCATGAACGACCCTGCCTTCTGTTGATTATACCAAGGTACTATTATTACTGAAGCAATTAACTAATTATTTTGAACATGACTTGAGGAGAACCTCCATCCATAACATACATACATATATATAAATATATATATATATATATATATATATATATATATATATATATATACATTGCACCAATCCAGTAAGTTATTTTTTTTTACTTATCCATAGGTATCAATTTGGCCAATGAAAATTTAGCATATATATTTTTTTATGGTAAAAAATAAGAGAGAGAAAGAACATTAATGATACACGTCTTTTCATGCACTTTATTATAGCTATTGGATCACCATCTAATGATCTAACGGTTAAAAAAAAAAATACTTACCCATAAGTAACAAAAAAAAAATACATATTGGATTGACAACCATATATATATATATATATATAAATACATGGTTGCCACTCCAATAAGTATTTTTTTTTTTACCTATGGATAGATATTTTTTTTTTAGCCGCTAGACGGTGATCCAGATGACTATAATGAAATGCATGAAAAGACGTATATAATTAATATTATTTCTCTTTCTTATTTTTTACAATAAAAAAAAATATGCATGCTAAATTTTCATTAGTCAAATTGATACTTATGCATAAATTAAAAAAAAAATACCTACTAGATTGCCCATAAATATATATATATATATATTATATGATTGATTCGTAGCTGTTAAATATAGGCACAGCAATCCACCCTATAAATCAATTGAAAAATTCACACGTACTTGTATACTAACAAGAGAAAAAGTAGAATAATTTTGAAGTTCAGCTCAGATTATTTACATATTTTATTTACAGATTAGAATAAAATAGACCTTTTTAACATCTCCGATAAGTATATACATTAAATTGCTTGAATGTAACACTTTGTCTTGTGAAACAACTTAATCCCCAATATTGACCTCTTATCCCAACATCATTAATCACAATTCAGACTAATAATATTACGAGATATTATATATATAATATCTAATATTATATAAAATGTTAATCTATTATTGAAAATTTATAACAACACTTTGTCACACCGGTTGTAGCATGCAATATATAAGGTTACAAACGTTTATAATAAATATTTTCGATAAATAATGTTACCGAAATATTATGCTCCAACTTTGAGTAGAATTTCGGTAACACTTCGATACAAAGGATTGTTGACCGTCGAGGGCTGTGTTCCACACAGAGTCCTTAAAACTGATTCGCTCCCTCCACCAGAATGCTTGAGGATTTGCAAGCATCAGTCTCCCAGGATACAACGACGAAGAGCAGCAGGTGAAGTACCAACACCTCCACTCTACGAACTGGATAGCTTTGAACTCAAACGCACTAGAACTCTAGCTAGAAAAACTGAGGAACTCAAGAACACTTGAGGGAGAATGGCAAAGAGAAGAAGACTTCTGTTTCTTTTGTTTTTGGTGTGCAGAATGAGGAGGGGAAGCTCACCTTTTATAGTCTCCAAGGAGGGACTTGGTAGCAAAACCAGAAAATTTTTCCATTAATCTCAAAACGTTTTCCAGAAACTAGAAAGGTTTCTGCTACTAACGTTTCATTAAACTGTGTAATAACATCCAAAACGTTCAGTTCATTCTGGTTCATAATGGAAAGGAAAAAAAAATATTAGGCCACAACAAAAGGTTGGGCTTACTATGNCGGCATTCGTGTCCGCAGGTGCGGGCACACACGAGCCCATGCAAATTCAGGCCCAACCCCGAAGATTTGCACCCCCCTGCGCGCGCCTGAGAGAGCATCTGTGGTTGTTATTTTTATCACCATCACAAAACAAGGTTCTATATAAACCACTTGTACCATGCATTTCCCACCAATGTGGGATTATAATATTTTCATTTCATTTTCCATTTCAATGGTGCACTTTTGAGCAACAATTTCTCATTCATCTGTGTACCATTTTGAGCGTGTGAATATACGAAATCGATGTCCTCGCAGAGGAGAACAAGAATTCACTAAGATCTTTTATCAACAAGATGTGGATCCCACTCAATTTTTAGCTTCAAAATGGTCTATGAAAATGGGTTTCATAACAAATTTTAATCTTTAAAATCCACTTGGGCTTCCAAACCCAAACCAAGCCCAAATTGTTTCCTTAACCCATTTTTCCAATATACTTTACGTATAAAATTTATGTAAGATCCATTTTATTAATTGAAATTCGTATAAAACTCAATTTAATAATCATAATTCACCTGTTATTGGATAATATAAGCACCCTTTAGCATTATTGTTAACCATACACAACACTTTCATATCTCAACATAATGAATGCCCATTTCACATGCTGCAAGAACATCGATCGACTCTATCTTGCCAAATCTGTCAAAGCAAAAATTCCCTGGAAGAGTAAGGACTGGCAATCAATTTATTGAACTCCTTAACATTTTGAATTTTGAACCTTATTATAGCATGCACTTCTAGGGCTTTCCATACTTCCTAGTTTCTTATTTAATAATTTTATGAAATAAATAAAGAACGTTTCCCAACCCCTTTGATTCAGTTACATGTACAGATTTAGTATATTAGTATGTAATCGTTTCTTAGTTTACAATAAGGATTTTCATTGATTATATCTCCAAAAAATTCGTTTGTATTCCCGACATTCCATGAGCCATGAACATGCCAATTAATCAGTTCAAGTCACGAAACTTAGAGAAGATAGATAAAAGTAAAGATTTGGACCGGTACGTACGTACTATTATATACATATAGATACACACATACAAGTACCATAGCTAGAAACAGACATGCCCAATTGGCTGTTTATGCATATGTCACCATACAAGAATGATGAACTCACCGCTTTCTGAATGTAGTATAATATTGAATTTAATATTATTATTTGATATTTTTCCGTTGCGGAAGAATTTAATATTGTTATGAATTATGAGAACAAAAAGAATGTCAATAAATTTTACTTAAATACACGTTTCGAACTTCCAACTGCCAAGCCAAGGACTATCATCTGAGACTAGTAGTATTATTTCATGAATACGTACTGTGATTGTCATCTAATAGTACTCTGAGTAATTACTTTAACAATATTATTTATGAAATAAAAGTGCCACTTAGTTGTGGAGTTGTACCAAACTTAACATTATTCCAAGATTTTGTACACTATGATATTTAAGTAGTTTATATGCATTTATCTCATTCTTTTTTACTTTTACATGTAATTATAGCTAATTATCCTGTTTATTCTGAAATTGAATACGAGAAAAGCTAAGTAATGAAACTGATAAAATGGCATCCATATGTGAAAGTTAGTCCATATTTTTCTTAATGTAGAAAAAAGGTAAGCTTTTATTGGATTTCCCAAAGTTATATTGGAGAATAAGGAAAAGGGATGGGAAAGAAAGGGAGATAAAAAAAGGTACTTCATCCACTGAAGTAAAGATAACAAATAAGATTTCACCAAAAAATAAAATAAAATAAAGGATAAGAATTAAAGAAGGGAAACTTTTTTTATTTTAAATATCAGAATCTGATATTTCTTCTATTTTTTTTTTTTTCACTTGCGGAGTGAGAATTCAAATTGAAGACCCTCTATATTGAGAGAAGGTGCGGTTGGAACTATGGTTATCACTATGCTATACTTGCGACAACCTTCTTGTTTCTAGTCTTCATTTTTTATAGTTAGGGATAATCCTAAAATCATTCTTGGCTAAATACCACAAAAAAATCTTATATTGTCAAAAAATCTAAAAAAATTTTGATCAATTTTTTTTTTCTAAAAGATAATAAGGTCCTCTAGACATTAAAATCCAAGTTAACTCTATAAAAAGGAGAAGTATACAAAAAGAACATTAACAAAAAAAAAAAATAACAATCTTTCCTAAAGAAAGAACATTTTCTTTTTGTAATATGAAATAAAAAATTTGTAATTTTCTTGTTTTCTTTAAAATGAAACTAATTATATAATAATGAAGGTGTTTGGCAATAAGTTTTTATTTTTTAAAATAACCTATGGATATTTTAGATATTTCACATTAGAGGTTTTCCCAAAAAGGTACAAAAAAGTATACTTTTTTCACGTTTTTAAAAATTGAGGGATACTTTTGGATTTTCAAAGAAGAGAGGGAATGTTTTTTTTTATATTAACCCTTGTAATTATATGCGTACTTAATTGTATTAGAATATATATATATATATATATATATATATATATCAAAGAATCATATTACTATACTGATTATACAAAGGGCAAGTTAATTGGTTAAAAAAATAGATGAGTACTTGTAGTAATATTCTGTGTGTGTACGTATTACGTAGCAAAAGGGTATATAGAAGAAAATTATTAACTAACACTTTTCTAGAGGACGGTTTGAACTATTGTATTCTTTTGGACGACGATTTATAACAAAGAGTTTGTTGTTTCAAATATGCTACATATTTCAACTTCCAAAGGAAGAGTATTTGTTGGTCTACAAACTCTATTTGTAGATCTAGCGTCTAAATTCCGATTGACTATTTTTAGCCAATTTGGGTTATTCTTTTGAAAAGGAATTTAAAATAAAGAGTTCCTTGTCCGATACTTACTACATATATTCAAGGTTCAAATCAAGTTTGAACTATTATTATGGCTATGCGAAAAGAGATAGAACCATACTGTTAGTGAATTGAGTTATATATATATATATATATAATCGCTTATGTTGTATCAGATAAAGATATTCACTCTCATGCAACAAATATTTTTATAATTTATATATATATATATATTTATAATTAGTAGCCAACTGTAAAGTCAAAATAGAAACGGTAGATTATGTTTACTGTTATCAAGTACTGTACAAATGAATTAACATTTTGTACCTCTACTGATAATCATTTATTCCATATGTATCCATTAATGAGAGACCAAATTAAAGTAGATGTATTAATTTTCAAGGTGCCGGTTTTAACGGATCCGTCCACATTGTTTGATAGGATATGTTACATTAGCGTACAGTCACATTCAGACACACTTCTGTAGAGAATTTAATGGAGTAAAATTGTGAAGTGATAAGAAGAAGTACTCAAATAGAAATAGTTACACTAACTAATAATAAGACCGGATAACATCATTTTTTTTGGGTTGAAAAATTGTTAATGTTACTGCAACGCAACAGATGGAATAATTTGTTAGACCAGAAAAACTCTTGCAACCTTTTTACGTAAAAGCAAGCCAGAAGAATAAATTGGCACAAGCTATTCTTATTTTTTTTTTCAATTATAATTACTCGAGTTTGCTAGTAATAATCCATATTTTGCACCTAGACGTCTATTAGTATGGATGTCAAATAGATCCCACTCGTAGAGCTTACAGTATTTAATTGAACTAGATAGATATATCTATCTTTTGAAAAGTAAAACAAACTTTATTATTCACTCAAATACTTTTACAAGAGAAAATTCTCAACTTCATTCTTCAAGCTCACTCACTCACTAGATGCTATGTTTCTTTCTCACTTCTCTTCACTATTAGAAGCTTTGCTTCTTACTTGATACTTAGAACTCAAATGGGGAGGGGTATTTATACTACATGAGAAACAATAAGAACCACACAAATAAACAATTACAAAAATCTTTAAGCCACACATATTTTCTTCTACACACTTCTAATAATAATCTAAGTAATCAAATAATTCACATGCAAAAAGCTAATATCTAGCTAACACTAGAAGATTCTAGGTGGAAGGCTTCTTTAATTTGGACTTGAGCTTTTTCTTTTATGAACTTTGCACTTGGGTTAAATCCAACTTATTGGTCCTCATGTTGATAGGCTTAAAACACTTCTTATGGGCTTAAACAAGTTTATTTTCAACTCCCTTCTTAAACTTGTTTTATAATACCAAGTAAGTTTCTTAATCTTGCGAAGTCTTCAAACTTAAGTGGCTTGGTGAAAATATCAGCAATCTGATCATGTGATCTCACATACTCCAATTGTACTTCTTTGTTTGTAACACATTCTCTTATATAATGATAGCGAGTATCGATATGTTTGTTTCAGTCATGAAAGAATAGATTTTTAGCCAAAGCTATTACTGATTTATAGTCGATATAAATCTCCATTGGCTCTTTTTGAGGCATTTTTATCTTTTTCAATAACCTTCTTAGCCAAATTGTATAACTAACATATGACGTGGTACCTACGTACTTAGCTTCACATGTTGAAAGGGTGACAATCGGTTGTTTCTTAGATACCCAGGTGAAGGCAGTTTCTCCCATGAAAAATAAAAAACTAGTTGTACTTTTTCGATCATCAGTATCTCTGGCCCAATCACTATCACTATAACCAACGAGTTTGTAATCATTAGAAACTGAATAGAAGAAGCCCAAATTGATCATACCTTTTATGTAACGGAGAATTCTCTTTGTAGCTTTGAAGTGAGTAGTTGTTAGAGTTTCCATGTAACAACTCACTAGTCCAGTTGCATAAAGAATATCGGGCCTTGTACATGTCAAGTACTGAAGGTATCCAACAAGGCTCTTAAAGAGTGTTGGATCCACTTTTTTTGCTTCATCATCTTTGAATAATTTTATTTTGTACTCTACTGGTATACTTATCGGCTTGCAATTATCCATATTGAGCTTCTTCGGGATCTTCTTTATATAGCTTTCTTGGGAGATAAAGATACCTTTTTCCTTTTGCTTGACTTCTATGCCGAGGTAGTACGCCATAAATCTGATATCTGTCATTTCAAACTCATGTATCATTACTCTCTTGAATTCATCAAACATCCTTGGATTACTTCCAATGAATATAAGATCATCCACGTACAAGCATACGACCAGAATATCTCTATCTTTAGTCTTAACATAGAGAACATGTTCATAAGGGCACTTAATGAATCCATTTTCTTGGAAATATTTGTCAATTTGGCTGTTCCATGCTCTTGGTGCTTGCTTTAGACCGTAAAGAGCCTTCTTCAGCTTCCAAACCTTATCTTTATACCTTTTCATCTTATAACCGAATGGTTGTTCGATATAGACTTCTTCTTCAAGAATTCCATTCAGAAATGCGGACTTTACATCCATCTGATGAATTTTCTATTTTTTCTGAGCAACAAGAGAAATAATTAGTCTTATAGTTTCTAATCATGCAATAGGAGCAAATACCTCATCGTAGTCAATGCCGGCTCTTTGACTATAGTCTTTTATGACTAGCCTTGCTTTGTATCTTTCTACCTCTCTGTTAGCATTCTTCTTCATCTTGTATACTCATTTTACACTGATAGCTTTATGACCTTTAGGAAGAGTGGATAGTTCCTAAGTGTCATTCTTCTCTATGGCTTTGACTTCTTCGTCTATCGTATTCCTCTATTTTTCATCTTGTACAGCCTCTTGAAAGTTCACCAGTTCACAATCAGCAAATAGGCAAAATAAAATGAGGTTTTCGAGTCTTTCGGTCACCTCATATAGATCTTCAAGACTTCTTGTACATTTTTCATACCTCTTAGTTAAGAAAGATGGAGGTGAATCTTTAGAAATGGATGATGTTGGTGAGGAAGGTGGAGTAATGGCCTCCTGATGGACTTTTCTTGCTTGCTCTACTGGTGTTTCCATATCTTCAAATTGTGGAAAGAAATTGTAGTCATTTGTTTGAGAACCAAAGTCTCATTTACCTTCTTCATCGAATATTACATCTCGGCTGATGATTACTTTTCTATTATTAGGATTGTATAACTTATATCCTTTGGAGTTGGTGTCGTAGCCGATGAAAATGAACTTCTTGCTTTTATCATCAAGCTTGGTTCTATATTCATCTGGCACATGCACATGGACTATGCTTCCAAAGACTCTCAAGTGGGAGATCCCAGGTTTCCTTCTACTCCATACTTTTTGTGGTGTCTTTCCCCACACATTTCTTGTTGGAGATCGATTAGACAAGTAAACTACACATGCAACAACTTCTGCCCATAACTCTTTGGGTAACTCTTACTTTTCAGCATGCTTCGAGCTATGTTGAGGATGATCCGGTTCTTCTTTTTTGCCATGCCATTTTATTGAGGAGATCTTGGAATAGTTAAAGGTCGTCGAATTCCATTTACTTTGCAAAATTCTTGGAACTCTTTTGAAGTGAATTCTCCTCCTCTATCAGATTTCATGGCTTTGATCTGAATACCGCTTTCCTTCTCTATAGTAGCCTTGAACTTCTTGAAAGCTTCAAAGATTTCTGATTTTTGCCTCAAGAAAAAAACCCAAGTCTTTCTTGAGAAATCATCAATAAAGAGCAAAAAGTAATTGCTTTTACCGAAAGAACTTGGTTTGATAGGACCGCACACATTTGTATGCATGAGTTCTAGTGGCTTATGGGGTCTTGAATTCGACTCTTTTGGAAAGCTTTTTCTGAATTGCTTCTCGAGTAAGCATCCTTCACAAAGCTGATTAGGATGATTGATGCATGGCAAGCCTCTCACCATTTCTTTCTTGGATAGTAGCTCTAGTCTTCCAAAGTTGAGATGCCCGAATCTCAAATGCCATAGCCATGATGAATCCTTGTAACATGCTTTCAGACATTTTGCAATATCATTTGAATGTTCAATAAGACCATTCTATTTCTTGACATAAGCACCTTGGCAATCAAGTTCATGTTGTTATCTCTTAAAGAAAGACTATAATCTTTCAAGTGAATATCATAGCCTTTCTCTAAGAGTTGTCCCAAACTCAAGATGTTTGTTTTTATTGTGGGTACATAATAAATACTTGAAATAAATTGATGCCCCCTATTTTTTAAGTGGATAAGAATTTTACCTTTTCCTTTTGTCACTACTTTTGAATCATCATCGAAAGAAATACTCCCACTGATTGATTCATCAAGCTCTATAAATATTGATCGATGCCCACACATATGATTGCTAGCACTGGTATCAAGATACCATGTATTATCTTGTCCTCCGTTGTTGTTATATGCTAGTAGCACGGTGCCATTTTCTTCCCTCTTCTCTTCAACGTAATTGACTTTCTCTTCAATTCTGCTATTGGGTGCTCTACACTCTCTAGCATAATGTCTAGACTTGTGACAATTGAAACATTTAACTTGAGACTTCTCAGGCCTTGAGTTCATTTGACCTCTACGACGACCTCTTGTAGAGCTTTCTCCTTTTTCGAAATTGTTGATATGATAATTGTGGTTGTTTGAATTCTAGCCTCATCCACGACCTCGACTTGTACCATGTCCGTGTCCTCGGACTTGTCCTCTACCACGATCACGTTGACTTCTTTCGCTACATTGGCTATCTTCTTTCTCTGTAAGTTGTGTCTTGAGAAGCTGCTCCTTAAAATTTGGCTTCTTTTTTTTCTTTTTCTCGTGAGCTTGTAAAGAACCCAAGAGTTGTTCTATTGTCATGGCTCCCAAATCTTTAGTTTCTTCGATGACAGTAATAATATTCTCGAACTTTGGGTCTAACAATCGAAGAATCTATTCCATGATCATAACATTTTCAAGTTTCTCACCTTTTCGCTTCATTTGATTCAAAATGGTTAAAACTCTTGAAAAGTAGTCAGAAACTAACTCAATCTCCGTCATATGTAGTAAATCAAAGTCCCTTCTTTGAACTTTGGGTCTAACAATCGAAGAATCTATTCCATGATCATAACATTTTCAAGTTTCTCACTTTTTCGTTTCATTTGATTCGAAATGGTTAAATCTCTTGAAAAGTAGTCAGAAACTAACTCAATCTCCGTCATATGTAGTAAATCAAACTCCATTCTTAGAGTTTGAAGATGGACTTTTTTAACCTTTTCTTCTCCCTTATATGAAATTTGAAGTTTCTCCCATGCTCCCTTAGCAGAGATTGCACTTGAGATTTTCTCAAACCCGTTGTCATCTAAGGCCTGGTAGATAAGGAAGAGAGCTTTTTTGTCTCTCTTTCTTGAATCTTTTAAACTATCCTTCTGTGTTGAGAATAGTATTGCCTCATCTCTTGGCTCTTCGTAGCCTTTCTCTATTACTTCCCAAACATCATGTGCTCCAAAGAGGACCTTCATTTTGATCGTCCAATTATTAAAGTTGTTACCTTGAAGTGGTGGAACTTGAAGAGATGCTAAACTGCTGGTAGCTATAACTCTTAATATAGTACACTTTTGGAAATTTTGACTATACAGATTGATCCAAAACATCGAAAAACTTTAAGATTGACTTGTATATTAATTGGTCAAAGTCAACAGTTAAAGTCAATACTTGGTCAACGGTCAACACTAGTCAACAGTCGGTCAACGGCTCTAACGGCGTAGTCAACGGTGCAATCCAATGGCTCAAACGGCTCGGTCAACGGCTCTTACAGCTTGGTTAACGGCTATGACGGCTTGGTCAAACAGCTCTGACTCGGCTTAACTCGGTAAGTTGACTTAGTT
The DNA here is from genome assembly GCA_002914805.1 of Parasponia andersonii. Taxonomy (NCBI): domain Eukaryota; kingdom Viridiplantae; phylum Streptophyta; class Magnoliopsida; order Rosales; family Cannabaceae; genus Trema; species Trema andersonii. Next base: position 143,967 of record JXTB01000152.1, on the reverse strand, counting down.
ATGACAACAAATTTTTGACAACTCATTCAGAATCGTTCGGACTCTGATTGGGCTGATTTTTGCGGTAATGGTTTTGTCTCGTCGAGCTCTTTGATTTGATATGTAATAGAAGTATGTTTGGAATAAATAGATAATACTCTCAATCTCAAGAATTCTTTTTTGATGTGGAAGATCAATCAAAACTGCAACTAGATAGCAGACTTAAAATTTCATGAGAACTCACAACCTCGCTCTGATACCACTTTGTTGGAAAATAAAACAAACTTTATTATTCACTCAAACACTTTTACAAGAGAAAATTCTCAACTTCACTCTTCAAGCTCACTCACTCACTAGAGGCTATGCTTTTTTCTCTCTTCTCTTTACTCTTAGAAGTTTTTCTTCTTACTTGATGCTTAGAACTCAAATGGGAAGGAGTATTTATACTACATGAGAAACAATGAGAACCACACAAATAAATAATTACAAAAATTCTTAAGCTACACATATTTTCTTCTACACACTTCTAATAATAATCTAAGTAATCAAATAATTCACATTCAAAAAACTAATATCTAACTAACACTAGAAGATTATAAGTAAAAGACTTCTTTAATTTGGACTTGGGCTTTATGAGCTTTGCACTTGGATTAAATCCAACTTATTGGGTCTCATGTTGATGGGCTTAAAATACTTCTTATGGGTTTAAATAAGTTTATTTTCAACACTATCTACTTATTGTACAAAATTTATGGTTAATAATAGTAAAGGCCTTTGAATTATACCTATGGTTCTATTTGGTTACTGAACTTTTAATTTATACAGTATTGGTTCGTAAGTCATATAATTAGTACAATAATAGTCACTTTGTTATAAATTATCATATTTTTAACAGAAAATAGTCTTGAATAAAGTATATAATTGAGTACTATTTACTTCTAGAATTTCATTTTCAACCATAATTACCAATACGTATGTTTTGTATATAACTTACTTCTGATAAAAATTTAACAATTTATGGAAAAAAAATGATTATTGCTACAATAATTTCATAAGTTTTGGTAATCTATTATGAGTTGAAAATTCGGAGTATTATTCTTGACCACAGTTAACAAACTATGTGTTTTATAATAACTTATTTCTATTAAATATTTTACAGTTTGTGACAAAAGAATTGTTATTATAATAATCACATAATTCATGAACTATTATTATGTAAATTGAAATTTCGGAGACCAAAGTACCATAATGAGTATATTTCAGGGTCACTACTATTATTAGCCATATAATTTATTATAAAGGAAAGAGTGAGTTTTTTTAAAATTTACTTTATCTTTTTATGGCTAAATGTTTAAATATATGTCCATTTACACTTGGTATATTTACTTACATAACATTTTTAATTCATGTACTGAGTATATTAATCTTTATAGTTAGTATATCATATTTTATAATTTGTATATGAGAAAACTGCACTACATGTCCATTTTCTAAACTATGTGTTAATAGATATCCCTTTGTTATTTTGTTGACTTCTATATTATCCCTTTTAAAATTATAATTATAAAGTTTACCTTTATATCCATTTATATATATATATATATATCATATATATATATATATATATATATATATATATTAATTTGACATGTTCATGAATTATGTGCGTAATTAATTTACCAATATTTATAATTCATTTGCCACAGTATATAATTAATTTACCGATGTATGTAATCAATAAACCATAGTATATACTTAATTACCATTTTATGTAATTCGTTTACTATAGTATATAATTCATTTATATGTGGATATAATTCATGTATCGTGTTATATAATAAATTTACCGGTGTATACAATTTATTTATTATAGTATATAATTTATTTGACAGTGTGCATAATTCATTTACTATAGTACATAATAAATATATCGGTGTGCATAATATATTTATTAGAGTACATGATTAATTTACTGATTTATAATTCATTTATTAGAGTATATAAATTTACCAATGTATATAACTTATTAACGTACTATATAATTATTTGGGATAATAGCCAAATAAAAGACCCTGTCACTTTTAATATTTTATCAAAAAAATCCCACACTTTTTTATTTATAATAAATTAAACCTTTAATTTACATATTCATATCAAATAGAATCAGGCTGAAACATTTAGTCAAAATTGAAACCTTAGTTCATTGACGATGATAATATTATCCTTTAAACTCATAAAAAATATATTAAAACGAATACATATTAAAACTACTTATTTTTTTCTTTTTTTAAAAAAAATATTTTAAGTGAAAATAATAATAACTACAAATAAAATGAGTTTCAACTGTTCAAAATAATTTTATTATAAAGAGTGACAAAAGTTGGAAAAGAAAACAATTCTCGTTTTATTGTTCTTTTCTTTTTTCAAGAGTTTAAATTATTCAAAACAATTAAAATTTATTTTCGAGAGAGAATAACAAAAAAATTATAATTTCTTCTTTCTTTTTCAGTCATTTTAAGTGAAAATAATAATTATTAAAACTAAAATGAATTTAAATAATTTAAAATAATTAATTTTTTTAAAAAAGGATTACTTTTAATAATTATTGTTTTCACTTGAAATATATATTTTAAAAAAAATAAAATAATAATTTATTTCTATATTTATTACTTTCAATATATGTTTTATAAGTTTAAAGAGTAAAATTGCCTTTTTCAATAACTAAAGTTCTAATTTTAACTAAATATGTGGACCCGGTCCTATTTGATAGGAGAATACAAATTAAATATTTAATTTGATATTAATGAAAAGATGTATATGTTTTTGATAAAACGCCAAAGTTGGTAGATTTTTTTTTTTTATATTATCCCATAACTGCTTTCATGTTGTAAAAAATAAAACATGATTTTGGAAAATAAAAACAAAATTGATTTACTTAATTTGCTTGATAATTTAAGTAAATTAGTAATTTACTATAAAACTTAATTCACTTAACAAAATAGAAGGAAAATTTATTTAACAAAATATGTGAAAAGATTTATAGGCTGATTAGTTTCTGATTCAAAATCTATAATCTCAAAAAATTAGTTTCAAATTGTCTGAATTGGAAATATTGTTTTGACACTAGAAGCAATATTTAGTGACAACAAAACAACAAGCGACGACCAACATAAAACTACTGGCAATAGATGACGATGATTCCTACCAAAAAACTTTAAAACTACACTAAATTAGACATTGGTGCAGAATTTTTGTCTAGGCATGAGTTGCGGCTACAAAGAGGTGACACTATTCATGACGAGAGATGATTCCTACCTAAAAACTTTAAAACTACACTAAATTAGACACTGGTGCAGAATTTTTGTCTAGGCATGAGTCACGGCTACAAAGAGGTGACACTATTCATGACGAGAGAAAAGGAGAGTGAGAGAGAAATTCTGAAATGTATATCGGAGAATGAGAGAAATATGGAGGTTAGATCTAGCTTGTATTCTCTCTCTCTCATTCTATATATATATATATATATATATATATATATATATATATATATATATATATATATATATTAGCTTTTCTCTGTCAAAAAAAAGCTTCATTGTTGCTCTCACAAAGACTGAAGATGGAGCGTCTCCTTCTCCTCCTCTTCCTTCTCTTCCTCGTTGAGAGATTTTTTTTTTTCAGTTTTCCTTTAGTTGTTTAACAAATTTAGATCTAAATCTGGTTTTTATAGTATTATATTTTGTGTGAATTTTAAGTTAATTTACCAGATTTTGAATCTGAGATTTTCTTTTTTAATGTAGATTTGTTAGGCGTATAATTATTTTTCTTTTCTATGAGTATAGATTTTAATTAATATTGGAATTATATAGTCCACTTCATTAAGAACACAGTTCAAGAGCATGTGTTGAAGGTAATAGTTTACTAGTGACCCTTGTTATCTTCTTTTCTTGAAAAATTACAGTAACTCACAAATTTTGTTAGTGTTGTATTTGTGATTCACTTTGGTCTCAATTCTTTAAAGAGTTTGAAATTATAATTCTTATGCTTATACTATAATCAAAGCTCTTTTGCATCAAGTAATGATCTTTCTCTTGAGGAGCCTGCTTTTCTCAACAACAAAAAATCCAACTTGCATGAATCATTGTACCTTTCTTTTATTCAATTTACATATATTGTTATGTGTTAGATTTTTCTCCTTAATGCGTAAAGAGTCCAAATGACATCAGTCGGAAACTGATGGCATATTCCAACAATCATAGTCTCTTGGAGATGAGAAGAAGTAATTAAAATTTGTTATACATCATACACACCAATCACTGATGAATTTGAAATTTCCGTTCTCGATTGTTGTCGATTTTAATGTCGTAGAGCGAGGATGAGAGAAATTTTTTCTCATATATATTTGGATACCAATATAGTTTGGATGCTTTAATTTTCTCCTAATAGGTTTTCTTTTGTTGGTTTGGTTTATTAGGGGGAAAAAGGAAAAATTGGAATTTTTGCACGAACACATTTCGTTGCTTTCATAGACTAATAATACTTATCTACTCATTACGTTTCTATTTTTCAAACAAAACAAGTTTCCTTTTAAGAAGAGGGAAATATATGTCAACAATATTTCTATATAGTAGATGGATATTGTCACAACCCAAGGCCTGAGCTATGGCAAAAAAAAGATTTTACTAAGATTGAAAATTCTTTAATTTATTTTTAAAAGGTCTTAAAAGTTTTATATTTAGAAAATAATCCATTTAACATTTGAAATTACATCAAGTGAATCTATCCCATAGTTCATAATCACCGTTAAACATAGACTGAATTATAATTGAAAAACAAAATTCAAATAGATATTCATGCATCATCATCATCCACCACAAGTATCAAGTATCAATGTGGCATATATAGTCTACAGATATAATTCAAAGTAGTATTCTTAGTTAATTCTATCTAGAGATATTAACTAGATTGTGTCGTGCTAGTCCAGGTACATTTAGCTGCGACATATTCGTATCTTGTATTGTACCAGCCTGGGCACGATTAGTAATCGTGATATGCCAATTTGGAAATGATTACTAATCGTATCGTATCATGCTCGGCCTATTACATGCCTGTACCTGTGCTGTGTTTGTGCCATACATGTGCTCGATTTTGTATCATAATCATGTCGTTAATGTGCTATTATTGAAGTTGTCTATTTTGTGCTTTATTGTTTCTGTTTTTGGTATTTTGCTATTATCGTGCCCGTTTTTAGTATTAGGTTATTTTCCGTACCTAATCATGGTTGTTTCCGATTTCATACTATTTCTATGCCTAATCATGCCTATTTCTGATATTATGATATTTTCGTACTAACTGCACTCGTTTAACGTACTATGATATTTTCGTACCTAATCGTAATTATTTTTATTATTTTATTATTCTGAACATTACCTTTTTTTATATATTATATATGATTTTAAGTCTAATTATTTCTATTTTCAAACTCTTCTCATTATTGATTTAGTTATTTTAATACTATTAGACATATTTCCTTTCAAGTAATTATTAATTATTAATTATTATGTAATAGAAATAAATTATTTAAAAATTGAGATAACTTTTATATAAAAATAAATCTAAATTAAAATATTACAATGTACATGGTAATGATAATTAATTTAAATTTATATAGTTAAAGTATATTCTAATTTCATTGGCACTTATTCAAATTATATCAAAATATATAACTCAAAAGTTATGATTGGTATGTACCTAAAATGTATTTTTCTTTCTTAATATTTTAAGGATTTTGTATTGGATGTGGGTTTTACCTTATATTCTTAATATCTTTAAACTCTTTGGCTTAAACTTATTAAATTTTGAAATATTTTTACTTTAAAAAAATTAGAAATTGACGTAATATTTATATTATATATTATTTTTACTTAGAAAATATTTTAATTTTAAAATTTTCCAATTTTTTAAATTTATTGTATTAAAATTATGTTCCAAAAAATTAAAATAAATATAAAATAATTATATTTCTTGTAAACTAATTAGTTTCCTTAATCGTGCATATCGTGCCTATTATTCGTGCAACGTGTCGTGCCTGTGTTGTGCCAGTCTGAGCACATTTACTTATCGTGTCGTACCAGCCCAAGTACAATTATTAATTGTATCGTGTCATGCCGTGTCGGTTTATAATTATGATGTGTCCATGCCAGTTCATTAGTACCAGCCCATTTTAACACCACTAATTCTATCTAGTCCACTTAATCCAAAACAACAACAAAACTACCAAGATTGGATCCGAAGTTTTAGCATTACCAACTCAATAAACTACTATTGAAAGATAGCCTATAATCCTTCTTGTCACCTAAGTCGCACTGAACACCACCTAAGGAAGAAAGATAGGGTGTGAGTATAAAATGCCTAATAGATAAACGGTTACCTCATTTTAAAATCTTTAATTTGTGATGTAGAGTTTCCTGCTTGGTTAGTTTGATTCAAAATACATTTGCAAACTATATACATATACAAACTTTAAAATCGGACAATCAATATATATATATATATATATATATATATATATATATAATAACATAATCAAAACTAATCTATTCACAAGCATATGACACAAATTATCCCATACCCATGAGCTCATGTCCTCTCATCATGGACACCTAGGGTGTTAGTATTATGTGTGCAATAATCCACTTGATACCTATGTGTCGCCTACTAAACCTAGAAGGACAACCGTCTTGCCTACAATTACAAACTTGGAAGGGCAACTAAATTGCCTATACCTACCAGTATAAAAGGGAAACTGTCTTACCTACACCTATCAAAATAGGGAGGTAATCAGAAAAAGAAAAATCCTCGTGTAAGTTTACGAATTTTGCACTGATAGTGAGTACACAACATCATACTATAAAGCTCATGATACCAACACAATGCTCATATGTGATCCTATGACATATGCACTCTAAATTAATGTATAAAAACAACCATGTAATAAGGCTAATATCAATCATACACTAGTTTTTTAATAAAACAATCATTTTGGTTTACTAGAAAAAAAGGGTGACACAACGACCCTAGTTTGATATACTCAAAATAACGTACCTTCAAAAAAGTTCCAGAGTAATCTAGTATATAATATTTAATCAAATTCCATCATATAAGTCCAAAATAATTTAGAAATCACATTTTTCATAGTATGCAATATAACATAAATTTTATCCAAAATGATATGAAATAGAGGTAAGTGAATTTTTACCTCATTAGAATAGCGATACCATACTATTGTATACTTGTGGTAATATTGGACAATCATTCGGAGGATTGGAAACTGATTCCAAGCCCTCGTCTCATACAACTCTATCTCAAGTTCCCAAGTTGCCCTATCTTCCTTTTAATGTTCTTATAGTACCTTGACAAGCAGTGTCTCCCTGTTGCGAAGCACTTTGAGCTCTCTTGGTAGAATGTGAATAGGGTGCTTTTCGTAGGACACACCTTCTTGGACTGGTACATACATGAACTGAATGACATATGATGGGTCCAGTGTGTACTTCTTCACCATCGAAATATGAAACAGATTATGCATATGGACTAATGGTGCAAGTAGGTTCAAGTGCTATGTCACTAGTCCAATCCTTTCTGTGATCTCGAAGAGACCAATATACCTTGGAGCAAACTTACCCTTAACTCTAAATCTTGTCACACCATGCCTTAAAGTCACTTTTAAGAAGACATAATCGCCCATTTTAAACTCTACCTCACATCTCATTAGGTCTGCATAACTCTTCTGACAACTCTGGACTACCTTGAGCCTCTCCTAAATTTCCTTGATCTTCTTAGTAGTCTCCTCAATCAATTCAGTTCCAAGAGTAGGATACTCTTCAGATTTCACCGAACATAATAACGATCTGTATGGCCTTCTATATAGTGCCTTATATAGAGCAACAGCTACACTGGTTTAGTAACTGTTATTATAAGTAAATTTTATCAACAACAAAACATGTTCTTAAGAATCTGAATTTTCTTTTCAACTTGGTTTTCTGTCTTAGGATGGTTAGCTATACTGAGATCCAATATATACCAAATGCTTTCTATTAGACTCTCCATAATTTAGTAGTAAATCTTTAGTTTCTATCAGAAACTATACTTGATGGCATACCATGCAAGTTCACAATATTCTTTATATACAGTTTAATAAGCTTAGTAAGTGAGTAGTCAATCGTAATCAATATAAAGTGAGCACTCTTTATCAACTGATCGACTATCATCCAAACGATATCATTTTTTTCTCTAGGTCCTTGGCAAACCAGTCATGAAGTCCATCATGATCTTATCCCACTACTACTCTGGAATGGGTAATGGCTTAAGTAATCTAATTGGTCTTTGGTATTCTGCCTTGACTTGCTAATAAGTCATACACTTGACTACAAAGATAACCACATCATTCTTCATACCTTTTCACCAATACTGTCTTCTCGAGAATAGCTCTATCTTAGCAAAACAGAGCTAAAATACCATTTTGAGAAATCATATGCCATAAGAACTTCATTTTTGACATCTACAAGTCGCACTTTGATTTCTTGATATATAATTAATGATCTCTCAAAGTCTCAAGCATTATCCTTAAGTGTTTAATATATTCTTTTCAAGTCCTAGAATATACTAATATGTCATCAATGAAAATTACCACAAAATGGTCTAAATACGGCCTGAAATCCGATTCATGAGATTTATAAAAGCTGCAAAAGTACTCATCAAGCCAAATAGCATTACCCAAAACTCAAAGTGGTGATATCGAGTTCTAAATATTGTCTTGGGTATGTCCTCCTCTCTTACCTTTAACTGATGATAATCAGATCTCAAATCAATCTTAGAAAAGAATTTTAAACCACTGCGTTTCTCAAACAATTCATCTATACTTGATAAAGGATACTTGTTCTTTATTGTCAACTAATTTAACTTCCTATAGGCCAGATAAAATCTTAGCACCATCAACTTTCTTTGCGAAAAGAACATGAGCAGCCCAAGAAGAAGTACTACTCCAAATGAAACCTTTTTATACCAAATCATCTAACTGTTCTCTTAATTTATATATATTTGCAAGAGCCATATAGTAAGCTAGAATAAAGATTGACTGAGCTCCAAGAACTAGTTCAATACAAAACTCGATCTCTATGTTTGGTTGTAACATAGGCAAATCTTCTTGAAATACCTCCAGATACTCACTCACTACCGTTGTCTATAAGTTCTGATCATTTATACTCACTTTGCCATCAATGATAAACAAGCTTCCATAACACTCAAGTGTCTTTCTTCCACCCCATATATGCTTTTAGGACATAACTTAGTCTTAAAGGGTTCATTCTAACTTGATAGACAATAGGGTGTCTATCACTTAGAAAAGAGTCATTTTCTTGACATGACAATCCACAATAATACGATACTTAGGCAACCAGTCTATACTGAGTATCACATCATATTATCCCATAGGTAACACAATCAAATTAGCAAACAACTTTCTATCACTAACCATAACACCACAAGACTTACACACACTCAAGACATTAATAACTCCTCCCAAAGTTGTACACAATGTCAATATATAATCCGAATCTGAGAATTCTAACCCTAAAAGTTGAGCAAATAACAAGAATATGAATGAATAGGATGCACTAGTGCCAAAAAAAAATATATGCCTAAGACTATGAGATGAGAACTATACTGTCAACAATGCCATGACTAGTGTGCTCATAAGGGTTATTAGCTCTAACAAATGTATAAACTTAGATAGTCAACTTGTCATTTCCCTTATTACCTTTCTCTTGGCTGGGATGACTTTTACTTGACCCAAGACCACCACTACCATAGCCTTGTCCTTCTTGACTTCCAAAGGCTAGAGGAGTCTGAAAGTTCTGAGTATAGAGATACATGTATAAGCCTATGATACTAGGGGCAATACTAGTGCTGGTAAGGCTATGGAGACATAAAAGCATGTGATGCACTATGGGATTACCATGGTCTAGTTTGAGTATTCTGGTAAGGAATTGACCCAGAATAGCTCCTATTTGGTCCACCTTGGGAAATAAGAGGCTTTTGCGGACGAAGGGGGCACTCTTTCTTTCTTTGGCGAGGCTAGTCACATGAATAATATCCACTATAAGCATTAGACCTACTACCTCTAGATGAACTACTACTGTTAAAACTCCCACTATTCAAACTACCCTTAACAAACCATAGCTCTTAGTTCTTCTTGGTGGCTTTCTTGTCATTTTCCTTGCATAGGTTCCTTTTTTAACCCAGTCCCTCTTCTATAGCATCTATCTGTTGGGTAGTTACTATAATCTCAAGAAGTGTATAAAAAGTCTCTGTACTAATTTCATTTAAGATATTTCGGTTCAAACAACTTTTGAACTTAGTAACTCAGCATTTCTCACTCAGATTAGGTCTAAGGGCAATGCTTACCAGTTCTATGGACTCTATAAGATACTCAATCACCAACCTATAGCCTTGGAACAAACTTTCAAACCGCATAACAACTTCATCCTAGTGGTCCTTGTTGGCATACTAGGCCTTAAAAAGTTGCTCCAAATCTTCCCAGGTTATGGCTTCCACATTTCGTATAAGTCTCACTATCTCCCACCTGTGGATAGCATTCCCTATCATAAGGGTGATGCCAAAGACCACCCAAAACTCTCTAGGAGTACTAAGGGATTGAAAGTACCTTGTTATCTCACATAACTAAGCAACATTTTAAGAGGCTCTGGTCTCCCATCATACTACCTTGGCTGGAGACACATAAATTGTTGGGGATGATCAGACTGATCAAGAAGGTATTCTTATAGAGCTAAAGGATAATAATCTAGATCACTCATTTATGAAAATTCCTAATGCATTATCTCTATCAAGAGAGTGAAATCCAGTTGATATGGAAGGGGCTCGGTACTAGGTTGGCACCTCAGAGCACTTTTTGGAGGCATCCTTAAAAGTTTGAAATATTATGTCAAATTGTTAGTGAGATAATGATGCATGTTTGTTATTAAAATAATTCCAATCTAGTTTAATAGTGTTATCTTCGAGGTATTTAAACCTCCATTTTGAGACCGTAATTTATGCCATAGTCCAAAATTTGAGCCTGTGGTAGAAGAAGAATTTTACCAAGATTGGAAATTCTTTGATTTATTTTAAAAGGTCTTAAAAGTTGTAGATTTAGAAATCAATCCATTTAAAATAGTTTGAATTCCAATAGGTGAACCTATCCCACAATTCACAGTCACTATTAAATATAGACTGAATTATAATTAGAAAATCAAATTCAAGTAGTTATTCATGTATCATCATCATCCACCACAAATATCAAGTATCACTATAGCATATATAGTCTACAGGGATAATTAAAAGTAGTATTCTTGGTTTATCTTATCCAGTGTATTTAATCCCAAATAACAACAAAACCACCAAGCTAGGATCCAAAGTTCTAGCATTACCAAGTCAAACTACTATTGAAGGATAGCCTCTAATCTTCCTGGTCACCCAAATTATATTGAACACCACCTGATGAAAAAAGGTAAGGGGTGAGTATACAATGCCCAGTGGTAAATAATTATCTCATTTGAAAACGTTTAATTTGTGATGGAGAGTTTTCTATATGGCTAATTTGATCCAAAACATATTTGCAAACCATATACATATTTAAAGTTCAAAAACGGACAATCAATATATATATATACTTATACATATTATATAATATAATCAAAACCACTCAATTCACAAGCACATGGCATAAATCATCCTATACCCATGAGCTCACATCATCTCATCATAGATACTCGAGGTGTTGGTATTATGTGTACCATACAATCTGTCTGACACCTAACTCATACTCGAAGGGGACACTCATACGTCGTATACCAAATCTAGAGAGGCACTTGTCTTGCTTACACCTACTAACTTGTAAGAGCAATGAAATTTCCTACACTTGCCAGTATAGAGGTATAACTGACTCACTTACACCTACCAAAATAGGGAGGTAATTAGAAAAAGAAACACTCTAGCGCGAGTTTACGAACTCTATACCGACGATGGGTACATAGCACTACACTGTAAACCCCATAATACTAATACAATACTCAAGTGTGATCTTACAATACATGCACTCAAAATTGATGTGCGAAAACAACCATATAAGAAGGCTAATATTGATCATACTCTTGTTTTTTTCAATAAAATACTCATTTTGGTTTTCTAGAAAAATGGATAGTATAACGGCCTTAGTTTGATATACCCAAAATAATCTTCGCTTAGAAAAGTTCTAGAGCAATCCAGTATATAATATATAATCTGATTCCATTATGTAAGTCCAAAACAATTTATAAATCACATTTTTCATATTATACAACATTATAAATTTTATCTAAAATGATATAAAACTGGGTAAACTGAATCCTAGCTTATTAGAATAGTGATACCATACTATTGGATACTTGTGGTGATGTTGAATGATCATTCAAAGGGTTAGGAACTAATTCTAAGCCCTCAGTCGCTTACTATGAAATAATAACTTCTTAACCAAGGCTCAAATCAACAAACAAACTTTACCTCTGAATTCCTAGCATCTAAAATAGCTAGGTTAGATATATAATTGTTAGCCAAGATTGACAACCCCAGAGGGAGGGTGAAATAAGTTTTAAAACATTTTAAGAAACTTTTTAATGATGTACAACTATAGACCACTATTTTGAAATTTTGAGGCTAAATGAACAATAATACCATGTAAATTAAGCACACTTAATATGAAACACACAATCAAATGGTTTGCAAAAAAGTAAATAGTATAAGGATAGAGAAAATGTAAACTCAGTTTTTACGATGTTTGACAAACACGACGATTTGTCTATGTCTCCAGCTCTTAGCAACTTATTTGGGCTTCTACTAGTCAGATCAAGATTGTGGTCTTGACCAAATTTTATACAAATAGAGTGAATTCTTCTTAGGCTTACCCACGCCTTTACAATAATCTTGGCTCTAGCTCTACTACCCCTAACAACGAATTATTTTGACTGTATTGACAACCATACCTACACAGATTATTTAAATAATGGTACCAATCTTACCAATTCATGGGTTATTTAGACTCCGGTGATAACCTTACCTATACTCAAATTGTTTAAGCTCTAGTGGTAACCTTACCTAAGTCGGTTGATTTAGACTCCGTTGGCAATCTCACCTATACGTAGATTGTTTATAACTCCAGTGCCAACTTTACCTCACACTCGAATAGTTTTTCAATATAAAAGTGAATACAATCACAAACTCTTCTCTCAAAAGTAATAAATATAATTTTGGCTTAGAAAATTTGAGAACAATATATAATGAATGCTTTAAGATTGACTCAATATGATTTGAAAGTTAATTTAATATAAGAATAGTCTTTTGTACTTTGAATATAATTGGATAATAATTTAGGTTCATGAAATGTTTTTTACAAGTCTTAAAATAGATTCTATTTATAAGTTTATATCAAAACTAGTCATTTATAACTATTAGATACACATTCTTTTATTTTCAGTAGACCGAAAATATTACCTGTTGGCAGTGTTTTTGTAACGGTCAAATTTTAATAGTAATATTTTTCTCACTATCATTTTTGATAGATTGAAAATATTTTTGATAGACTGAAACTCCTGCTTATTTTGGCTATTTTTTAGATTTTGACAAGTTTTGGCGTTTTTCAAAAACTGACTTCTAGAATTGTTTTAAACACTTTAAAAACATTGAAAATCAATTTGAAAAGAATATTTTGACTATTGCAAGCTTGTTTTGGTTTTACAAAGATATTGAACAATAATTTAAAAAGTGTTCATACTAAAACAAATTCTGGTTTACAAATAGAAAATTTCTTTTTAGCTCATATCAAATAATCATAATTTCAAATATATTTATAATTTTTTTAAACTTAAGAAATCATGTTTTAAAGAATATTTTTCCTATTTATAAAAATCATTATTTTTTATTTTCAAACTTCTATGATAAAATAATTATTTTAAGCTTAAGATAGTTTAAAAACTATTTTAAAAGCACGAGTCAATGCAAAGAGCATTTATATACAATGAACTAAATTAAATACAATACTAATTATGAAATATACCTTATCTAAGCATGATCTTATATCTTGATTGTCTTTCCTCAAGCTTGATTATAATAAGTCTATTATGTATTTATCTTCAAGATTAATTCCTTGATCAACTTGAGTTAGAACTTATAAAGCTATTTCATCACACACTCAAGTTATTTTATTACACACTCAAGTTAAATTATTAGTACTAAATCAAAAGTTTGTTATCTTCAAAATAAGAGTAAATAAGATTTAAACCTTAATTTCTCAAAAATAATTTGACTAATTTGAATTCGGACTGAAACCCGACTCTCTGCATGCAAAACGAGGGAAATTCCTAGCCGATTGTTCTCGTTTTCTATGCCTGTCACCAAATATAGTTAATATATATGTCAATCTTCACTATTTCACGAGTACATTTCAAAAATGATATTAAAATCACAATCCAACAGTCCGATAAAAAGATCAACTCCGAACTTAAAACTTTTATAAACAACCAATAATAGTAAAATCCAATCCGGGCAAAATGGGGTTATGTAAAATACATATCTTGAGATTTCTTGTGACGAGACGAATCTAACGAGCCTAAGAACACAGCTTAAATGACATTTCTGGTAAAATGGGAGGCTCTGGCAGCTCGGCTCTTTGGCCATGGGTAGGTAGTGTGATGGCGATACAATGCTACAATGTCACGGGGCCATATGGTGGCTGGAGGCAGCATTGGTTGGGCCTAACTGCCAAGTCCCTATTGGGAGAGGGGGGGGGGGAGGAGAGAGAGAGAGAGAGAGAGAGAAGCTAAGGGAGGAAGAGAAAGAAAGAAAAAAGAACTAAGTAAATGGTACTGTGTAATTTTAAAAATTTACACAATAGTCTCCTATTTTTTAAAATTCTTTCAATTTATTCCTCAAAAATTGCAATTTGGTCTCTCTTTACAAAAACTTTTACAATTTAATACCTTTATTATTTAATCTAAAAATTGGTGAAATTTTCTAATTTACCCTTACATTTTCCATGATTTTACAAATATGTGGTCAAATATTAAAATTAGCAAAAATAATTCTTTAATCAAATTCTCACAAAATCATGACAATGTGTGACCCTTTTGTCAGAATTGGGTGGTGTTATTCGTGACTGCTCAAGCTCTATTCATGCTTCTCTCTCTAAGAAAATAGTGGGTTCCTTCTCCCATTTTCTCACTGAATATATCGCTATTAGAAAAGAAATCATACTCGCAGTAGAGCATAATCTCCTCGTCTCATTCATTGAAAGTGACCCGAGAAATAACATTCTAGTTGTCTAGAATGGCATCCTAAACTTGCTGAAAGACATTATTATCAAGGATATTTATAGTACTTTCTCTTTACTTTGTAATGTTAATTGCTACCATATTTCCAGATTTGAGAACATAATAGCCCATAACTTAGCTCATTTTCGTTTTCGTTCTAGTATGGACCAAATTTGGTTGAATAAAATTTCAACTTATACCGAATGATTTACTGGTTTAATATTATGTCCATTATTCCTTTAAAAAATATATATAAATGTATATATTTAATGAGAAGGAGTTAACATATTGTAACGATCGGGAAGCATGGAGAGTGAAGCAAGTTTCATGTAATTATCGTTGAACGTACGTCAGCAAGCTTACTGGTATATGAGCCACATGGGATGCCACATTCATTCAGTCCCCACAATCTAAAAGTTAAGGGTTTGTACGGGGTTGCTAGACAATAGGGTAATTTTCACCCTAAAACTATATATAGGTTTATGATTGGCTATATCTATAATGTATGATCGATGTATTTAATATGATGTATGCGTTCGTAGCACGCACATGCAACTGTGTCGTCAGTTTGAGCGCTCTAGCAACAGTCTTTTTTTTTTTTTTTTAACCCAACAGACTAACTTTTTTTTCTCTCTTGTGAAATGAAACCTAAATAGACAATATATGCTGTATTTTTCTGGAAATCTAAATTAACTCTTATATTTTTTAAATGCCAAAAATCCTTGTCATGTACTAGAGTGTAAATATTAAAATTAATTTAGTTAAAAGAAAAATTATAAAATGGTATATATGTACTGAGGTATATAAAATGGAATATATTGTCATATATGCCTATTTCATTATTATTATTATTATTATTATTATTATTATTATTATTATTATTGCGTAATACTCATCTAAAAAAAATGTATTATCTATTACATAATGAAATAGTCAGGTATTATGTGATAATGTGGCCAGTTTATTAATCTTTGCACAAATATTAGATCAGTACTCTAAATTTCTGGGTGTTAAAAGGCATATTTACTAATTCGTGGTAGGATGAAAAGATAATTAAGAATGAGAAAATAAATTGTATTTTTCCTCATCTTTTTACGTACTAATTAGAATGAAAAAACAAAATTTTATCCTTTTCTCTAATTGTTTTTTCTTCCTCTATTTTCTTTCTATTTTTCCTTTACAGATTAATTGGCACATATTGTCACAACTCAAAATCTAAGGCCATGACTTTTTGATAATTTTGAGTGAAAATTAATATAAATAAAGAATTTTACAAAATTCGGAGAAAATCAAATACCTGGATTTTTATTTTAGTATTCAAATCGTTAGAAATTTTGTATAAAAGAGATTTATCTTTAGTTTAGTTATCAAGAAAGAAACACCAATTAGAATTTAAGAAAACATAGTTAAATTGTATAAATATTTGGTTTAATAAAATTTTTGTAATGATTAAATGTATTTCATAAATCTTGAGTCGGAAAGTCCAAAAATCAATTTACAAAGTTTATCATAATCCCAAGTACTTAAAAATTTGAAAATATACTCATTAGGAACTATAGTATCCCATTTGTCTGCCAAAATCTCAAATAGTAGTAATAACATCCTCATACAAATACTTAGTATGAACAAGAAACTTAGCTAAATAGATATACATGAGGAAAAGTTATAAGGACTAATCCAAAAGGGATTGGATGGTCAGCATAAGCCAAACGATTTACCTAGCCAACGAGATAATTGACTTGAATGAACAACCACGTGAAAAGAGGAAAAATAGGAGAAGTGAGCTCAAAAGTTCAGTAGAGAAACTATTACCTCATTTAAAAACTTTTTTAATGATGAAAAGTCACTACATGATTAATTTAATCCAAAATTATCAATTTTGCAAAACCATATGTATATATACCTATACGTTTCCAATTCCAAAGCTGATAATCCGTATATGTATATACATATAACTATATATATATATAGGTATAGAAATATGATATATGAAAATCAATTGTCTGTATATACATACATATATATAGATATAAAGAAAGTATAATATCTGAAAATCAATCAGTCTACAAACACATAACATAAATCCACCCATACCTATGAGTTCACCCCTCTCATCAATGAAAACCAGGGTGTTGGTACTACGTGTACCATACAGTCTACTTGACACCTAGTCCATAACTGGAGAGGACATTTGTATGTCACCTACCAAACCTAGAGAGATGACTGTATTGCCTACACCTACCAAATAGGGAGATACTCATAAGAAATAACCCACGTGAGTTCACGAACTTTGTATCGTCAATAAGGCTACTGTACATGCTGTAAAAATCCCATGATGCTAACTTGAGAC
This sequence comes from Parasponia andersonii, assembly GCA_002914805.1. NCBI lineage: Eukaryota > Viridiplantae > Streptophyta > Magnoliopsida > Rosales > Cannabaceae > Trema > Trema andersonii. Next base: position 126,243 of record JXTB01000152.1, on the reverse strand, counting down.
TCATGTGTGATCCTATAATACGTGTACTCTGAACTGATGTGTAAAAATAACTATGGAATAATTTAAGTTCAAATGATGCTCTGGTTTTTAATAAAATGATTAATTAAATTTGATCGAAAAATGGGCAGCATAATGACCCTATTTTAATATATCCAAAAATAACTTGCAACTAGAAAATTCTCAGAGTAATGCAATATGCATAATACAATCCAATTCCACCACATATATTTAAAATAGTTCTAAAATAACGTTTGTCATCATATATTGTAGAAAATAAGTTGTATTCAAAAGCGTTGAAAAATAGAGGCAACTGAATCTCTACCTCACTAGAATAGCGATACCACATTATTAGATCCTCGAAGTGCTGATTGGACGATTGCTCGGAGGGTCGGGAACCAATCCCACGCCCTCGATCACTTATTTAGGAAAAACCAACTTCTCAACGGAGCTCCAGAAAAATAAATGAACCTCTCCATTGAATTCTTAATGTCCAAAATAAATATATGACCTAACCAATTTGAGTCTGGACCGACACTGGACTAGTGTCACAGAAAACTAGACAAAATCTAGGCCGTCAGATATTGATTTTCGTGTTGGTTACCAAATATAGTCAATATATATCAAACTTCATTATTTTTTGAGTACATTCCAAAAATAATAACAAAAACAAAATCTTACGGTCAGATCGAAAACTAAAATTCGAAACTTAAAACATCCAAATATGGCAACTTTCAAATCGATAAAATGGGATCGTGAAATATATAACTTGAGACTCCTCTCGACGATATGAACCCAACAAACCTAAGAATACGTAGTGAAATGGCCGGACTTTTCGGTGGAAATTCAAAATGTCCAAAGCTTGAAAATGACATTATTCTGATAGTGGAGCTCGACGGCTTCGCGGGGTCGACGGTGGGGGTCCCTTGCGGCACCATGAGGTAGCGCTGGCCGGTTGGCAAGTTGAATGGCATCCGGGGCTGCTGCTGTAGCTGGTCTCAGTCTTCGGCCATAAGCAAGGAAGAGAAACAATAGAGGGAGAAAGGGGAATCAGGTGAGGAAGACAAAGAGTGCGTGGGATATATGTAATCTGATTTTTTTTCTTGTAAAATGACCAATTTGCCCTATGAAAAACTGGGTTATTATATTCTCTCCTCCTTATAGGAATTTCGTCCCGAAATTCAAGTACAAACTGAGAGTAGGAACAAGATTGTAAGAAATAGTCATTAAAAGTGTAGTGAGCGCTTGACTAATTTAAGAGTATTAGTCGAACACGAGTTAACGAAAGCATGTGAAACAGACAATCCCCACTTGGCATTAGAATCTTGCTCACATACCAAATCCTACAAGGGTATAGTTTAAGGATATACACGAAGAGATACTGAATTATAAAGTGGCTTAATAATAAGTACAAGAATCTCAACACCCATGGTTAGAAATGACAACCTCAAGTATATGAGTGATGAAAAGATAACGATGATAATCCTTGCTAGAAGTCAGAAACTTTTGACTCTGAACAATGATTGTAAGGCACCAAGCTAAAACAACAGACTAAATGTCATATATAAGAATATCGTCCCACTGATCATACTAGATCAACAATCTCCTGGGACATACCCATTTGTCTACAGCTAGGATTAGAGCCTAGAAAATATCTGAGTAAATGACTCTAACAGGGCTTTCCTTTCAAGCACAGAGCGTAACAAAATAGAGTTTAAGAGGAAGAACAAGAATCTTTATGTTACACCAACAAGAAAAACGAATTTAGAGGTCGAAGGTGACAAAGAGAGTTCAATAGTTCACAATTATTTTCTACTCTCCGATTAGAGAGAGGAATAACACAAAATACAAAGCTAGTCAAAGACAAGACTAGGACACCCAAACAGGAAATCACCAATACAAAATATTAGTTCAAACTCCAATCTTAAATATAAGTATCCAAACATGAGAAATTTCAAAAACATTTCAAATCTTTTATCCAGTGTAAAACCTAATTAAAGAAAACCAAAGCAATTCTAATCCAAAGACTCTACAAGTCTTTGATATAAAGAAAAACTCCACGGACACAATCCAATGTCGCAGAAATATGCACATAATTGAAATCGATGCTTAACGCCCTAAAAATAAGGTTATGTCAGGATAAGTTGTCTGGTATCATTCTCGAGTAACGTTTGTCTCCCATTCAACCTCATTTCAATTTCTAATAAAAGTAATTTTGAAAATATTTTAAAAAACATTTGATGTAAAAAGTGTGGGGGCCTAGGAATACTATACTAGTTTACAATATGATTTCTCTATGGCCAAAGATAAACCACACTTGAACTTCGAGTACCCTTTTACAACATAGAAGTAGAGTCCAACGACTCTTAAGGTAAAATCCAAGAGTGATCCTATTCCAGTTACTATTAACTATATAACAATAATCATGTTATATATAGTTTTAACAAAATAGAGGATTCAGATTCAACTCAACATTAATATTTTGAAAAAGCTTCATCACATGCATATATGATGAAAATCCCTAGTAATTACAAGTATCAACCTAAGGTTGAGTGAGACACGATAACCATTTATTAAAACCAACAAGGAATGCATAAAAAGGTATCAGTTTGTTTCCCCAAAATCAACAAAATGGACATTTATTTCGCAATCCAAACTTGCTTGATAAAATGAAAAATGCAGCAATATCTAAATCACCATGGTCGATTTTTCTTTTAGAGCTAATAAAATATTTGGACGATCCAAATCATAACTAAACACAATGTGAGATTTTTGTAGAATTCCAAGATATTTTCCAAAGTAACCAAATAAGTTTCTCAAAAAGTTTGAAAGTTCACACTTTTTTTTTTTAACATATATAATGAAAAATAAGGTAGTTTAGAGAATATTAAAGTGTGGAACATTGTCAAATACTTTCTCAAGGTAGGTAAAGCAAACACCATTTCTTACTTAATCCTTCAAAATAAACATTAAAAATTTATGGAGGTTCATTTTAGATATAGCCAACTAATTAACATACACATAAGCTACATGAATTAAAAAGTTATAATTAAACATTAAAGAAAGAATTCACATACTAAAATGAATAGCTCAAGACTTGTCAAACATAAAACCAAGACATATAATCCAATACCATTTATTGATTTGAAAATCAAAATCTCATTTTCCCCCTATGTATTTCCCAACATTAGGGAGATTAGTCTAAACTAATTACACAATACCCAAAGTCCAACTAACACAAGCCTTGCATAACTTCAATACAATTCTTATTCACACCGTAGGAAATCAAGCTAGCATGAACCATAATGACTCAATAATCCAACGAATACTAAGGGAACATGTAATAACCAACAAGATAACCCACATCAAAGAAAACTTAGAGGAAACATACAATTTGGACCATCAAGTGCACAAGACACAAGTGTTGGGATTTTTGCAATAAAAAGTAGATTTCCAATTTTACCCTTTTGAGTATAAACACTTTTCTCTTATATGCAATTATGATATTTGCTAGATTAAACTATTTTAGTTGAATAGTTTATTCATCTAAAAAAGATTCTATAACTTTATATGTATATAAAGAAACAAACATGATTAAGTATTAATTATGGAGAAATTTGTTTCTTTATCTAAGTCTAAACGAAATAGTTTACAATCTGCAAATAAAAATGGAATACTTTATTTATGATAGGTTGTAATGTTTGTCTATCTTAACGAGAATGATATGTCTCAAATTATTAAAGTATCTGACTTCTGATAGAAATACTAATACAACATAAATAAGTTATTTTTATTGAACTGGACTAGGTAATATAAAGAATTGGAGTGTCGTAACTCAATTCTTATATTATCACAAACCAGCTCTTAGCATATAGCTCTTATACCTTAGCCGCATGCAGCCAGTGAGTATACCACGTGCCATACGCGGTTGTTGCGTGCGGTGCTGCCACGTCCCAGGGTCGGGGGCCACCCGCACACGTCACCCCTCCGTCTCTGCCGTTTCGTCACCTGTAACCACCCTCTCGGGTGGTGGTGATACCGCCGCACCGGTGGTATTTTTTCGACCACCACCACCAATTTCCTAATTTTTTTAAAAAAAGAAAATTATTTATTTAATAATAACTATCTAGATTTGAATTCAAATTTTAAATTGGGTAACTGTCTAATTTGATTAGGATAGTTTTTTTCATTTTTTTTTAAAACTGTCCTATTTTAAATTTGATTTACTATAGGATAATTTTAAATTTGAATTAGTTCGATAATTATTTGAATTCAAATTTTAGAAATAGGAAACTATTCAAATGAGATTAGGATAGTTATCTATTTTTCAATTATCCTATTTTAAATTTGATTTATTTTAAGATAATGTTAAATTTGGATTAATTAAATAAATATGATATTATCTAATAATTAATTTGAATTTGAATAGAAGATCTACTAATTTTTGAAATTGGATAAGATTTCCTATATTATCTCTATTATTTGAATTTTGAATTTAAATAGATAATGATTATTCAAATTAATTAGATATTTAATGAGATTCGATATTATCCTGATAAATTTAAAAGTTAATTTGAATTTGAATAGGAGATCTACTAATTTTTGAAATTGAATAAGATTTCCTATATTATCTCTATTATTTGAATTTTGAATTTAAATAGATAATGATTATTCAAATTAATTAGATATTTAATGAGATTAAATATGATTACATAATTATACATAAATTATAATAGTTTAAATTTGAATAATTTAATTTTAGTAATTATCTTTAATTTAAATTTGATTTAAATTAAGATATAGTTTTTGAATTTAATTCGAAATTGAATCTAAACAGATTAGATTTAAATAATTACTATCCATAGATTATTTAAATTCGTAACTAATGAGATTAATTAAGATAGAAAATATTTAAATTTAATTAGATTAATATTCAATAGTTAATTGTTATAACTATTTATCTAATAACTATTCTAATTATAGTAATTGGAATATAGTAAAGAAAACTAATTAGATTAGTAACTCTACTGAATAATGAGATTAATTAGACAACTAATTAATGAGATTAATTAGGTAATTAATTCATATGATTAATTAATTAGAAAAGTTATATCCTTTTATAATTAAATAATTTTAATAAATAATAGAAATTTAATAATGATTATATTTCTATTATAATTAAATTTAGATATGATCTTTATTTAATAATTGGAATTACTTGATTATAATTAGATACAAATACTAGATAAATATAGAAACATTATATGAGTTATAAGTTTCTAATTAGTTAGGTTTAATTAAAAGAGTTTTAATTATTTTCTATTTTAGAATATTGCAATTAATCTTTTCTGAATACAATTATAGAAATAGGATTTCTATAATTAAAAGTAATTATCTTTTATTACCCTTTTTTAGAACTTAATGAGTGTAAGATAGTATCTTAACGAGATTAAGATAGGATTAAATTAATTAATTAATTCTTTAATTAATTAATAATTAGATAATAAATATGATTTATTTTTTAATTATCTAAATTATCCTAATAAGTCAATAATTTAAAAATATTTGATATTTTTAAATTTAGACCAGAATTAGTTATGAACTTAATTCTTACATTTAGGATAATATGTTTTACTTGAAAGACATTAATTATTGAATTTAATTAATTTTCGTATTATTATTTAATAATTATTAATATGATTAATAATTAATAATAATTAATAAGATTAATTATATTAATTAAAAGGGTAATAATAGTACAAGAATAATTATTTGTTTTCATGATTTACAAGGAAATTGGAGCTTGATTTTAATAAGATTAAAATGTTGTTTAATAAAATATTATAATTATGTGATAATTATGGTAATATTTTGTGCAGTGGTATTTGACATACAATATTGTTAATTATGAAATAATTATGGTATTATTTTATGTGATAAAAGGCATTTTGATAATTATGTGATAATTATATTTTTACAAAACACATTTGATATGATTGTCATATTGAGTGGGAGGATTTTAAATTTTGATATTTTAATCTAAAATTATTTAAACCTTTCTTTAGTTTTGAAAGGATTAATTTTGAGAAAATTAATGAATGTTTATAAAGTTGTTTATATTCATTCTTTGCATTTATAATTATTTGTAAAACTTTTATACAAAATTTTTTTATATAATTGTTTACTTATTTTTATAAATGCACTTGGAATTTAATTTGATTAAAGTCTATTACTAAGACTCTTTAAAATTATTGGTTGAATAATTTAGCGGTTAAAGTTTCTTAGTCCATTTTTCAAAACTAATGTTTTATACAAGACTTGGTTTAAATACAGTATTTCAATTATTTATCTTTAGTTGAAAGATTGTTGACTAAATAATTGAATATTTTTATGAAAAATTTTTGCTTGAATGATTTACAATCCACAAACCTTCTTACTTGATCATTACGTCCTTTATGTTTTTATTGTCTAATTTTATATACATGAGATGTATAATATTATAGTGTTACTACTTTAGTTTTAGACAATAATTGTTTGATCATAGTAGCATGTTTATTATAGTATGTCATAATGTCTTAAATTAGCTCATTCTCTTTAAGTCGCATAATTGGATATACATAATTGATTTTGTGGTTACTAAATAAGTTAGATAACTGGGTAAAATCAGGATCCCTAAATTTTAAAAGATTGAGTTGGAGCGGGTATGAGATATCCATGGTCTCCATCATTAGTTCAATGGTTCTAAAGATGTGCTTCACCTCAGAATCTTACTGAGCTCGCATAGAAGGTTTTCATCTTAATATTACTGGTATTTAGTCTCTCAAAATAAATTTGCGAGTAGACTTTACGTACTGATCTCCCGTAGAAGACTGTATTGTTTAAGAAAGCTTGTGAATTGAAATGATGGTTACACACTCAACATAGGATGTTATTAACCTCCCGTAGTAGCTATATTAGTAATTCTATGGACCGATAAACAGGGTAATTAGTAAACTAGAATATGAGATATTTGTCTTTTTGTCTAAAGTGAATTGTTCACATTTAACTTGTAGATTCACATGATTATTCGTAGGTAAGTTGTAATCTATGGTAGGTTAAAATACCTTGAATATTTGTGACAGTATTAGGGATTCTTACACAAGCATTTTATCTTGATAGATTTAATGTTAAGTATTCTAAATTCTTTTTTATTCAGATAAACTAGCAAACTTAGTCGAGTACTAGAAGGAACATAATTTGCATACTTGTCCATAGTTTATTCTTAGTTTCCAAATGACCAATAAGAGCATAACACATAATCTTCTTGTTTGATTATATGTCATAACATTTATGTTTTATTATTTTACTCTAAATGTACTCCGATATTTTGCACGAATTGTCTACTGATTTTAAATCAGTTACTTTGATTGATAAATCACAAGAGTTGCTGATTTTGTCAAAGTTCATTCCTGATAATTAATACCATTGTTGAGGTATTTATTATCTACTTAAGATAAATAACACCCTTGTTGAGGCGTATATTATCTTACTATAAAATTAAATCGAAACAAATATGTTTGTATTCGATTATTTTTCTTTATATGTTTAATTGAGAATTAAACCTACAGAATTTAATTGTGAATTGAATTCATTAAATTCAATTATGATCTAAATTTATTTTATGAATTTTGTCTAATTGAGAATCTTATTATTTTGCTGCTTGAGGAAATATTGTTTCATAGGATAGACAAGGTTTCCAAAAAGAGAAAAGAAACAAAGGAATATAGTACAAGGAGTAAAACGAGGACATTTATAGAGACATCTCAGCATTCAAAGAGTTTGAACAATAATTAACATGAGGATACCTCCACTAAAAAGAGGTCAAGAGCTTCTCTAGTAGTTAAGTGGTTTGGGAGGCCAAGAAAATCACTCTCTACTGAGGATAGAAGAGATCTGGGGCTAGTGGACTCAGGATCTAGTGTCAATACTGCAACGACAAGAAATGGTTCAATAACTAAATCAATTAAATGATGTTGTCATAATATGGAAGTTATTGACAATCAAAGAGTTCGAAGTTAATGACAATCTTTCAAGATAGCTCCATAATCTTGAAAGATTGCTATTATGTACTGGAATTTAGTTTAAATGCTCTTTTGGTATCGAAGATATTTAAAGAAGGCTATCGCTTCAAGTTTAATAAGAAAGTGAAAGTCTTCTATGATAATCTGTTTTACTGTGTGGGAGGAATACATAATGGACTTTATGTCCTAACCCCAAAGCCACAAAGTACATCATCTTCAATCATGAGCATTACTACACTCCAAGAGATGGTGAATGACATCAGAAAAGAGTGCAACACCATCAATTGGCACAAGCAACTCGGACATATGCCATGCTCAGAAATTCGCAGACTTATGGAGCTGGGTCACTTGCCTGAAGTAGACATCAGTAACGACATAGACTGTGAGAATTGCAACAAGCTTGTAAATTACAAGCATCGTCTTGCCACTTGTTATGAGAAATCTGAGGCATGTTTAGAGTGTATACATGTGCAAATCTGTGAACCTATGAAGGTAGTTTCCTACAACAAGTCTACATTGTTTATCACCTTTGTTGATGAATATTCGGACTTCGGTCAAGTCTATTTTCTCAAAAAATACGATGAAGTCCAAGATGCTTTCCATGAATTCGACAGAAAGGTGCGAATGCAACATGACACTAAGGTCAAGAAATTCAAGATTGAAGCCGAACATGAAAATATAGATTCTCTTTGAGACCTGCTAAGGCCAATACTAGCCAACCTTGCTATTCCTTATAAATATGCGACTATCTATGAGCATAGTCGTATATGAGCTGCTGAGAGGTACAACATTAGACTCAAGCAAACCATAGAGCTAATGTACAAAGAGTCGCTGCTATCCAAAAGATACTAGAATTATGCTTTAAGGATAGCTTTGTACATCCTCAACTTCATTCTATCAGATAGAGTTACTTCGACATCTTTTCAGATGTGAATGGGATATGCAGAGAACTTAGAATATCTAAAAGTATAGGGTTGCGAAGTATATGCGTGCAAGAAAATGGGAGACGAAGTTGACAAGAATTCAGAAAAGTATTTTTTGCTTGGCTATCCAAAGAAAGAGAAGGGTTACATTCTTTACAGACAATCTATGAATACTACCTTCATCAGCAAAAGTGGAGACTTTCTAAAGGATGAGAGAGAAGTCCGTCAAGAAAACGATGAAGAGAGAGCTTTTGATCTTCATTGCATTTCTTAGTCATTAAGTTGTTAATTGAACACTTAGTTTTTGCTTTTATTAATTTTGGTCATTTGGAATATTTTGGAATTTTTAGTAACTACTTTTTGGACAAGTGAGAGATTGTTGGGATTTTTGTTCTAAAAGGCAGATTTCTAATTTTACCCTTTTGAGTTTAAATAACTTTCTCTTATATATAATTATGATATTTGCTAGATTAAACTATCTTAGTTGAATAGTTTATTCATCTGAAAAAGATTCAATGACTTTATATGTATATAAAGAAACAAACATGATTAAGTATTAATTATGGGGCTACTTGTTTCTTTATCTAAATCTAAATGAAGTAGTTTACAATCTGTAAATAAAGATGGAATACTTTATTTATTATAGGTTGTAATGTTTGTCTATCTCAACGGGAATGATGTGTCTCAAATCATTGAAGTATCTAACTTCTGATAGAAATACTAATACAACATAAACAAGTTATGCGTATTAAACTGGACCAGGTAATATAAAGAATTAGAGTGCTGTAACTCAATTGTTATATTATCACAAACTAGCTCTTAGCATATAGATCTTAATCCTTGATATTTGACTAGACTTTCTTTCATGGGTTATAGCTTTTTAATTTGTTAAAAGACTAACTTCTATGAAATTAGAGGTGAACTCTGGCATATTGGAAGTCATGACTAATGAATTGGTGGAAACACCAAATAGTTAAGGACACTATATATTAATGCCACTTTAGATTCTTTTAAGATTCATGGAATAATTAAATCTAAGATCTTAGTATTTACTTTGTAAATTGGTTGATAATTTTGTCTAAATGGCCATTGAGAATAAAATTATCGACAACATTATTCCTTGATAGAAAGATGGTAACTTAAAGATAAATAGGTATTGGAAGGGTATTACGGTAATTTCACCTATCCAACTACGACATTGTATATGGATTCTATATGTGGTATAGAATATGCTAGATGGATCGGTCAATCAATGTTAGTTGATTAAATCTCGATAAAAGGCATGATATTTAATCTAAGAGTGCAGTATTGGGCATTTAGTTGAGTGTCCTATTTACTAATAATATTTATATAAATACCATAATAAGAGTTATTATGTATTTATCATATTATTGGAGCTCAGATTATTTAGATCCATTAGTTCCCTTGTCTAGCTCAATTAAGCTCATTAATTGGTTAGTGGTATTTATGACATTAGTTTCATGAAACTGTGTAAAATACTGTAACTACAGAGAAGTTGGTATTTTTATAAATAAGTTTCATGATTTCGACATATTTATAAAAATATACCCAAAGCCCAAATTGAAGAACAAACGCAATCCTAATTAGACTAGGGTTAGCAGTTTTTGATCCTATATATATAAGATATATGATAGAAAAACTACACGGTAACTCTTAGAGAGTCACATGCATAAGGCACAGGGAGAGAAAGAGAATTCGGCTAACCTAGGCTAAGTGAGAGAGAAAATAAGTTTTTTGCAATCTCATAGTCTTATCTCACATCCGGTTGTTCCATAAGATCAAGAAGGTGTTCTTGATCGTTCTCCAACGAAGGTTTCAACTTGGTGCCCACTCATCTCATTAATCAAAAACAAGAGCATAGACAAGAAGATCTAGGGTTAGAGGTTTGATCACCATCAACAAGGAGATCAAGGAGGAACACGCTACAAAAGGTAAACCATAATCTCATCTCTAGGGTTTTTGTATCTAGATTTGATTTATGTTATACATGATCCTATGTATGATGCATATATGTTATATGGTTATGAAAACTATTGTCATGTAAAAATTTTAAAACCTAAATCCACTATTTTTTCCATTGCGTTTATGATATGATCATATATTTTCTATATCTGCATGTATGCATGATTTTCCTAAGTATTAGGTTAATTTTTCCAACAATAAGTGACAAGCTTCATAGGATTTAAATCAAAATTTCTAACTCAAATATTTTCACCGAAGAAGGATTTTCATACAAAGAATCACAATAATAAAACTAGATGAAATTAGAGAAATACAATTACCACAATTAAATAATATCTCAAAATATCAAACAATTCACTCAATCAATGGGTATGTTATGTAAAAAGTGCCACCAATATAGATACTCAAACATAGAATCAAGTCACAGTGTATCCAAATTAAATGATCACGAAGATATCAATTCCAAGAAAATAAAATCTCAATCTCATAAATACCAATAGAGTTAAGCCATATTAGTTATAGTGCAAATACTAAATCAATACATCACAAGTAGAAATCCCCAAGTAAATACAACCATGATCAAATGCTACATACAAAAGTGATAACAAAATCTAAGAGACAACATATAGACAACCCATAAGATAGTTAAATATAAGAGCCAAGGTATAAGATACCAGATTACTACCTTAGAACCCACGAGGTTCTCGTAGCCTAAAACTTGAATGAACGGGAGAGTATAAGAATGAACGTCCATTCGAAATGAAGGATTATGCTAACAGCAGAAATCAATAGTCTCATGTCAACCCGACACATCTGAGACTATAATTCTTAGAAAATCACCATCCTAAAGATACCAGAATTTCACCTTGAAGACGTTTAAGAAAGGACTTAGAAGGAATAAAAGCAAAAACAACTTTTCAAGTTTATTCCTAAGTAATGTATCAGGCATTTATCAAAACTATTTCCAAAATATTTTTAAACACTAAAAATTAATACAAGCATAATCCCAGACAGATCTCAAGCCATGCTCTGATACCAATTCTGTCACAAACTAAAATCCAAGGCCATGACTTTTTAGTAATTTTTAGTGTAAATTAATATAGATAAATAATTTTACAAAATTCGGAGAAAATCAAGTATTTGGAATTCCATTTTAGCCTTCAAATCGTTAGAAATTTTGCATAAAAGAAGTCTATCTTTAATTTAGTTTATCAAAAAAGAAACACCAGTTAGAATTCAAGAAAACATAGTTAAATTATATAAAAATTTAGTTTAATAAAATTTTTGTGTTGATCAAATGTATTTCGTAAATCTTGAGTTAGAAAGTCCAAAAATTAATTTATATCCAAGTACATAAAACTTTGAAAATATACTCCTTGGGAACTATAGTGTCCCATTTGTCCATCAAATCCTGAAAGAGTTGTAATAACATCCTCATACAATTACTTAGCAAGAACAAGAAACTTGGCTAAATAGATAGGCATGAGGAAAAAATATAACAAGGTATAAGGACTAATCGAAGAAGGATAGGATGACAAGCATAAGTCAAGCGACTTGCCTAGCCAACGAAATAACCGACTCGAATGAACAACCATCTAAAAAGGAGGAAAAATATAAGGGATGAGCTCGAAAGCTCAGTAGAAAAACTATTACCACATTTAAAAAAAATTTTAGTAATGAAAAGTCCTTGTATGGTTAGTTTAATTCAAAATTATCCTTTTTGCAAAACCATAGGTATATACTTATATGTATCCATTTCTAAAGTTGATAATCCGTATATGTATGTGCATATAACTATATATATAGGTATGGAAATATGATATCTAAAAATCAATTGTCCGTACACACATGCATATATATATATATATATAGATATAGATATACAGAAAATATGATATCTGAAAATCAATCAGTCCATAAACATATGACACAAATCTACCCATACCCATGAGTTCATCATCTCTTATCAATGGAAAGCAAGGTGTTGGCACTATGTGTACAATACAGCCTGCCCAGCACCTAGCCTATAACTGGAGAGGACACCCGTGTGTCGCCTACCAAACTTAGAGAGGCAACTGCATTGCCTACGCCTACCAAATAGGGAGTAATCAATAGAAATACCCTAAAATTACAACTTTTAAATTGGGAAAAATGGGATCATAAAATATATACCTTGAGGTTCCTCTTGATGATACGAACCCAACGAGCTCAAGAACACGTGGTGAAATGGCCAAAACCGTCGCCGGAAATTCAAAATATCCAAAGCTTGAACATGGCATTTCTCTGATAGGGGAGCTCGACAGCTTCACAGGACCGGTAGCAGGGGTCCCTGGTGACACCGCGAGATAGCGCCAGCCAATTGGCAAGCCGAATGGCATCTGGGGTAGCTATTGTGACTGGTATCGGTCTTCAACTATGAGCGAGGAAGAGAAAAAACAGAAGAAGAAAGAGGAATCGGGTGAGAAAGAGTGTGTGTGTGGGATATATGTAATCTATTTTTTTTCTGGTCAAGACCTTATAGTACTTTGAGGCTCTGAAGCCTAATTATTGATTTTCTCATAACATTACTCGGTGTTGAAAAATAAACTTGTTTCATCCCATAAGAAATATTTTAAGCCCATCAACATGAGGCCCAATAAGTTGGATTTAGTCTAAGTGCAAAGCTTATAAAAGAAAAAATCCCAAGTCCAAATTAAAGAAGTCTTCCACCTAGGCTCTTCTAGTATTAGCTAGATATTAGCTTTTTGCATGTGAATTATTTGATTACTTAGATTATTATTAGAAGTGTGTAGAAGAAAATATGTGTGGCTTAAGGATTTTTGTAATTGTTTATTTGTTTGGTTCTTATTGTTTCTCATGTAGTATAAATACCCTTCTCCATTTGATTTCTAAGCATCAAGTAAGAAGCAAAGCTTCTAAGAGTGAAGAGAATAAAGAAAGAAGCATAGCTTCTAGTGAGTGAGTGAGCTTGTGGAGTGATGTTGAGAATTTTCTCTTGTAAAAATATTTGAGTGAATAATAAAGTATGTTTTACTTTCTAACAAAGTGGTATCAGAGCGAGGTTGTAAGTTTTCATGAAATTCTAAGTATGCTCTGTGGTTGTAGTTTTGACTGATCTTCCACATCAGAAAAAAATTCTTGAGATTGAGAGTATTATCTATTCATTTCAAATATACTACTATTACATATCAAATCGAAGAGCTCGACGAGACAAAAACACTGCCGCAAAAATCAGCCCAATCGGAGTCTGAACGGCTCTGAATGAGTTGTCAGAAATTTGCTATCACAACTGAGTCAACTTACCGAGTTAAGCCGAGTCAGAGCCATTTGACCAAGCTGTCATAGTCATTGACCAAGCCGTCAGAGCCATTGGATCGCGCCGTTGACTACGTCGTCGGATCCATTGACCGTACCGTTGACCCAACTGTTGACCAGCGTTGACCGAGTGTTGACTTTGACCATTGACTTTGACCAGTTGATATATAAGTCAATCTTAAGGTTTTTCGACGTTCTGGAACAATTCGTGCAGTTGAAATTTCCAAAAGTTTATTCTGTTAAGAGATATGACTACCGGCAGTTTAGCATCTCTTCAAGTTCCACCACTTCAAGATATCAACTTTGATAATTGAACGATCAAAATGAAGGTCTTCCTTGGAGCATATGATGTTTGGGAAGTAGTAGAGAAAGGCTACGAAGTGCCAAAAGATGAGACAATACTATCCTCAACATAGAAGGATAGTTTAAAAGATTCAAGAAAGAGAGACAAAAAAGCTCTCTTCCTCATCTACTAGGCCTTAGATGATGACGGGTTTGAGAAAATCTCATGTGCAACCTCCACTAAGGAAGCATGGGAGAAACTTCAAATTTCATATAAAGGAGAAGAAAAGGTTAAAAAGGTCTATCTTCAAACTCAAAGAGGAGAGTTTGATTTACTACACATGATGGAGACTAAGTTAGTTTCTAACTACTTTTCAAGAGTTTTAGCCATTTCGAATCAAATGAAGCGAAATGATGAGAAACTCACAAATGTTATGATCATGGAAAAGATTCTTCGATCGTTAGACCCAAAGTTCAAGAATATTGTTACTGTCATCGAAGAAACTAAAGATTTAGGAGCCATAACGATAGAACAACTCTTGGGGTTCTTTATAAGCTCACGAGGAAAAGAAAAAGGAGAAGCCAAATTTTAAGGAGCAGCCTCTCAAAATAAAACTTATAGAGAAAGAAGATAGTCAATGTAGCGAAAGAAGTCAACGTGGTCGTGGTAGAGGACAAACCCAAGGACAAGGATGTGGTACAAGTCGAGGTCGTGGACGAGGTTGAAATTCCAACAACCACAATTATCATATCAACAATTTCGAAAGAGGAGAAAGCTCTATAAGAGATCGTGGTAGAGGTCGAACGAACTCAAGGCCTGATAAGTCTCAAATTGAATGTTTCAATTGTCACAAGTTTGGCCATTATACTAGAGAGTGTAGAGCACCCAATAGCAGAATTGAAGAGAAAGTCAATTACATCGAAGAGAAAAGAGAAAAAAAATGGCATCGTGCTACTAGCATATCACAACAACGGAGGACAAAACAACATATGGTATCTTGACATTGGTGCTAACAATCATATGTGTGGGCATCGATCAATGTTCATAGAGCTTGATGAATCAATCAGTGGGAGTGTTTCTTTTAGTGATGATTCAAAATTAGCGGTAAAAGAAAAAGGTAAAATTCTTATCCGCTTGAAAAATGTGGGGCATCAATTTATTTCAAATGTTTATTATGTGCCCACGATAAAAACAAACATCTTGAGTTTGGGATAACTTTTAGAGAAAGGCTATGATATTCACTTGAAAGATTATAGTCTTTCTATAAGAGATAACAACATGAACTTGATTGCCAAAGTGCTTATGTCAAGAAATAGAATGTTCTTATTGAATATTCAAAATGATATGGCAAAATCTCTGAAAGCATGTTACAAGGATTCATCATGGCTATGGCATTTGAGATTCAGGTACCTCAACTTTGGAGGACTAGAGCTAATATCCAAGAAAGAAATAGTGAGAGGCTTGCCATACATCAATCATCCTGATCAGCTTTATGAAGGATGCTTATTTGGGAAGCGATTCAGGAAAAACTTTCCAAAAGAGTCGAATACAAGAGCCTAGAAGCCACTAGAGCTCGTGCATACAGATGTGTGCGGTCCTATCAAACCAAGTTCTTTCGGTAAGAGCAATTACTTCTTGCTCTTTATTGATAATTTCTCAAGAAAGACTTAGGTTTATTTCTTGAAGTAAAAATCAGAAGTCTTTGAAGCTTTCAAGAAATTCAAGGCTGCTGTAGAGAAGGAAAACAGTCTTCAGATTAAAGCCATGAGATGTGATAAAGGAGGAGAATTCACTTCAAAAGAGTTCTAAGAATTCCGCGAAGCAAATGGAATTTGACGATCTTTAACCGTTCCAAGATCCCCTCGACAAAATGGTGTGGCAGAAAGGAAGAATTGGACCATCCTTAACACAGCTCAAAGCATGCTAAAAAGTAAGAGATTACCCAAAGAGTTCTAGGCAGAAGCTGTTGCATGTGCAGTTTACTTGTCTAATCGATCTCCAACAAGAAGTGTGGGGAGAAAGATACCACAAAAAGCATAGAGCGGAAGGAAGCCTGGGATCTCCTACTTGAGAGTCTTTGGAAGCATAGCCCATATGCATATGCTAGAAGAACATAGAACTTAACTTGATGATAAAAGCGAGAAGTTCATTTTCATCGGCTATGACACCAACTCCAAAGGATATAAGTTATACAATCCTAACAATGGAAAAATAATCATCAGCCGAGATGTAATATTCGATGAAGAAGGTGAATGGGACTTTGGTTCTCAAACAAATGACTACAATTTCTTTCCACAATTTGAAGATATGGAAACACCATTAAAGCAAGCAAGAAAAGTCCATCAGGAGGCTATTACTCCACCTTCCTCATCAACATCATCCACTCATGAAGATTCACCTCCATCTTTCTTAACTGAGAGGCATGAAGAACGTACAAGAAGTCTTGAAGATCTATATGAGGTGACTGATAAATTCAAAAACCTCACTCTATTTTGCCTATTTACTGATTGTGAACCAGTGAACTTCCAAGAGGTTGTACAAGATGAAAAATGGAGGAATACAATGGATGAAGAAGTCAAAGCCACAGAGAAAAATGACACTTGGAAACTATCCACTCTTTCTAAAGGTCATAAAGCTATCAGTGTAAAATGGGTGTACAAGGTGAAGAAGAATACCAACGGAAAGGTAGAAAGATACAAAGCAAGACTAGTCGCAAAAGGCTATAGTCAAAGAGTTGGCATTGACTACGATGAGGTATTCACTCCTGTATCACGATTAGAAACTATAAGACTAATTATTTCTCTTGCTGCTTAGAACAAATGGAAGATTTATCAGATGGATGTATAGTCTGCATTTCTGAATGGAGTTCTTAAAGAAGAAGTCTATATTGAACAACCATTGGGTTATGAGAATAAAGGGCATAAAGATAAGGTTTTGAAGCTGAAGAAGGCTCTTTACGGTCTAAAGCAAGCATCAAGAGCATGGTACAGCCGAATTGACAAATATTTTCAAGAGAATAGATTTATTAAGTGCCTTTATGAACATGCTCTCTGTTAAGACTAAATATAGAGATATTCTGGTCGTATGCTTGTACGTGGATGATCTCATATTCTTTGGAAGTAATCCAAGGATGTTTGACGAATTTAAGAGAGTAATGACACATGAGTTTGAAATGACAGACATCGGACTTATGGTGTACTACCTCGGCATAGAAGTCAAGCAAAAGGAAGAAGGCATATTTATCTCTGAAGAAAGCTATACAAAGGAGTTCCTGAAGAAGTTCAATATGGATGATTATAAACCGATAAGTATACCAGTGGAGTGCGGAATAAAATTATTCAAAGATGATGAAACAGAATAGGTGGATCCTATATTCTTTAAGAACCTTGTTGGATGCCTTCAGTACTTGACATGTACAAGGCCCGATAATCTTTATCTAACTAGACTAGTGAGTCTTACATGAAAACTCCAACAACTACTCACTTCAAAGCTGCAAAGAGAATTCTCCGTTACCTAAACGGTACGATCAATCTTGGCTTGTTCTATTCAGTTTCTAATGATTACAAACTCGTTGGTTACACTGATAGTAATTGGGCCGGAGATAAAGCACAACTGATTTTGTGTTTTTCATGGGAGAAACCGCCTTTATCTGGGTATCTAAAAAATAACCAATTGTCACCCTTTCAACATACGAAGCTGAGTATGTTGCTGCTACATCATGTGTTAGTCATGCAATCTGGCTAAGAAGGTTGTTAAAAGAGTTAAACATGCCTCAAAATGAGCCAACGGATATTTGTATCGACAATAAGTCAGCAATAACTTAGACTAAAAATCCAGTCTTTCATGATTGAAGTAAGCATATCGACACTCGCTATCATTACATAAGAGAATGTGTTGTAAACAAAGAAGTACAATTAGAGTATGTGAGATCACATGATCAGATTGTTGATATTTTCACCAAGCCACTCAATTTTGAAGACTTCGCAAGATTAAGAAACTTACTTGATATTATAAAACAAGTTTAAGGGGGCTGTTGAAAAATAAACTTGTTTAAGCCCATAAGAAGTATTTTAAGCCTATCAACATGAGGCCCAATAAGTCGGAGTTAGCTTAAGTGCAAAGCTCATAAAAGAAAAAAGCCCAAGTCTAAATTAAAGAAGTCTTCCATCTAGAACTTCTAGTGTTAGCTAGATATTAGTTTTTTGCATGTAAATTATTTGATTACTTAGATTATTATTAGAAGTGTGTAGAAGAAAATACATGTGGCTTAAGGATTTTTGTAATTGTTTATTTGTGTGGTTCTCATTATTTCTCATATAGTATAAATACCCATATCTATTTGAGTTTTAAGTATCAAGTAAGAAGCAGAACTTCTAAGAGTGAATGAGTTTGAAAAGTGAAATTGAGAATTTTCTCTTGTAAAAATATTTGAATGAATAATAAAATTCATTTTCCTTTCTAGCACTCGGTACATATGCCACATTTTAAGGAACGATCAATGAAACTCTCTCTCCTCACGACGCTCCCCACATAAGCTCCAAAATATATAAATTGTTTAGGATACTACAATGAATGTTTGAAATTTCGTAACTATTTAAGTTAAGTGTAATTCTCATAATAATAATAAGAATAATAGTTCCCACATGACGAGGGATGCGTCTCATTGAGAATTATTACTAGATATTAGTATATATATATATATATATATATTCATGATTAAACGACATAATTGATCATTGAGTACTATTCCTTTCAATAGTACGATCCCAACTCCATATTATATTTAATTTCACATTAATTATCGAAAAAAAAAAATTTAATGCATTGCATAGTTTTTTTTTAATAAATGACGTATTTCGATAAATATTTTATGAATCAATAGCATTATTATCAGCAACGTTTAATTTCTTGTGTGTGTATATGTATATATTTAAATAATATATAAACAAACAATTTCAAGAATGGCCGGACTCAGCTGATAGAATTTCAATCTTTAATATCTGCTTTCCTTTTCTACTTTTCTCCATTACGTATTAATTTCAAGGATAGGATCCTTCTAGGAAGCTGGTGAAAGTGCGCTTTATGAAAGCAAAAGTTCTCTTCCCAGCTCTGCTTGATCATATCATCTTTTTCAATTTTTTTCCTTTCATTTGTTTTGAGAAAGATCATATAATGGACCTAGTATTTATCATATGCATAGCCGGGTCCCCCTAATAAACCTCCTCCATGTTTTTAATTTGGCCCACCAAAGATTTAATCCAGATAATATTACGTACTTTCACTAATTAATTATGCATTTATATGGTTAATAATCAATTTTGCAAATTCGATCTTAACAAAAAGTTATTAACTTAATGGAACTGTTAATATTTATTTGATAAGCTGTATACTATGAAAAATTCAGAGATCTAGTATATATAGAACTAGGTACATAGTATATATAGGACTAAAGTATGTATCTCTTGAAAAAAAACACTGATAATGGTGATATTAAATATGAAAAGTGTAAATGTGTAAGTACAGATACAACCTATACAAATATTAGCTTTTCTTGATTAATGACTTGACCATCAGCAAAAATTGTAATCAGTTTTACTAGCTAATTAGTGTAAATAGTACAACTCAAACAATTAATTACGAAACTAGACAAACAAAAACATAATTTTCTTCTTTTTCAGAAGCTTTACGTTATAATCAGAAAGTAATATAATAACAAGATAATTAACACATATACGAGTAAAGGAATCTGCATGATACCTTTAAGTACTTTTTTGGGGGTTTGTTCGTGTGGGTTAGGCGCTTTACAACCTTTTAATAAGTGCCCCTTGGGGAGTGATCTTTGGCTTTATGGTTACAAGGCATGGATGTTGTTCCAAGAGGATCAATTTACTTCGTATTTTAGTCGACACAAATTATATTTGACTAATATAATATTGGTTAAAACGAGATATATATTAGACAAAATATAAATGAGATTGGTCTATCGAGAACTGCATCTGTGATAATATATATATATATATATATGGTTATTAATTTAGTATGTGTTGATACTCAACAGTTATAATAATGTGTTGATACTATTTTTCTTTTATTTTTTATTATAAAAATATCTATATAATAAATTTTAATTAATCAAAATCATACTTAATATCAAATAAAAAATATACTTGATTGGTGCTATATATATATATATATATATATTGTCAATCCAATAGGTATTTTTTTTCTTTACTTATGGGTAGGTATTTTTTTTTTAGCCATTGGATCACCGTCTAATAGTGATCCAATGGTTATAATGAAGTGCATGAAAAG
>JXTB01000152.1:60292-99992 GCA_002914805.1 Parasponia andersonii | reverse complement strand
AAAAAAAACAAAAACTATATATACAAATTAACCAGCCAATCTGTGAAAGCACAGACTTCAAAGTACTAAAGGAGCATAAGGAACATTGCCTGTGTTGTTCAATCACATAAAGGGGAATAGGGTACTCTTATACTACTGATCATGATCTCAGTCTCTCCAGTTTGAATCAGAAAATTAAATATCTAGAAGATCATGCTACATATATCTATTCAATCCCAATTCCCATAAACCATGCAAAAAAATGAAAACTGTACCGGAAAAAAAGATAATCATCACGATCATCATGATGATAAATCCTGCGTCGATATATAAATATATATATATATATATAAAATAAAAAGAGAGAAGGAAAGAACCCCACTTTTTCCTCTTTAAATCCAAGCAAAGGGTAACAGTTAAAGATTCAAATCAGGCAAGAAGGAAAAGTTATACCTAGCTCTATTTCATTTTACTAGCACACACACGGGGTAAAGTTTCTATTAATAAAAGAATCCCAAAAAAAAAAACAGTAATATATACAAATAATAATGAGAAATTACCTGCATGTTGTTGTATCTATTGAAGGTCTTGTAACAAACTGGGCAAGAAAACTGAGTGGGACCAATGAGAATCTGAGAAGGGGTAGGGATCCAATACTGACCCTTGTTGAGAGTATTGGTAGGGTATAGCCCTGCAGAATCATGATCATGATGATCATGATCTCCTTTCTCTGCAGTTACCTCAGAGGAGGAACCGGAGAGAACAGCCTCCATCTCAGCGGCGCTAGGGCTGGGCAACCCTATGTGGAGTGCAACAGTGACTGTAGTACTATTACTACTACTACTACCACAGCCACTAGTCTTAATATTAATATCAATATCGTCGTCGTTTTGGTCATCTTCATCGTCGTTTTCTTCATTGTTATGATAGTTTGATGGGCTTAAGCTGAGGAGAGGGAGGGCTTCTCTGACTGGGGGAGAAGATGGGGTTTGTGGTGGTACTACTACTGGATTATTACTAAGACCTGTTTGGTTGCCGAGAAAGTAAAGGTTGTGATGAGTTTGGTGGCGATGATGGGGAAAAGGGTTTGGATTAGAAGGAGAAGGGGCGTGGTGAAAAGGGTTGAATTGGAAGAGACCGTTGGGTTTGAAGAAATTTGAGTAAGGGTAGTCAGCCATGGTTAAAAGGCTAGAGCTTTAGCTGGGTTTTTTTTTTTAGAGAGAGAGAGAAAGAGAGATGAGAGAACGGTTTTATAGAGAGAGAATGAGACAGAGAGAGAGAGAGAGAGTACAAGATGACTGAAGAGAGTGGACGGTCGATATATGAGGGATTAAAAGTAGTACTATATGAACACAGAGAGAGAGAGAGAGAGAGAGAGAGAGAGAGAGAAAGAGAGAAAGAGTGCAGGGGAAAGATGTGAAAAGTTTAAAAGAAAAAAAATTGAGAAAGGAAAAGAAAATGGAATTGTACCTAGTGATGAAGGAGAGAAAATATGTGAGGATAATTTAATAATTATTATAATAATAGTAAAAAAAAATAATTTGTATTTCTTATATATATATAATTATCAGGAGGAGGAATCTGATCTCTTATTAAATTTCTTTTGGTACAAAAAATATTGAATAGATTCCGGGGTGATACCGTTAGTGGCCGTTTATGGTTTATGCACTTAGGTTTCATTTTTATAATTTTTTATCAGTACTAGTATTACTAGCTAGATATGACTTCCAAGTGCACTTTTTTTTTTTTTTGCCTTTAGATTTTTAGAGCCGGGCTTGGTAACAATTGTAATTAGTTTCAAAAATGCTAAACACCAAAAATAGTTCCCTGATGGCTTAGTTACGCCGAACTTGGTGGTGAAGCCACATAATAAATCTTTTTTTTTTTTTTTGGTCTCGATCCCGTAATTATTTTACCTATAGCCACACAAACAGAATATGCATATCTATCAGTTTGTGTTCTTTCTCTTCTACTTGTTACGATCAATAGCTACTATGTTAATTATTTTGTAATTAAGACAATGAATGGATCTATAATTTTATATTTCACTCCTAGCCAAGCCAAATAATAATAATAATAATAATATTATTATTATTATTATTATTATTATTATAAAGAATAAATAACGAGATCACTCCATAACTTCGGTTTTGTGAAAGCAACAAGTAACTACTATTGGGCTAAGACACTGGTTAATTCACTCTCACTTGACTACGTGTATCTTTAAAATATTTTATTTTCGGCAATCTTATCATCAAGATCATAAACATTAACAGTCTAATATTATTGTTCTTTGGGTTTGCTTTTTCTTTTCTTCTCTATTGATATTCTCTGGGGTTTTCTACCATAATATTTGTAACAATGTATAACATTTAAAGTGATCAATCAGGAAATAACCTAACCTAATAGTATCATTATGCTTTGCATTATTGTAATTTAAAAAAATTAGGTAGTCATCAGTTAAACATTCTCTTCTTCCTATGTCAAAGAGCTATGAATTTAAAATATATATTTCAAACACTTTAATATCCATGTTAGTTATAGACTGTAGTACAATATACCCTTAAATGTGTGTAAATTTTCGTATCGGCTTTTCTAGCTACATCATCATGTGCTGATTAATTAATTTCTTAAAATGGTTATAGCTTTTAAGTCGATGGATAAAACCCATACCAATTTTTTTTTGGCAAATTCTAATTTTTTTTTTTTTCAAATTCTAACCAAACCATCAAAACTGCAAAATTATAACTCAATTTTGGGGAAGCAGAACACCATCACCATAATCCACATGTGCATTTGCATGCCCTTGTCCAACTATAGTCTCTTTTAAAAGGACAATAAAACAAAAGTAGGACTTCTAACATCATTATGAAGCACAAAAGTAAAAGCACTAAGAAGTGGGCATATATGGATTTTAGTAACACAGTATATACTAAAGAAATTAAATATCATAATAAAATTGAACTCCCATGTCTCAAACTTTACGCTCTTGAGATATTATACACAAAATTAAAAACAAAGGGGTAGTATGAAAGTGAAGATATGGCCGGAACGTCAATTCGAGGTTTTCTCCCATCCCAACGAGGAGTGTCCCAGAATCTCGATCTCTCTGATATTCAACTTTTTTCGACTAAAATAATGTTATACTATATACATACCTTAATCCAAATAGATCATAAAAATATATATTATATGATATAAATGCATGACAATAGTATATATAGACAGAGAAAGATGGACAAGTAACAACACAATAAGATATGTGCGGACAAGGGTTAAGCAAGAGGTTTCAATGCAGCCCAACATTTTCATTGGTGTGCGCGCATTTATCAGCTCAGCTAACTCAGAGCCGAAGAGATTGTCCCAACTAGCTCCTGTTCATTACAAAGTGCATATATCATACACATGATGTATACATTATTGTACATTTATATTTTATATAATTAATACATATGATCATAATATAAACTTAATTAGTATGTATGCTCTCTCTATACAATTACTTTCTTTAATATAGAATAAGAATAATCGTTTAATTTATTTATGTTATATACTGATTCATTATATGTAGTCTACATTTGCTTGGGCAATTAATTATTAAATTAGCCAATATATATATATATATACGAATAAAGCTAAAGTCTTGTATTTTATTTCGTTGCCTAAAATGTGAACAGGCCAGCAGCGTCCAGCTTGTATGAACCTCATCACTTTTTAGATGTCAGTCTGAGGTGCACATAAGGCCATGCAGACTCAAACGATCCTGTGGTCGGCTTTATCTATTAAGTAAGAATCATGAATAGTTATTTACCAAACATTTGAATTTTTTTTTTTTTTTTGAGATATCCAAACATTTGAGTTATTCCGCCATGAAAACCAATTCAGTAGCCACCATATATTATCAAAGTGTAGCAGAGAATCAATAATATGAACAAGTATTATGTATCATTATCATTACTGCTAAGTACTAACTTTAATCTCAACCATTTTTATTCTTTATAAACCAATTGATTATGTGGCAATTGACTTTAGTTACTTTGTGATTAAAACAATAGTATATTATAAATTTTGTTAACGCTATTTTCCAATTAATGGGCCAATTTAAATAATGTTATTCATAATTTTAAAAAATATATATATATAGAAGAGAAAAGGGTCTTCATGTCCATGAATGCTGCTACCATTCTCGTGGAATTAAAACAGACTCGTATATAAATGTTATTAGAATTAATTCTTATTATTATATAATTAAAATTACTTAAATATTCACTTCTTTAACAAATCCTAGAATATTTTATTTTCTTCAACAAACTCCAAAACTAGTGCTATTGATCCCGACCTTGGACGTGCCTTCTTCTCTCTCATGGTTTGATTATGGTCTAAATATTTTAACTATCCATCCCAGCTGTGCCTCTTTCACTCGTCTTTTCCAACATAATCGAAATTTTCGAATGAGGTCAAGATGCAAGGGTGATTTTATAATACTTAATTTTTATTAAATAAAAGTCTTAATTTTTGTAATTAATTTATTTTTTATCACTTTTATCATTACATACTTCGAAAGAATATAAGGCTTCGAAAAAACGTAATGCTTCGAAAGAAAATAGAAGAATTTGGGAAGAAGAGAAACTGTAGAGAAAGGAATTGTCAAAATAGTTTGTATATCATAAAATTAAGTCTTACAAATAAAGAACCTAACTGGCCTATTTATATATAAACAATTAACAATTCGAATTTAACTTGGAAAAAACATAACTTAAATCATTTTAAAATTTTAATAATTCCTAATACATAATTAGAGTAATTATCTTAATTTTAATAATTATAATTTAATACTTAATTTTAGATACTTGTTCAAATATTTAATGTCTTTCCATCAACTAGCTCCATGACTTGTAATATTGAGTCTCCTCCGGATATGATAATATGTAAATCTCAGTATCAACTTATCATCAATACTTGCCTTGATCACTGAAGACGAGTCAATTAATTAGGATGCTATATATAAGTCTTTCTATTAAGGGCACTCAGCGGTAGTATATATTTAACCGTAGTAATGTTTGTAACTACAAAATTCTTATTCAGTTTAGATTAATACTCGAATGAAAATTGGTTTGTAACTCAGCAAATTGTTGCAACTTGCAATGATATAAAGTGTTCAAAGGCCCAAGTTGAGGACTGTTGGTGCAATTCCTACCAGCTGTCTACGTGTATCTGAATTGATGACATTGTATTTATTAACTGTCCACGTGTTCTTGCTATCCTAGAGTGCTTTTAACTTCAGGTCGGATTGGAGAGGCGGGGGTGGCTACCTACAAAGATTCTCAGATGCTTAAGTTAGTTGTTTATCTCTGAGGTTGAGTAGCAAAGACTAAGTTTTTCTCTATACATGTCTATATGTATATGTACGTATATGTTCTCCTCTAGAGGGGGAAGCAAGACTCGTATATATAATCCCGAAACTGGGAGCTTTTTGGCTCTCAATCCAAGGATCGAGTACCTTTTTTCATCATGACTTGCTCCAGAAATCACGGGCCATGGTTACCGTGATTTTCCTTGTATCGTCGTGGCCTAAGTATTCATGAGTTTTATTCTACTATAACAGTTCTATGGGACCAACTAGCTTTCATAGAATCAGTTGAATTACAATCATTGCTCCCTATATTGCTCGAAGAAAAGAACAACGATTAGTTCAGTTTCTAGTGGCCCTTCGTGATGATTTTAAGGGGCTTTATCGTACAATTTTACATCGTAGTCTACTTTCGTTTGTTGATTCAGTAGTTAGTGAATTATTGGCTAAGGGGATAAGCCTAAAGTCTCACGCCGAAAAAAGGGTTCTTCGAATATCTAATCCTTCTATCTTTGCAATATCTCAACGACAACTTGTCTCTAATCAGAATATAATACACGCAAGGGCTGCTCCTGATGAATGTAGTTTCTATACACAAATGGGTCATTGAAAGATGCAGTGTCCTGAGTTATTGAATAAAGCCAAGCAACAGTCTCACCAACAACAACCACCTTTGTTACCACAGTCTCATCCTCAATCGTAGAAGCCTGGAGGACAATCGTCGCAATAGACCTATCAACCACCTCTGCCTAATATTGTTACAACTGCTCAATCACTAGATCCAATGAAGATTGAGCAATTTTAGAAATTTCTTGCAACTCAGCCACATGCTATGTCTGCCTCTTCTCATATAGGTTTGTCATCATTTAGTTTTGCAGTTATGGCTGCCTCAATATGGGTCTTAGATTCTGATGCTTCTCATCATATGTCACCTAACTTGTCATCATTTATTTCTTTGTCTCATTAGTCATCCTTTTCTATTGTAACTGCTGATAGTACTCCTATGCCAATAGTAGGTTTTGGTTCAGTTGTTACACCATCTTTTTGTCTCCCTAACGTCTACTATATTCCTAATCTTACCTTGAATCTTAGTTCTGCTAGTCAATTGTGTGATTCTATCTATTTAGTCTTCTTTTCATCCACTGCTTGTTATGTACAGAACTCGTATTCTCAGAAGTTAATTGGAATCGGCTGTAGACAAGGGGGATTCTGTATTTTAGATTAGCCCAAAGTGTCCGATGTTACAGCTACTAGTGTTGATTTGCCATCATTTCATTTGAATCATTCTTCTTCTAGTTTTTATTTGTGGCATTCTCACCTTGGTCATGTTTCAGCATCTCGTTTAAAGTTTTTAGTTTTTACAGGAGCGTTAGGAAATTTGAACATTCATGATATTTCAAATTGTTATGGTTGCAAATTAGAAAAAATCTCTGCTTTGCCTTTTAATAAAAGTATTTCTTTTTCTTGTGCACCATTTGGTCTTGTTCATTCTGATGTGTGGGGAATTTCCCCTATGTCTACAAAAGGAGGATCATGATACTATATTTCTTTTATTGATGATTATATTCGTTACTGTTGGGTATATCTTATGAATTACCAATCTGATTTCTTTGCTATTTTTAATACTTTTTGTGCTTTAGCTAAAACTCAACATTTTTCTATTATCAAGTATTTTCGATATAATTTGGTGGGGGGGAGGGGGAGAGTACACTTCCAATGCCTTTTCTGTCCTACTAGCTTCTAATGGAACTATTCACCAAACATCATGTATAGACACTCTTGAACAAAATGGTGTTGCTGAGAGAAAATATAGATACTTAGTACGATTGCTCATTTTCTTTTGTTGTCTGCCTATATTCCTAATAAATTTTGGGGAGAAGCAATCCTTACTACTGCTTATTTAATAAATTTGATTTTGACTTCACTCAATTCAGGTTTCTCAGCTTTTGAAAAAAATTTTGGTTATGCTCCTATTTACTCTTCATTGCATGTTTTTGGTTCAACATATTTTGTCCTTCAACCTTATGTTGAGCGTAGTACGCTCTCTTCTCGGTCAGCCATATATGTCTTCTTAGGCTATGGTACAAGTTAAAAGAGATGTCGTTGTTTTGATCCAATCACACAAAAATTATATGTTTCTCGTCATGTTGTGTTTCTTGAACATATTATTTTCTTTTCCACTCCTACAAGTCCTCATACTATGACTAAGTCTGATCTTATTCACATTGATCCATTCCTTAATGACACAAATGTTCCACCTGTTGCTTCACATTTGCATTCTTCTCCATTAGATCATGATGATATTGATTTTCCTATAACTGATGCCTCTGTTCCTCCATCTACCTCTACGGTTGCCCAACCACCTTCTGAGATTGTGGATCCTCCTCGCTACCCTAAGCGTCGTCGTAAGTCAACTCAACTACCATATTTTGTTTACTCTTGTTATTTTAGCTCATTTGTTTCATTTTAATTCTCTACTCATTTTCTCTCTAAGCTTTTGTCGTATAGTTAGGAAGTCTGTGATCCTAATTGATGGTAGGCTATGGCTGAGGAACTTATAGCATTGTATCAAATGCATACTCAGGACTTGGTGCCTTTACCACTTAGTAAATAAGCCATTGGATCTTGTTGGGTCTATAAGATCAAAATCAAGTTAGATGGATCTATTGAACGATACAAAACTCGATTAGTTGCTAAAAGTTATTCTCAAGAATATAGTATGGACTGTGAGGAGACTTTTACCCCTGTTGCAAAAAAGACTACAATTCATACCCTTATTGCAGTTGCTTCTATTCATTGGTGGAATATTTCTCAGATTGATGTAAAAAAAAATGCCTTCTTAAATGGCGATCTTCAAGAAGAAGTCTATGTGTTGCCCCTCCAGGTATTTCTTATAATCCTGGTGAAGTTTGCAAGCTTAAATAACCACTTTATGGTCTCAAACAGGTACCTCGAGTATGGTTTGAAAAGTTCTCTACTAGGTATTATGAGTCAGCTTTGCGTATCAAGTATACTTCAGCTGGTCGTATTTTACTTTCTTTATATGTTGATGACATGATTATTACTGATTATGATATCAATGAGATTATAGCCTCAAAGTTAGAGTTAGCTCGTTGTTTTGCAATGAAGGATTTGGGTTTCTTGCATTACTTTCTGGGTATTGAAGTTGTTTCTTCTTCGAAATGTTACCTTCTTTCTCAGTCTAAGTACATAGTTGACATATTTGAGCGTACTCATATTACTGATAATAAGACTGTTGATACTCCTTTCAAATTAAATGCTTAGTATTCTCTTTATGATTGTTTTCTTCTACTAAATCCGAGTTTATATCGTATTATTATTGGCAACTTAGTTTATCTCACTATCACACGTCCAGATATTACATATGTTGTTTATATTATTAATCATTTTGTTACTTCTCCTACTAAGGTTCATTAGGCAGCTATTCTTCACATTTTGAAGGATCTTTGCAGTACTCAGTTTCAATATTTTTTGCTTCCATCTATCTCTTCCTTAGAACTACGTACGTATTTTGGTGCAGATTGGGCGAGTGATCCTACTAATCGTAAGTCTACAACAGAATTTTGTATCTTTTTGGGTGATTCTCTTATTTCTTAAAAGAGCAAAAAAAAACAAAATATTGTATCTAGATCTTCCACAAAAGTGGAGTATCATGCTATAGTCTACCACTTATGAGATAGTTTGATTGCATTGGTTGCTTGCTGATATAGGTGTTTTTCTATCTCATTCTACGCCACTATATTGTGACAATAAGAGTGCTATTTAGATTGCACATAACTCAGTTTTCCATGAAAGGATTAAACACATCGAGATTGATTATCATATTATTCGTCATCACTATCAGATTGGTATACTTATTTTGCATTTTGTCTCTTTTACTATGCTGATTACTGGCTTATTTACAAAGACACATACAATTTCACACTTTCGATTCTTCTCCAACAAACTCTTGATGCTTTTTGTAGCTACATCGTGAGTTTGAGGGGGGATGTTAGATTATATTTAGGTTGTTACTATTTATCTTTAATAAAGGTATTTTAGTCTTTTTATTATCTGTTTGTTAGTCTATATAAACTCTTTTTTCTTATGTATTTTCTAATGCTATGCAATAAGAAGCCTTAGTTGTTTGTTATTCTTTAATTCAATTCCTAAAGTTATCAGTAGTAAGGGCAGACATAAGAATTATTTTTTTCAAATAATATAAATTTTGGATTAACCCCTTGAGTTAAAATTTTGTTTACCCTCTGAATTATAACGTTTAATTTTTTGGGATAATAACACATTATATATACATATTTTTAAAGAAGAATCTCAACAGAGCGAAGGAAATTAAATTTAAAAAGAAAGAAAAAGAAGATACACTAATTCAAATAGGGTATAAATCTGGCCTCTCAAGACAAAAAAAAACATAAAAATAAAATATAATCAATGAAATCGATTATTAGATTTCACAATACAATCATCGTAATCAAAAGATGAAGTCAAATATGGAGTGGACCACCACCAAGTGGGACAAACAAAGGAATAAGCATAAGAAGCTAAAGAATTAGCTATATGTTTATCCTCACGATAGATATGAGTGACCACAAAATCTATATTAGCAATTTATCCTAATGCTCTATACCAAGTTAATCTCTAATAAAAAAGAACTTTAAAAGAATGGGCCAAGAGAAGAGAAACAACATAGACTGAATCACTCTCTAACCAAAGACGATTTCATCCATATTTCCAAGAAAAATCAATCGCATGAATTACCGCTACCAATTCTACCTCAAACGTGTAACCAATTCTAAATGAAATAGAGAAACATTCACGAACAAACTCTCTATGAATCTGAAACATTCCTGAATACCCAGAAAAACCCGGTTAGCTATAAGCAGAACTGTCAGTATTAACCTAGACCTAGGACAATGGAGAAGGTCTTCATATAACTTTAACAATGATTAATACCTTTTGAGGCCTACTTTTGATCCGAAGCTCTTGTAAAATTAAGAGAACAGTCATAGAGCTAGATATAGAGCTAGAAACCAGAGACTCAATCTCTCTAATAAAATGCCATAAAAGAATAAATGTTGAAGATATAGATGGCTTTTTATATTAAAAATTGTCAAATTCTCATAATGTCATACAATCAAAAAAATAGAGACCAAATCAACTTACCAAAAAGATCAAAGTTACAGGCTAAACGAGCAAAGTTGAGCTTTATCTCAAAGATCCTTCACAGAACCCTCTAAAAAGACTAGAGTACGAAATAAAGAGGACATGGCTGACCAAAGCTGCATAACAAAAGTGTAATCAACGAATAAATATGACGAGTTCTCAACCAAGGAATGATAGAAACAATAACAAGATGAAAGATGGAAGCCTTGCTTCATCAAAAAAGAAGAAGTAGGAAGCTGATCATGAAAAGTCCTCCAAAATAAAACTGACCTCGAAGGAAGGATGAAAGAAGATCAAATCTGCTTTCCCCAAAAGCAAACGATTGAAGAATCAGAAAGAGAAATATAAGCATCAGAACAAGTGACCCTACCATCTAAAGAGCCCATCTAACACAAAGTATCAGGGCCATCTAAAATCACAACTGACTTAGTAACATCAGCTATTCCCAAAAAATGATCTGTAAAAGTATAAGGAAGAAACCAACTCGAATTCATTAAAAAATTCCCAACCAAACTCTCTAAAGAAGGATCAAGAAATAAAGAATAAGATACCAAATTAAACAGAGGAGAACCCAACCAATTATTAGTCCAAAATTTGACTTTAGAATGTCTTCTGACTAGCTTACGAGATTTTTTACAAAGATCTTAACACAAAAGGCGAAGCCTAGCCCAAATGGAGGATTTAATTTAATATCTAAAATCCTCATTGCTTCTAAAGAAACATGCTTAGATATAAGAAAATAAATCAGAATTAACAATCATCACTCTCCAAATAAACTGTTTGAGAAGGGCTTTATTGACCAAGGATAAGTCACCAAGACCAAAATTACCCTCTTTTTTAGTCCGACAGCATTTCTTCCATAAGACTTAGACTAGCTTCTTTTGGAGAATATAACTCGACCAAGTAAAATTTCGAATTGCCTTTGTCATTTTACTTAGCAAAGAATTGGACCATCTGTAAATCTGAAAAGAATGAAGAAATGAACCATAGATCACAAAGCTAACTAGACTAAATCTGCCAGTGAAGGAGAAAGATAATCTCTTCCAGCAATGAAATCGAGCAAGTAAACTATCCATTCAAGGAATCAACCATCGCTGACAAGGAGCTCCTACAAATAAAGGAACCCCCAAGTAGTGCATTGGCTCTCTACCTCGCTTCATACCACAAATAGAAAGTAAATCCTTAATTTTGGTAGGAAAAATTCCTTTATCAAAATAGATATTAGACTTCTCCTAATTAACTAGCTGACCTGAAAGGGACCCATACAACTCAAAAGCTGAATAAACAGCTCTTAGGTTCTTTGGTGAAGCTCGACAGAAAATAAGAACATCATCTGCATATAAAAAGTATATCAAAGCACTCTTACCATGAGGTGAAGAGATAGAATCAATAGCTCTTGTACTAAAAAGGTGAGTCAAGTAACAACTCAAAAAGTCCTCTACAAGGCAAAAAAATAGAGGAGAGAGAAAATCACCTTGTTTGACCCCACGAGAGCATGAAAAGTAACTATGAGGGGCACCATCTAGAAGGACTGAAATATGAGTAGAACTAAAGATGGCAGAGACCCAAGCAGTGAAAGCCTTGTACATATGATCTTTAAAGCAATATGGCCACCGAAAGCCGAATTGCTTAAAAAGTTAAAATACTTAAAGGCTCCCAAAATACAATCACCCCATCTGCCTACTTTGCACAAACTCAAACTGATTCAAAGAGATAATTTGAGAACTAATAGGTCCTAACCTAGTAGTAAGAATCTTAGTGATAATCTTAAAGAAGAAATTTCCTAAAAAAATAGGTCGAAATTGCTCAATCTTATTTGTATCTATAACCTTAGTGATAAGGATTATAAAATTAGAATTAACACTAGGGAACATCTTACTAATACAAAAAAACTCCTAGACTACCAAGACAAAATCATTACTCACAATAGGCCAGTAACTATGGAAAAATCTCCCAGTGTAGCCAGCTGGGTCAGGCGCATTAGAAGGATCTATATCAAAAATAATTTTTCTAATTTCTTACTCAAGTGGAAGACTCATCAAGCAAGTATTATAATGATCGGTAACCAAAGCGGGAACATACACTCGAATATTGGATAAGTCAGTTGGCGAATGATTCAGCTCAGAAAACAAAGAAATATAAAAGTCAACAACATAAGCTGTAAAACGATTTGGATCAGTCATAATCTCGTTATTGATAATCAAAGAAGACAAAGGCTTATTAACTTTATGTCTCTTAGGGGTCACATGGTAAAAAGATGAGTTATGATCCCCTCTTTCTAACCAACGAATACGATACTTATCTCTCAGAAAAGAATTATGCAGAGTTAAAGCATTATCTAGAACAACCAAAGTATCAGTCTCTTTCCGAAATATCTCCTCAGAAAACCATTTATTTGCAACCTATTCTGAATTTTTATAACCTTATCCATAGCTACAATAACTTTAGTAGAAAATTATTGAAAACTTCCCAATTCCAAGCCCAAAAAGAAGCTTTGAGGAGTTTGAGTTTCTGTAAAAAAATGGGAGATATGGCAACCAGAAACCTAATAAGACTAAACACCAGAAACCAAATCAAAGAAAGTGGAGTCATCCACCTAAACATTCTGAAAATGAAAAGGTCGAGGACGAGGAGCTCTCAAATCCCTTCCAAGCAGGAGAAGAGCATAGTGAATTGAATACAGTCGAGACAAAGTACTACAAGACAAATTAGATCAGAGATCAATAAACCCAGATATATATAAAGCTCTATATAAAAGAGAGAGAAGGAGACCTCTCACTCCTCTACCAATCCTGGTATAGAAAGTATCACTAGTATCCAAATCAATAAGAGTAGAAACACCCAAAAAACTAGCAAAGTCAAAACAAGTAGACTATATAGTACCCGTTGTCTCATGAGAACCTAGAATAGCATTAAAATCAGCCAAAACACACCAAAATAGGAATAATCATGTCCAAAAGAGAACTCCAAAGCTCCATCCTAGAAGAAGAAGAAGAAGAAGCACCATAAACAAAAAAATAGTGAACTGTTAACATACCCACCATAACCTCAAGAGAGACATATTACGATTGATTACAACTGACTAGCAGACTTTGAATTCTAATTGAAGCAAAACCCAAATAATAGGGGTGTCCACCTCATTAGTACAAACTAAAGACAAACCAAATCTAGTCCAAAAAAAGTCTGAAATAGCATGAAAAAAAACATAATGACTCAGCCAAACACACTAAATCTAGTTTATAATGAAGACAAAAGTCTCTAAGAGCTAATTGGGTACTCCTATTAGAAATACCTCTGCAGTTCCAATAAATTACCTTCATTTGTAAATAAGCCACTGAGCAACCTGAGAGAGTAACATCAGAGTCAAAGACCTAGTTCTTTTAAATGTTACTCTCATCCTACTAAAATCATCAAATACTTCTTAAAAAGAGATATTCATAATATTTTTACCAAAAAAAGCTAGATCAACACTTGCCCTATCTTTCTTGCTATAACTCATATTCAAATCAAAGTCTTCTACACTCTTAGAGCTAGTTAGTTTTTCTAAGAAATTTGGAGAGTGAATAGAATTCTTAGAACCATCAAGATCAACCACCACCAGAGGATTTTGAAAAGGCATGTTAGTCTCACTAATATCGTCAATGTTCTAAATCTTCTTCTTTCCTTTTTCAGGCTTGACCTCATTATTTATCTCAAGAGTATTAACCAGAAGTGAAATAGAATTCTTAATGGTTATCTCCTTTGAATTAGTGACTAATGCCTTAGTAGGAATAACATTAGATAGAACGACCTGAGTAGGAATCTTTGTAGCCTTGGGAGACTTGATAGGAGGGATATAAACTTGTTTACAAATTCTAGAACATTCTCGAGTCATCTTAGAATAATCCTCAATAGCAGCCCTAATCTTCTGCCCACACCTATAAGAAGAAGTCGCATGACCAATAGTTTAATATGTAGAGCAGAAATCCGGGAGTCATTCATACTCTAAAGGAATAAAGAAACAATCATTACCAAATTTCACCATCAGAGAATCTGAAATGGGCTCTATATCAATAAGAATCCTTACAAAATAACTAAACTCACCTTTAAGTGTCATCTCATCAAATCGTATAGGAACACTAACTCCATAGGCCAAATCAGAAAGGATTTGATGATCCCAATAAACCCATGGTAATTCATGAAATCGCACACAAGCTTGAGTATTGGTTGAGTTTTGGATATTTGGATTAAAATTAGGATACCAAGGCTGATGATGTAGTATCTCTGGTTTTAAACTTAAAGAACCCAAACTCCACACTTTTAATTTTTTTCTCCTCTAAAGATAAAAGAATGTGAAAAAATCCTTTACCTAAAGAGATAAAATGCTATGGGAAAGCAAGATGCCGTATTGATTGAAGCTTTAGTTTGAGATCAGTAAGTTTCCAAGGGATTTCACACTTAGATAAGAAAACAAGTCTAATAAGTGAAAATTGACACAATTTCATGCGTTTTTTTATAACTTGTTCATTCACCCGCACACAGGCATAATTCCCCTTAATACTTGGCTTGGATAGCTCCGGAGCAATAATAGAAGCATAAAATATGATAATATCAGGAGGAGGCAAGACTGTGGAAGTATTAGCATCATCATGCTCAATACGTGGGGAAGAACTTAAAATCTGAGTATAAGAGGGACCAATACCATTTCCCTTTCTTTGTCCTAATTCTGAAATTCTAGTACCACATACTTAACAACTTAAAAGCAAAGTAGTTACTGGACCACTAAAATGGTTAGCAACCATCAAAGCTTCATTATATCCTCTAACCACATCTATTTTAGAACTAGAATTAACAAACAAAGAACCACTAACCACAAGTAAAATATTTTATATGAAAAGAGAATAGTTCCTTATGACCAAATACTTCATTAGCCATATCTAATCACAATGCCAAATAGCCACCACGGCACACCCCCAAACCCACTAAACAGCAAGAATAAGCCATAAGCAATAAGAAATACCAAAAATCAAGACAAAAATAAAGGACAAGAAAACC
Source organism: Parasponia andersonii (assembly GCA_002914805.1). Lineage (NCBI taxonomy): Eukaryota > Viridiplantae > Streptophyta > Magnoliopsida > Rosales > Cannabaceae > Trema > Trema andersonii. Next base: position 84,448 of record JXTB01000152.1, on the reverse strand, counting down.
ACAATAGGTCTCGTGATACTCAATCAACAAAACCACTCATTTTTTTCATAACAATTATAAACCAAAGTTTGTAGTTCAAAATTCCCTCAAAAATTCAAAATTAAAGGTTCAAATTAGTCACATACATTTCATCAAATTAAAGGTTCAAATTTAAGAGATCCCAAAATCACAAAACACTACAAGAGCATACAAATACAACTAAGGATGCCAATAGCTCAAAAATAGGCAGAAAATTACTCAATAGTTTATGGACTTCTGCATGTTTGACCGAGACCGGGACCAACTATTGGTTTCTAGCACCAGGACCTGAATCTCAGCTTGGCTTCCTTTTGAAATGGAAGTTGCAAAATCTTAGCCGCCGTTGAATTGCCAAGACCCAGAAAGACTGGAGGAGCAAGTTTTTCTTTCAAAAAAAATGTTTTTCGACCTTCTTTGAATAAGGCTGGAAAAAACTTTTGTTTCTTTTGGTTATTTATTTAGGAAGTATGTTGATTTAGTGCTTGAAAATGGACATCAACACATTATATATACATTAATATGCCTTACTTCTGGTTACTGATTCACTTCTTTATAAATATTTTTGTCAATGCTGTTTAATCAAGTGAGAAAAATACAGATCTTTCTGTGTTGTGGACTTTTTTGTGTTTGGTAAGTGTCTTACCAGGAAAAATAAAACTAAAAAGAGAAAAGTTAATAAGTATTTACTTGCTAATGAAACATTTTTGTACAGCTGTTTGAAGAAATTTAATAAGCAGACATATGTAAAGGGGAAAAGATTATAGGGAAAATGTGCCAAAGGCACTTTATAGCTAGGGGTAAAAAGTAATTCACATCTTGCCTTCAAAAAAATAAATAAATAATAAAAAGCAAAAAAATTGGTAACTTTATAAATAAATAATAAAAAGCAAAAAAATTGGTAACTTACTCGTACTGACAAATCTACGCAGCTATATCCATATGGTGAATTTTATTAGTACTATTTAATGGATGTTTGAGTGATGATTGATATTACATGAGGTTACAAAATGTAAAGGGCAATTTTTCAAACAAAAAATTTCCAGTGGTAAAGTTCCATATTAAGATATCACAATTAAAAGGGCTAGAGTGTAATTTAACTTAATGAATTTGCGAAGAAAATAGGACCAAAAAAAGGGGTTTTGTACCGTAAAATGCTTCATATATATAACTCTTGTCCAAATGTCTTTAAATCTATATGCGACCACAAAGTTACCTTAGGCCGGTACGAGATAATTTTTTACTTATATTTTTATAGAGCAGAAAAAGAAAAATTAAAATCATAATTTTTAATATACTATTTAGATGATATATTTAAAATTTTAATTTAAAGATATAAATGGCATTATTTTTATTATATATTAAAATAAAATTAAATATGAAAATATAAATTTTCATTAAAACTAAAAAGATATTCATATATTCTTTGAAACTTTTTGTAAAAAGTCATATCCTCTAAATCTAAAAACTCTTTTAATATTTTATCTAAATAAAGTCAGAAACTACTTTCAAGTTCAAGAAACTGAAAAATGGTTTCTAAAAGCTAAGCCAAACAGTTGAGTGTGTCCTAATTAATGGTTTATATCATACATCTAACCGCAATCTCGGCTACCTTCTAACATTCTTTTTAAAAGAAAAAAAAGTGGAAAGTACTTATCTGGTATATATAAAATTATATGTGTACTTAAACCTTATTTAACTATAGAGACAATAACCAATATATAAATCCCACAGAATATTATAAAAGAATGGTAAGAGCTTCACGTTGGCCATTTTTGGTTCCACATATTAATGCACTATCAGACCAAGTTATAATCTGTAATTAGATGAGAATCGAGTTCTTTAACCGGCTAGTTGTTATGTCTAACGTATCTTTCCATATAGCTGTATAGCTATATATTAGCTAGTGTGTCTTGATACCTAGAACCAGATGTGACCCTAGTTGACGTCTGAAACTGAGACTTAGCTGTAGAACCTAGTCAATTTAGCTAGCTACCAGCACTAGTACCTGTACTACTACTGATCAAATATCTACTCCGAAAGCCTGAAGACCCCAAAGAGATCATCATAAAAAATGCCGACCCATTTGATATTTGAGTTATGTCTTCATCCAAAAGAATAGACAAATCACATTATAATATCCACCATGTTTTTATGTCAATCTTAATAAGTAATTAACAAGTTTCGGACAGATAATATTTAAGAATTATATTGACACCTTTACGTTACATTACAATAACATCTCCTAAATTAAAAATATTTGCACTATTACTTCCTAAAATTCAACCAAAAGAAAAAAAAAAACCGCAAACATCACTAATGTTTTAACTTTTTTTCATTTTGATCCATAAACTTTTAAAATCATTATTCTTATTAGCCTTTTATTTCTTCCATTATAGTATGTTAAACTTAGAGGCGTTTGGTATAGAGTAATATTTAAGTGAGAATGGTAGTTAAATGCATTCTTATATTTGTTATCATTTTAACACCTAATAAAATAATCATTTCCAAAATCAAATTCTCTCAAGCGAGGGTCATTTTAAAGTTACAAAAACATGTGAATTTTAAATAATCCCTCATCTAAAACTCATCCTAAAAAACGAAACAAAAAAAATACGACATCTTATGAATCATAACAAATTATTTTATTTTATACTAACAAATTTTATTATTTTATAAGTAATTTAATTTTTTAATTATTTTTTAATTTTAATTTTAGCATATTCTTATGCGCAACTAAAGACAGTTATCTAATATCTCAGGAATCATAGATAAGATTAATGTGTGCAACTAAACACAATTATTCTAGATATCAGACAATCATATCACCATCTTCAGTATTCCCACTAATCTGAAAACTGTGATTACTTTGTATAAAATAACCCCTTAAAAGTACATCGATAGCTTTATACAAGAATATTCTACATAAGAATTGGTCTCCTAACTTTGAAAAAGTTTCTTTTTAGTCCTTTTTTGTTGAATATTTACTATAGACGTCACTTTAATTCTTTTTTTTTTAAGGTTGCTTCAATTCTTTTATTAGAAAACCTTTTTTTTCAAATTTTAAGGAATGAAATAAAAAAATTTAAGTTTAGGAACGAATGAAACTTTTCTATAAATTAAAGACTCTAAAAGCAATTAATTCTAATATTAATCATCAGTAGTTATAGGAATGTTAGTTTCTATTATTAGCATGCAAAAATTTCTCGTAGAGCGGTATAGGGTTTCTTTGTCATAAATATTTTTTTCTAAATGATACTATAAAACTAGTACTGTATTAATACCGACATAAATAAACGAAAAATTATTAATATAGTTTTCTTAAAAGGAAAACAAATTATGTATACAGACCAGGACAAATAAGATTAATTAATTTCCTGATATGGTCTTTCCGAAAACTTATTAGGCCGCTAACAATCCAACACTTTTCATATGCAGCAAAAGGAAGATAGAAAAAAAAGGGAATACCGATATATATTCATGTATAGAGGGAGAGTCGTTTACTTTTAAGATGATTACCTTTTAGAGAGAGTCTACTACAAATATATGCATATATATATATATATGGGAGGTATTTTTTATTTTTATTTATCTATAATTATTATTTTGATCAATTAAAATTAGTCATACATGTTTTTTTTTTATATGATAAAAAAATAGAAAGAAAAAAATTAAATAATAAGTATTTATTTATTTATTTTTTGTAATAATTCAAATTATACTAACTGTAAAATCAATAATCTCAAGAGTAAAAAAAAATATCTATAGAGGTGTAAAAATAAAATACCTATTATTGGATAGACAACTATATATATTTGTGTTGTGGCCAGTGGGGACGAAATTCCATCACTTGTATCATTTGGGTGTTAGGTTAAGAGATGAGCTAATTACAACATTATTGCATATATTAGAAAACATAAATAGGCAACTATACATATTAAAAAAAAAAAAAAGTCCGACACATGCAAAAGGGGCCGTTTTGTCGCATTCTATTTCTCTATTTGAAACGTTATATTTTGGGTGATATGAAAGATTAGATCGACACCATAAAATCAGGCTCTATAACAGATCGATAGATATCTATCTTTCTTTTATTATAATGTGCCATAAAGTTTGCCTCCATATATTAAAGCTAGCTCCGAGACAACTTTTTCATTTTTTTTTTTCCCTCCTTTTCCTTAAAGCAACTCTCTTAAAAGCAATTGACTGTTACAGAAAAAGCTTTACCAATGTACCAGATTAGTTTAATTACATGTTAACTCTAGTAACTTCACTAATATATTCTGTCTGTCTCTCTCTCCACTAATTAGCTCGAAGGCCCTATCTGTATAGTGTGAACAATTAAATCTTTGGAATGTAAAATTATTCTTTGGAATTTGGAAAGATCGAGGAGAACAAGTTTTCTTAGAGGAAGTAACCCCAACATTTTAGCACAATTTCAGTAAATGGAGAACATGGATTACTTGGGGGAAACCCCTTAGCTATATATATTTACATATATGCATCTCGGGTTTTGCAACTAGTATTGTAAGATATAATAATCAATATTGCAGGGGATTTTATTGACCCTAGTAGAATGTGGATATGTTTATTTATTTATTTAGTTCAATTTAAATATAGAGAATGCAAACGCAAGTATTGTAATAAAGAAACGAAGAAAGAAGGAAACAAAATCGAACATTTAGCAAAAAGAGTCTGTTTTTTGACCAGAGATCCCATGCTCTTTAAATTCGTTTATGTTTCCAAGATAGCACGAGTGTGTTTGCATTGTAAGATGTATAAGTAAACATTATTTTGAGTTTCCATGTCCATGTCTTGTTTTAAAATTTCCAAACATCTCTGTCCTGCAAATTGCAAATCCCTATAGTATCATATACTTAGTAGGGCATTTTTTTTTTCAAAAAAGATAAATAAATAAATCGTGCAAAATGTAAAAAATAAAGATATAACTCTCATATGATTAATAATTCAATTTTAAAAGTTAATATATTTTAGTTAAAACTAAAACAATTTATATTTTGATTACAATATGCATGAAAATTCTAATGCGGTGACACTATAACTCTACTTTACATAATTAATTAATTGATGAATTAGTACTATACATTTCACTTTCCTAGATAATTAATTTTCTTCACAAATTAAGCATATAACGACTCCAAAAGAGCTTAATCTCTCTTTTTTTTTCCCTTCTTAATATTAGATCTTTATTAGTCAATATTCATGAAGTGTAAACTCTAAATAATCATAGGAAAATCATAGAGAAAGACCAGTGGTCCATATAGAAGGCAAGCTAAGAGTCCTAGACTAACTATGAAAATTAAATATATCGCAGGTATAGTCCAAGGCAAACAATAAACTGTAAGACTTGTCTCCCACATCACATACAGGAAACTTATCCCAAGTTATCATAGGATTATTATCTGTTCCATATATAAAATTTTTAACTAAACAACTTTTAACGAAGATTGTCCACTTTTCATGGGAACCACATATTTAAGAAATGGCAAAAAATTATTTGGCATGGTATGATTTCCAATTAATTCCACCCACATCACAAGAACCCGATATATATGTTAACAATCCCCGCCAGGCCACAAGGGTGAAAAATACATATAATTAATGGACCCTCAATCCAAGACAACCTTGCCCAATTTGAACCCTTTTTTTTTTTTTTCTTTTCAAATGGAATTAATGTTCAGCCCAATGGTCCCAACTTTGACCTGTTACAAGCTCTCATGATCATCAAACAGTAGTAATAGTACTACCATACAACCCCATCTCCATCCCTGCTTAGTACTTAAATTTCATTCATATAGAATTCCAACGAAAATAACAAAGCAAAAATGGTCAGTCATTGCACAATTGCGATGGATTAACTGAACAATGTACCAGTTGCACTTGATTAGCCCTATGTGTATAGTACAATATGTAACCGACAAAATGTAGCAACATTTGAGGAGAAAATGATATTTTGGGACTATTCACATACTGATGTGACATCCTCTATGGTATGTATATGTAACTTTTCTTTAATTATTCCATCTCCTTATTTGATTATCTCTGCTCTGGTCTGATGATATGATGATCATAACTGCGTTTTCTGTAAAAGTTATGTTCTGAAATTATAAGAGGCAAAAATCCCATTCCCTGCAATTTTGAGTTACTGTAGTGACTATACATGTATATGATCTTTAACTGTCCTTGAAGGTCCTACTCATTTAATTAGCAAAAGTTTCATAAAATTAAAATTATTGACTCTCTAAGTGTGTCAACCCTTTTTTTCCCCCTCCGAAATTGCTCTTACTTTTATCCAAATCCCTATTGATAAGTGTTTCATGCCAAGTGTATTTAAAAGGTTGCCTTTTACCAATTGAAGAATATCAACTGATCACTTTCGAATTAGTTGGTTTTAAATATCAGTATAATAGTTGAGATCTGTAATTATCATTTCATTAGTTTATACCTTGTCTAGCTAGCTAGACAGATTGACTTAATTAGCTTGGTTTCTTTCCAGAAGGAAATAGCTAGTTTGTTGATTGGGGATTTATGACACAGCTGGTAGAGAGTTAGATGAACAATCACAATCAGTACTGAGACATACACATAGCTTGTCATGAAGTAAAAGGGTCGGTGACTTAAAAGTCATCTGCATCTTAAAAATGTGGACTGCATGCATGGATACGTATGTTCCTTTGATCAGTAGTACTGTATGCATATATATATATATATATGTACGGGTCAAATATAGTAACAGTTCAGAATTATACTCGTCGTATTATTTTGCTCCTAAATTTCAACTTATATAGTAATGACTTATAAATTATGCAGTTGTTATAGTAATAATCTATTTGTCATAAATTATTAGTTTTTAATATAAAATAGTAATAGATAAAGTGTATAATTGAGTATTATTTACTTTTGTATCAGAATATCATTTTTAGTCATAATTATTAAATTATGCAATTTGCATACGACTTATTTTTGTTAAAAATTTAACAGTTTATAGGGAAAAAAATGGTCATTGATGTAATAATTGCATAAGTCTTGGTAGTTTACTACGTGAGTTAAAAATTTCAGAATTTCATTGTTAATCAAAGTTACTAAACCATGTGCTCTGTAATGATTTATTTCTGTTAAATATTTAATAGTTTATGACAATATGATCATTATTGTAATAATTATATAATTCAAGGACTATTACTATATAAGTTTCTTTTCAAAAAAAAAAAAGGCTTAATTAATGACCTCTAATTATTATAAATTAAAGAAATATATTTAATACTACTTAATCCCCACTCACTTTATTAGAGATAATAAGTTTTTACGCCTAACCCCGGTGTAACTCAAACCTAAAACTGAAATATTAGGTAGTGAGTACTCTTACCACTTGAGCTAGCTCACTTCGTCAACTATTACGGTGTAAGTTAAAAAATTATAAAGCAAAGTGAAACTACATATATAATTTAGAAGCCGTTAATATCCTTAATCTTATACATATGGATCATGATAGTTTTTTTCCCCTCATATTTATAGATATTATTTTAACCGTTTAATTATTATCTAACAAACTAAATTAATTTGAGTAGTTAAAAAATAATAATAGTAATAAAAATATGTTATATAATGCTCTTACTTTTTCTATCTTTTACCATAAAAAAACGTACATGATAAATTTTAATTAGTGATAATTAGTTTTAATTAGTGATAATTAGTGAGCAATACACACATATGGATTAAAAAAATTACTACGGAGTGGTGTCCATATATTTTATATATCCCGGTATGAACTCCAACACGTGCAATCATGCTTGGCATGATTATTGTGAAAAAGATATATATATCATATGGTAGGGATTTAAGTTTATGAGAAAAATCCAAACTGTAATGTCGTTTCTGTCACCCTCACTTTGGCCAGCTCAGAATTTAATTTTGGGAATCATGGGTTGACATGGGGTTTTGTTTGGAATATTAATGCTACACTATACAGTTCCAGACTCAAGACACCAAAAAGTAGTAGTAGACGATGTAATTTAAAGCACTATTATCAATTCAGGAGCGGAGGAAAAGGGTAAAGCCCCCACTCAATTTTTTTGTATTCTGTAATTTATATGTATGATGTATTTTTTTTTTCTATAGTTTGTCCTCATTAAAGTTATTTTTTTCTTAACACCAAAGTAAAGTTCTGATCACTATTTAAGGTGAATTATCACATTTGTTCTATCTCAAAACTCATTCATTCATTTTTAACGTGCATACTAATTAATCTTCTTTCCTCCATAAGAATCAGAATAAGAAAGTGAAGAAAATTTCTTTAGAATAAGCTGTTATGTTTTATTTTATTGTTATTTGGATCATACTATTACAAATTTTAGTTAATTTTTCTATCATTATTGTACTTTAAAAGTTTCGTTGGTCCCCTACTACAAAATAAATTTTCTTGGGAAGGGGGAATCAAGAACCAGTTATATACTTTTGACTAGTGTTATACTCCATAATTACGCTACACATATGATGAGCTATGTTAATTATACATATATGCACATATATCTAAATATATAAATTCCAAGTAACGTTTGAGTGTATCACCTTAATTTAATTTGAAGGAGCCTGTGGCTATTTTGGCGTAACCTAAACCTCTTGCCCGTGAAACCACTTTTCATAAGGCTGTTTTAATTTTTATCTAAATATATAATATATCTTGATAAGTCATAAACAAATATGTTTTACCAAATATATATTATATACATCATTAAATCATTAGGTTGAACAAGAATAAAAAATTTGTGCCGAAACCTTCCACAATCTGAAACACATAAATTCCGCTTAAGGAATACTTAAACGAATAAAAAATCATAATGGTAAACTATTTTGATTGGTTCTTAGATACCTAAAGTAATTTTTCGAAAGGAGATATTTTTCACTGTAAACAAAACAAGCAAACAGCTTCGTGTCAGTTATCTTCGTTTTCTTTTTCTTTTTTTCAATATATGTATCTGAAAATTTTTCTCTTGTTTTTTTTCCCGCCTCTTGGTGAGAGTGCGTATGAGCGGTTTTTATATCTTTGAGTTTATTTATTTGTTTATTTATCTAAGTTAAGATGTCAAATTATGTCATTTTAGGGGTATTATTTGACAAAGTACGTTATTATGGCAGATAATAAACTTCGTAAGGTGAAAAAATTTTCATAAAATCTTATTGATCTACTCATTAAATTTAGGACCTTATAAAAATATGAATAAATTTTGGGCTCAATTAAGTAAATATCTCATTGTCAAATGTAAAGCAAAATTTTCAGTATATATGTTTATATATCAAGTATAAAATTTTATATACCTTGTATATTTCAGTAAAATAATTGAAATTAGTAGATAAACATATTTATCAAGTATAAAAATATATATATCTGGACATTTAGTTATAAAATTTAAAAAGTGGACATCCACTTAATCAAATTTAAAATATTAGTCATCTATCTATATATCTGGACATTTAGTTATAAAATTTAAAAAGTGGACATCTACTTAATCAAATTTAAAATATTAGTCATCTATCTATATATCTGGACATTTAGTTATAAAATTTAAAAAGTGGACATCTAAATTTCTCATGTTCACTGTTTAAATTTTATAGTTAAATATATATATATATATTTACACTTAGTAGATATGCTTATCTACTAATTTCAATTATTGTACTAGATATGTAATTTTTTATATTTAGTATATAAAATTTTATATTTAGTATATAAATATATATATATACTAGACATTTTACTATAACATTTGATAAATGGACATTTACTTAAATTAAGTCCAAAATTTGATCATATTTCTATAAGTCCATTTAATTTTCCAAAAAAAAATACGAAAAGCCAAAAAAAAAAATAAGAGTGGGATCCTTGCTATTGGTTGGGCTTCTTCGAGGTCCAAAACTTGACACATTTAGAGCCAATAATTTTTGGACTTCTTATAAAAACTCAGGTCCAAAAGTACCAAAAATTTTTAACTTGACACATTTAGAGCTAATAATGTTTGGGCTTCTTATAAAATTTACCAAAAATTGAAAAGTGCTAATTTTTTTGAAAAATATTGATTTAGAAAAATATCATTTTTTTAAAATTTTATTTAAAAAATAATACTTTTAAAAGATATTCAAAAAAATAATATTTTTCAATAATACGAATAAACAATTTAGTTATCTGAAGTAACGACTTAAATCGGCTCGTNATTAAAATAATTAGATCATCGTTATTCCTTCAATCTATTATTATTATTATTATTAATTTTTCGGTGACAACTGAATCAATGAAGCTCTCCCTGCATTCTGGTCTGAGCTCCATTAAAAGGTTAAACCTTCCAAAACCCTAATTCCCAAATTTCCACCATGCGAATTTTTTCGCAAAATTTCCCAGACCCATGATCCGGGAGAGCTAGGCTGATCCGAAAACGGCATATGGTTTTCAACTATTCAACTAAAGTCCGTACAGTACTCTGTGTCTATCGGCCCCATTTCCGATTGAGAATAAGTCAAGATGAGCCAACCTTCGGTGATTCTTGCAACGGCAAGCTATGATCACACCATTCGGTTCTGGGAGGCCAAAAGTGGCCGCTGCTATCGAACCATCCAATACCCTGATTCGGTCAGTGTTATTCAAATTGTATTTTCATTGGTGGAAGCGATATGGTGGTGAAATTTTTAATTTTGGTGATTATATGATGATGTGCCAATGAAATGAAAAATGCCCATGATGTTCTTTTTTGTGTTTCTACACGCCAGAGTGTTATCTGACTTTGATGTTTGATTTTTATGTTATAAAGTTTATGGATTAGTCTTGTGTGTGATTACGCATCTTGCGGTAGGAATGGTTAGTTGGAGAAATTTTTAACTTTACTTGGGAGTGTTTTAGATTTGATGACAAGTAGGAGATTTTGTTACTTAAATATTTGGTTTTCATGTTATCAAGTTTATGGATTGAATCTGTACATTCTGGGCACGAATGCTAGTTGGAGATTTGATCGATTACTTATGAGTGTTTATTTATTTTCGATGACTAGTAGCCTAGTAGGAAATATGCCAGTTAAATAAGAAATTGCCCATCGTGTCACGTGTCTTGTTTTTACACTAAAATGTTTTGTGCCTGTGATATTTGATTTTTTTGTACGTGTTTATGGATTCTGGATATGCATGGTAGTTGGATATTTGTTGAATTACTTGGAAAAGCATTGACGGTTATACTTTGTATTTTCCCTTGCCCTCCTTCTGGTTTCTTAGAAAATGGAATGAAGGGAGCTTCTGATTTTTAGTATGATGTTCTTGTGTTCGAATTGCTCATTTTAATCCAGTTTAGAGAAAAGGATGTTTGAAATTTGCCTTCTTCTGCTGTATTTTATTGGCCGAGGGCAACAAGCTATGTTGTTGAGAAACCTTGAGATGTTTTAATGGATTTAGTTTTTCAGTTCTACCATGTTGGGATCTGATTTTGTGTTTGTCATTAGCAAGTTAATAGGCTTGAGATTAGCCCAGATAAACGACACCTGGCTGCAGCTGGTAATCCTCACATTCGGTTGTTTGATGTTAATTCAAACAGCCCTCAACCGGTGAGTTCATCACAGGTTTTACTGGTACTTTTCTGGAGAAGAGGAATATATATATATATTTTAATATAAAAAAATGCATGATTAAAAGTTGTATTGGCTAAAAAAATACAATTATATAAATAGGGAAACAATCCAATAGGTATTTTTTTTTTTTTTACTTATACATAGATATCATTTTGGCCAATGAAAATTTTTCTTACACATTTTTTTATATTAAAAGTAAGATAAATAATATTAATAATGCACGTCTTTTCATGCACTTCATTATAGCTGTTGGATTACTATTAGATAATAATCTAAGAGCTAAAAAAAATACCTATATATAGATAAAAAAAAAAAATTAATAAAAACCTACTGGATTGGCAACTATATATATATATATATATATATATAGGCTGATAAGTCCTATTTTATTGTGACTTCATAACAGGAGATGAGCTATGATTTGCATACTGGTAATGTGATGGCAGTGGGGTTCCAATGTGATGGGAAATGGATGTATTCAGGTTCTGAGGATGGCACTGTAAAGATTTGGGATATAAGGTACATCGTATATCCATATATGTGTGTGTGTGTGTGTGTGTGTGTGTGTGTGAGTGATTATGTTACTTTTCTGCCATTAATTTGACATATTACTATATGACACAGAGCTCCAGGTTGTCAAAGGGAATATGAAAGTCGTGCTGCTGTTAACACTGTTGTTCTGCACCCTAATCAGGTTGGATGTTTAATTATTTCTCGAGTCATTGAAGACATCTTTAGTTTGGCTTGTCTCTAAAATTGCTTTGCATTTGGAAAAACTAATAGAAATTCTGGTCCATATATATGAGGAATGTATTTATCTATGATAATTGAACACCTGCTTGTTTGACAATCAAATACAAAATGAATAATGTCTTCCCTGATGTTTTCATAGGATTTATATAAATATATATATGTACGGTAGGTAGTACAGTAAGGATTTTTTTTTTTTATTTCCTATTGATAGAGAATCTAATTTCGACCATTAGATTTCAATCCGATGTTCAAAAAAAAAAATGCTATCGTTTACATCACATATATTGCCCCTCCCCCTAACCCAACAAACCAAAACCCATATATTTGTCTGTCCTTTTTTTTTCACTTACTAAAAATTGAACATTTTAGAGATAATCAGCATCTCATAATGCTTTTAAATGTTATTAAATGTGTTAATAGACCTTTTAGATGTGATTTTGTAGACAGAGCTGATATCTGGTGATCAAAATGGAAATATTCGTGTGTGGGATTTGACTGCAAATTCATGCAGCTGTGAATTGGTATGTATTTTGGATGAATGTATGTTTAATCCTGCTATGTACCAGTTTTTCGTTGGGAAATCTGTTTGGTTATTTTCATTGGAGATTTGTATGGTCATCAACACAGAATTGCTAACCTTTCGTACTTGACAAAATGTTTACTGTTTGTTTGTGAATGGAATTTTTCATTTTTGTTGGTGGTACATAAAAGTTATAGAGCCTTTCGAATGAAACGTGGTACTAAGTGAAGCAAGATCCCTAAGCACCCCATAAAACTAATGTGGACAATGGAGAAACTATGAACCCTTGAGAAATTGAAGAGATCTAAATACTGTCAACCAAAACTTGAGAGGATACAATCACCAAACCGTTGAAGTTTTTTTTTTTTTTTACCCCCTTTGATTAAAATGATATCCTATAATCCACTCCTAGTACTTTACTGTCAGAATTTTACATCTTGATTATGTTCCTGATAAAATTATTTAATGATTATTGCTGCGCAACCCCCTCCTCCACTTTTCTTCCCTCGCACATACATTCTCAACCATGTATTTGACCCCTCTCAATAGATTCTTTTTTTTTTTTTTTCAACGGGTGTAGGTGCCAGAGGTGGATACAGCAGTGAGGTCTCTAACTGTTATGTGGGATGGGAGCTTGGTAGTTGCAGCAAATAATCATGGGACTTGTTATGTTTGGCGCTTGTTGCGGGGAACCCAGGTTGTCTTCATACATTCAATATTTTATTTGACCTCTTGCGTCTCATTTATTGAGAAAAACTTATGATTCGACCTTTGATATCATATTACTTGTTCCATAACCACTATGTTTCCTTGCAGACAATGACAAATTTTGAGCCGCTTCATAAGCTACAAGCACACAAGGGTTATTACATTCTTAAGTGCCTTCTCTCCCCGGAATTCTGTGAACCACACAGGTTCCTTTATCAAAGCTAATTTCACGCAGAATTTCTTTCTTTTCTTTATTTTCTCTTGCTGCAATTTAGTTTTTTTTTTGTTGGTTTTATATTCTTCAGATATCTGGCTACAGCATCGTCCGATAACACTGTCAAGATTTGGAATGTTGATGGTTTTACTTTGGAGAAGACTCTAGTTGGTATTCCTCTTACTTGCGATTTCGGAACTTAACTAATAATTTCACATATTCACACATCGATCTGATGCGTTACCGCCTACCTTTATATTTATTTTCCTTTTTGTTTCTCGTGCTTTCCAGGACATCGAAGGTGGGTGTGGGACTGTGTTTTCTCTGTTGATGGTGCCTATCTTATCACAGGTATTTGATTTTCAAGAAATGGGATTATCTAATACTTTGTCATAAAGCTTAACTGAAGTTTTTTTTTTTTTTTCCAGTCTAATACACAAAGGGCCCTTTTGTTAGTAATGGAAGTACAACATTGTTTCTCAATAACCATGGTCTTCTACTAGAAACTTTGAACTAACTGGTTTTGATTTAATTGTGCAATTATCTGTTCCACATCTTCAAGGTCGTCTCAAGCGATAGGATTAAGTCATTTGTTAAGCTTGTCTCTAGGGACTTTTGTCATTTATTTGTGTATCAAACTCTTCCATTCTTGCAGCCTCATCTGATGCAACAGCAAGGCTTTGGTCCATGTCAACTGGTGAAGATATAAGGGTGTATGAAGGGCACCACAAAGCGACTGTTTGCTGTGCTCTCCATGATGGAGCTGAACCTTCCCCCTCATGAACCTTTGCTAAGTTCTGACATTTACTGCTCATGTACATGTTCATATCCATTAGTTTGCACTGAAAGATTTATAAGTACCCTTCAAATTCTCTAATAAATGATTTTCTCGTTTTCTTTTTCTCTGTATTTCTAATTGAAGTTTACTTGCTTTGTTGGTCCTTATGAGAAAGTCTACTTTCAGGTCTTTAATTTTTTAATTTTGTTGACAATCGAGTTATTGTTGCCATCTTTCATTTAGGGACCTGTACTTGTACCATTTGTTCCTTTAAAGTTTACAGACATTTAACTAAACAAGTGTCCAAACTCCAAAGGTTAAGAACAACGAGTTTACAAGTTGAAGGAATGTAACGACACGTGCAAAACAGGACTTCCTCAATGAAGATTATGAACCAATAGAGCTTAGGGCAATTAATTCTTTTATAAGGGTCATTTTGCAACAAATTTTTGGGGATATAATCAAAATTTTGTTCCTCAAGTAGTTGATCCAAATACCGCCAATCTTTTGTTTTTTTTTTTTTTCTTATTTTACAACCCAATCTTTTCAGCCGAACTAGAAGGAGTTTTTACTCACTGATCATAGGATTCCCTCGGGATTTTCTTTGGGCTAATTACAATTGGGTATTTATAAGAAAAAGCATTTTTAAAAAAATCAATTTTAAAACTGGCCGTTTTTATACGCCTTTTTAATACATAACCATTTATAAGTTTTGTGTTTTCATTACTATCAACATTAACCTCTCAATTTAAAACTTGTAATAAATTTATATTTTGGGTCAAATACAAATTTTGACCGCTGAATTTAAATATCCTTTTAAATATTAAAGATATATATTCTAATATTTAGTTTAAATTTAAAAGTAACTAAAATTAATAGCTAAAAGAAATAAATATTTAAAAAGGAAACACCTACAAAAATTAAATATTATTTATAAAAAAATACTTACCAATTTTACGTAGATATTAAAATTGACATCATTTTAAATATATGTATTTAAACTTTTAAGAATATTTTGATAAACATAATGATCAAAATCAATATTTGATCTACAGGGAATAAATTTGTTACAAATTCTAAATCTCAAAATTAATGTTGTAACCAGAACTTAAAATATAAACTGAACAAATAGTTAAAATACAAAATACAAAAATATAATTATCCCTTTTTTTTCCACGGACTTTTCTCATTGTATGTATGAATAGGAGGACGGAGGGTGCAGGCTGCGCCTACCTTCTTGCTATTTCTTACTATTTGTCCTACGAGCGGGAAAGAACATTCGGGCTCACTGATAGTTCACAATTTACCAAACCAACTATGTAAAGATCGTCTTTGATTTCATAATATGAAGAAAATAACACATTCTTCTTCTTCCCCCTAATGATAACAAATTCTTTGTTACAATGTCCATTGTATAGAATCTACAGCTTGATATTTTAAATGTATCCTTGACCTCAAATAATTTGATCTCCGAAGGAAAAATGGTTTAAATCCTTCTCATGAAATAAATAACTCTCTTGACGCACATTCCTGAAATTTTACAAGGCAAAATTGTGTAAACATCGCACAAACAGGGAAGAGGTGGATCATGCAGAGAGGCACTTGAGATTACAAGGTAGTGTCTTTACATCAAACTTCTACCTTCTGCATCAAATCAAAACATCCAGTACCTCCCTTTACTGGCAAGCCAAGACATATCCTGGCAGATGGAGTTTCCAAGTCATCAATCTCTCTATGATAGGCTGCTTGAACTATGAACTTGGAAGCTGTCTCAAAGGACATTTTACTAAAAGGAGAGACTGAATCGGCTATGCCCCCAAGTCTATTCATCGGCCGATATCCACCAGTATGAGTCATGAAGTCAGCGATGAGTGTCAAGTGCCGGATATTGACAGATATTCCGTAGGACTTGAAAACATTCGTTATCTCCCTAATGATGGTTTCTCTGGCAGCTTCAACTCCGTATGTACTTAGCATAGCATGGATGTTGTTGGAATATACATACCTGACATCAAGAAATTCCTGCAACTCCCAAAATGTGTTGAAGTCGACCCCGGTCGCTTGTAATGCTGGAATCTTGTCTCTCTCTTGGGGTGGAATATCCTCCCGACTTCTAATGCTCTTCCCATAGTAAATTACTTGATTTTCTTTGCAAGTAATTTGTTGACAGTGATCAAACTTCCCAGAGCTTTCAAATTGAACCTTCTTGGCTACCTTCTGAGCAATCTACATATAGTTAATTACAATCAATATAAAATGGGGTCAGTAATTAGGAGATAAGAACCTACCAATTACACTCCAAAGCAGGTTTCATTTGTTTTTGCTGTTGGGGTTTAGGGGAAATAAAACGGATGAACAAACAGAAAATTGTCAATAAGCTATACACTATAAGGGGCAGATGTGTTTCTAACATCAACTTTCTATTTCTTGCTACATGTAAAGACTACATTTTCACACGCTGGCATGTTTAACCAATCTAGCTAAGACTTTTTTAATAGCAAAAAAAACAACAAAAATAAAAACAATCTAGCTAAGAAAGTTGTGGTCACAGACACCAAGCAAAATTCCATATTCAACGAGGGGAGGGTTATAAATAAATTGTTCAAACGATGCAACACAAATAAAACCAATTTCAGGAAAAAGAATTAAAAGGAAAAAAAGAAAAAGTTTTAGCAAGAATGGTGAGACTGGTTTTAGGGTTTAGCAAGGATCATGTAATTATTTTTAGGGTAAATTGTAAAAAAATACTTGAAGTTTGAATATTCTGTAATTTAAACCCTAAAATTTAGACTCTGCAAAATAATACCTGAGATTACGAATTTTTGAAAATTGATACCTTGGACTGACTTTTTGATCAATTTTATTAACGAAAAAACATTAATATTCTCTATTAAAATTGGATTAATCCTTATTATTTTTCTTAATTTTGTGGATATTATTGTCTTTTATCAATTAAAATTATTCAAAAAGTTTAACTCGAGGTATCAAATATCAATTTTCAGAAATTCTTACCTCAGGATATTATTTTGCAGAACTATTGCAGAGTCCAAACTTCAGAGTTTAAATTGCAAAACACTCAAACTTAAGGTATCTTTTTACGGTTTACCCTTATTTTTAAAAGTGGTTTTTATTGGTTTAGGATTCAGCTTTATTTGTATGCTTGACAGAATATTGAACAAAAAAGCAAAATAAATGAATGCTATGGGGACAGTCTGCAAACTGTCCCATGGCATTTGCCCTATTTATTAACTGGTTGAAGCAGGGGACAGTTTGCAGAAAAGCTCAACGTCTTCCTTATAGAAAAAGAGGAAGTCAGGGTTCAGGCATTTGGTTCTCGTGTAAGGATGATTTGCTAAAGAAATGAATGCTATGGCAGAGGGCATACCTGACCCAGCAGAATATGAGCTTCATCAATTTTGAAATGGATCTTTAAGTTAAATTGATCAGCATCCAAGAACAGTCGACGGTCATTATCCTTTTGATTTAGTATTTTCCTGGTTCTCTTGCTTTCAGCTCTTGATTTGGTCTTTTCCTTTGTTGATTGTGACTTCGATAACTTTCCAACTCCTGATGGACTTTCAGGAGGTCCATCTTTAGCTTCCAGAATTCCAATCTCATCATCCTTGCTGAATTCAACTTCATTGTTACCATTATCATTCTCACTCTCAGATCCAGCTGATGGATCCTCTTCATTAACTTCCCCTCCAGAATCATCTTCGTAATCCATCTCATCTGTAACTTGTCGCTTTCGTTTTTGTGCATCTAACCCAAGATCATCTGAAACTTCGCCATTTTCACCATCATCTTCACCATCATCAGCATCCTCTTCTTCACGTTGAGATCTATTGGAAGAAAATTCTTCATCTCCCTCATTTGGACCTGGGGACTGTGGGTCAGGGTGGGCATCGCTTATTCCCCTCATTTTCTTGAGCAATTTTATATGAAGATCTATTTCATCCTCCAATGCCCTGACAAAGTCGACACGTAGGGTGTCTTTCCAGTCCTCCAGATCAATGCCAGGATAATCTGGAGGTCCGCACAACTTTATTTCAAGCTTAAAAATACGGCAAATGCTATTATTCTCTAGACGGGAGAATGGCTCATAAGTTACCGTCATACTCTCTATATTATCTGCCACAGTGATTTTCTTCAACCTATCAGCGAGACGTGCGGCATCTTCCCTGCATGTATAAGACATATCCAGAAATATCACATCAAGACAGAAACAGAGAACAGAAAGCAATTATGTCGACTCTAAACATCCAAAAATAGAATGCCAAGCAGGAGTCAGCATCCCTGGTGTCTAAACACATTACAGAATACTAACTGAAACTAGAAAGTTTTAAAGCTAACACCATCTAATACTCCTAGAGGAACAGTCCGTCCAAGGGCAAATTAAAAGCATAACAAATACAGACAGGTGTCCCATGAGCTAGAAACAAAAGACATAAACATGAATCCATATCGCAGAACTCAGTCATATTAACAAAACCAGCTGAAATGGAGCAAATCGCCTTACACAGTGGTGCTAATGAACAAACCCAGTATCAAGATTACTTTGCTTTTCCTCAAATTGGACTTGAGACTGTACACGAACTCCTATAAACAGCCTCTTCCTGCTGTTACACACTTTCACTATGACACATAAACTTCCATACCACCTAGTAACCATCACATGTTGAATTTAAGAAACATCCATTAAAACCATTTAATAGTAACATAAAACCTTGTTGAAAATTATTTGATAAGCACATTGTTCCCAATCATCAAATAAAAAAGGGACCGGAAAAAATCAAGTGCACAACAGCCAACTAATAAATCGTATGTTACTCACTCTGATCTGCCGTCTTGCAGTGGACATGTCATAACTGGAGTCTTAATATCTTTAGAAGCCGTCATCAGAATCTCTTGAAGGCGTGGAATGCCAAGGGTCACATTCATCTCACCTCGACCAGCAAGGTGAAAAGTGTTGAGCCTGAAAAATTGTAATATTCTTGCATGAATATAGAGAAATTTCTCCCCTCAGATAAATAAATATCCAAAACATCATTTTACACTTTCTTTTTTTTTTTTTTCATGTCAGCATCACTTTACATTCTTGAACATAAAGTTTCTCATTAAGTCAAACCAACATCAAAATTTAATTCAATACCAATCAATAACACATTCATTCCAAGAGTAGTACAGGAATCAATTGTCATGCATATGAAGAAAAACATTCCAATCCATGAATGCTTTCCGATGAGGATATGCATGACAAGTAAAACGTGTGATCAATATTACAAACTGTCTTTCTAAACTGCTCATTTATCTTTTTGAATTTACATCACATTGTAGGGAATTTCACCCAGAAAAGAATTAATTATGAAACCCCTTAGAGATAAGATCCTTTTAAGGAAATGAAGATGGTAACTGGTGATGAAGGAACCATTGTTGTAGTACAGCTCTTTATATAAAATTGGCATCCTATAACGGAAACTCATTCAGATGCTTAGACTTAAAATTTTATTAAAACACACTAGTTGTGTGTTTATTGTTTTCATAATAATTTAAGCTGTTTTTCTTTTCTTTTCCAAACATAAACTCACTTAAAAACATCACAATCTTCCATCTTGACCCACTAATTTTTTCGTTGTAGCCGAGACAATAATCAGTTACCATTTAAAACAGGTCGATCGATGGCCTAACTACTACATACATAAGAAATTTTTTTGAAGAAAATAAAACTTACGTCATCTGTGTTGATGGTTCTCCTACCGACTGAGCAGCAAGAACACCAACTGGTTCTCCTGGTTGAGCAAGACTTGAGAGATATTTGTGTTCCATTAACTTCAAGAAGTCCCCTTGGCTTGAGATGTTATGGTTTTGCTCCAAGGACAACTTATTTACAAGTTTCACTGCCTTCTTTTTAAGAACAGATGGCAAATCCTTAATGTAAGGATTCGATTTATCAATTTGACGGAAGTATTTCTTGAAGATTGTTTCTTTATTCTGAAAATTAGAAAAAAAAAATTCAATAAAACTATGTTCAACATGAAAAACCATAAAATCATTTTTTGAAAAAAAAAAAGATGCAGAAAGCGAATAACAAGTTCTCACCACTGCCAGTGCTTCAAAATTTGCTAGAAAGCTTGTTTGATGGACATCTACACCATCTTCTCCATAATGAAACTGAACAATGGAACCATCAGCATCACGAACGGTATGGTCATAGCTCACTTTAAGGCCTTCTAGATTTTTAATTAGGCACCTTTGCAGATATCCACTGCGCGAAGTTTTTACAGCAGTATCGACCAACCTTTGTAACGACCAATTCATAATTAGAAACAAAAAAACAATTCAGCAAAATTTAAAAAGATATATATATATATAGATATAAATCCTCTCTCTCTCTCTATATAGATATATATATATATATATAAATCTCTCTCTCTCTCTCTCTCTCTCACACACACACACAAATAAGTACTAACACAACCCTCGTTTCTTATCATAAAACTCTCAACTCCAATGCAGGGAAAAAAAAAATTAAGGCTTTTGCTCAAGAAGATAATGCTTCTAAAGCCTGTACCAAGCGAGTTACCCCAATGAATAAGTTCAACATACAGTTTGGACAAAAAGACAAAGGATAGTTTTCTCTGCTGAAAACAATCAAGACAAGGTTGAGAAGAAACTACTTTTACCCTTCACGGCCAGCCATACAATGGAAGTAAAATTCCTGAGGACGAAGACCAGAAAGAAAGCGATCTACTATAAGGCCTCCAGCACGAGATGCCCAATCCCAGGGAGGAAAGCAAGGTAATGTTTTACCAGAAACCATTCGAGGAACTCGCTTTCCTTCTAGCTCTTGTTGGCCTAAATGTGAAGATATTTGTTGGAAATTGACCTGCATAAATTGTAAAGAATGTTAAATCCATTGACAAAGTTTCCCCTCTTTATTTCAACAGGCTATATACTATAATCATGCATCCTGGTCTGTTAATAAATTACTCATGACAGAAATATTTTCAATTCCACTAGTGCAGTAAGAACTAGAATCATTATACAAACTAAGCATACGTAAATAGCAACTCATATGTAACTGAGGCTGTGTTAAACCTTGGTACAATTGACCACATGCCGATCGAATTTACATTAATCATCATCACAGACAAAACATATTATGCCCCAGAGTTTATTTTATTGATTCTAAAATTTTAGAATTATGTTACTTACTGGTAGAGAAGTGTGGATTATACGACTACGACATTAATGCATTTTCAGGAAGCAATAGCAGCACAAAAGCAAGGTGTTTCTCATGATTACAAGAGCATCCAAAAGTTTAATTGATGTTTCAGTATGGATGGTGATTGACAAGCTTTCTGTTAACTCAATGGTTTCCATGTTTCTAGCTTGCCAATTCACCACTGAGAAACATTTTAGATTTATGTATAAAAGCCCTTCAAAAACGAAAACCGCTCTAGCAATATCACCGTCCAAGAGAATACACATACAAAGACAGACAGAAGAAAATACATGAGACTCAAAAAATTTAAAAGCTTTGAAACACATTTAGCCATACTAAGGACATCAATAAACACGTAAAATATGTTAAAAGAAATATTACCAGCTTAGAAAGAACTACAATGTAAAAGACTCTCCAATAACCAAATCAATAAAATGACGGGGGAGAATATTAGAGAATGAGACGAACTTACAGCACCACCTTTAGCCCCAGATGTTGTCATAAGTGAGATACAATTCTTGCTAGGGGGTTTAAGTAATCCGTCAGACAGCAACCCTTTGAGTTCCTCAGACTTGCTTGTTATATCATTAAGTTGACTTATCATTTTCCGATCCAGGGATGCCAAGGCAGCTTCTCCATTAATACGAACAGTTCTTTCAATTTTATCTTGCAGGGTAAATGGGTCTGCAACCCAAATAGATTAAGATATAATTCAACAACTCTAACAAGTAATATTAGTGACCTGATGAAAACATCAATAAACAGGAAGAGGAGACGAATGCAATGAAAAATAATTCCCAAGAAATGCCAGTCAAAAATCAACAGCGTGCTCTGAAACAAGACCTAAGGCGTTCAAAATTACTAACTATAGTTGATCCAACAATATTCCTCCTCAATATCAAAAGATAGAAGTTTGAAAAGATAATTCCATTTTCTGTCTAAAGAATCTAGCCTAAAACTTCACAGAGACAAATAAATTTTGATGTAGCAATATATAGACCATTCACGTACCTATTTTTTCATAATCTTTGACCCCAACAAACCCACGGTGAACTTCTTCACCAATCTCTTCACATTTTTCAAGTAGTCTCTTCCTTTCTGTGTCTTTACTTTCCACTAGCAAAAGATCATCAACTCCACACGTGAACCCATGCATCTGAGTCATAAGCATCACATCAAGAAAAGCATATCTAAGTGATTTACTAAACTTGAAAGACAACCAAGAAAGTAATCCTAGAGAAATAGAAATTCAAAAGTAACAACACCTAACTTGTAAGAAAACAGTAAACAAACGACTCAATGCAGAAAGCAAAAGACCAGCTGTATTTGAGCCATAGAGTTCATGCACAATATGGACCAAACCATAGTCGCCAAATTGAGCCTTGTCAATGACACCACGGACAAAGTTGTTTCTATAGATGAATAATTTATCCTCATCAAGCTCGTCCTTTGTCTTCAATTCATCTTGATCAGCTTTTCTTTCTTTTGTTGATTCCTTCGTTTTCTTTGATTCAGTATGATCACTTTTTCTCCTTTTACTCGGTTCTGTATCTTCATCAACTTCTTCTTTTCCATTTGGATCCTCAATTATTTTACTATTAAAAAAGTCACGAGGGATTTTCCCACCTTTTTCAACAGTAAATGGTAGAAAACCCCTAGTGATATGATTTAGCAAGGCAGTAATAACCTGGAAAGATGCAAAAACACACAGGAAAATAAAAACAATAAGTATATCATACGTTGCAACAAAATGTGACTAAATACTACAGTTCAGCAACTAGATAGATATTGAGCTTTACATCCAATCCAGAAATTTTTGTGCTTCACAGAAAATACAAAGTATAATTTCACCTTTAAACGCATTTAGGCCCACATGTGAGAAAGAAAAATTCACAGAGAATTAGCATCAATTACCTGTTTCCCTGTCCAAAGGGGCTCTGGTTTCCAAATAGCAGGCAGAAGGGATTGTATCTCAGCTTCAAAATCTCCGAAATTTCTGGAGGAAGCACTTGAGCTAGGAGTTGAAAGACCAGTACTATAAAGAAGCTGGTTAAATTCATCCCAACATAAAAATGTATCCTTCTTTGTTAGGACGACAGCACTCACAATATGATCCTAACACATTATATGAAACTGATCACAACCCGATACCATGCTTCAAAATTTAAAAAGTGAAAAAAAAAAAAAGAGCAACTGAATCAGTGTAAAAAACCTGGATCAAGGCTCTAATAGGTTCACCACTGGTAGGCTTGACATATTGATTGTTTGCATTCAAAATGTTGTATCCTTCTCCACGAGAAATTTCATCTTGCGGAAAAT
>JXTB01000152.1:0-60279 GCA_002914805.1 Parasponia andersonii | reverse complement strand
ACTGTACTGGCAAAAATATCAAAATTATTACTTGTTCTCAAAGAAAAAAAATATTAAAACCCAATGGGCCTACTCCTGGAAAAAGTACGTTAGACTGAAACTTAAGAGTGAATAAAAAGAAATATGAAACACGTCAATATAGACAGAAACATACAATCAGACTCATGAAATAAAAGTGTAGATATGTGGGTGTGAGTGTATGTAAATATATGGGTACAACATTAAAAATAGATATAGCTACCAGACAAAGAATGATACAAATAGAAATGTCGTCTGTCTGTATGTCCATATCAATTACATGTATGTGTTATAACCTGCAGTTTGCATAGTGCATGCGAATTGTTTTCTCTCCCTTCAACACACGGACTACATGTGCCATTATACTGGGCTTGTGAAGTGTAGGCTGCAACACAAAAATCAAAACTTAAATTAAATTTTATAAGTTAAGGAAAAAAATATATATCTATTTGCTAGTTAAAAAAATTAAAAAGAAAAGAAAAGAAAAAATAAAAAAGGAGGCTTCAGCCTACACATTGCACAGCAGGAATCAGTAAATGAATAAGCAAAACCTAATAAAATAATTAAAAGAGTAAATAAAAGCATTTTTCGGCTGCTCTTCCAAATCATATTATTGAGACAAGAATGAAATGGTGACAAATACAGATGATATAGCATGTGAATTCCAGATACAATGGTTTTCAAATCTTCATTATTGAGACAAGAATGAAATGGTGACAAATACAGATGATATAGCATGTGAATTCCAGATACAATGGTTTTCAAATCTTCATTATCTGCAAAACACCTACACACCTACTAATTACAAATAATCAAATGATCCGTAAGTACATTATGTTGTTTTATCACCATATTCAGAAGTCTTCGGCAACTTCAAATTCTATGTAACAAGAGAATATGTATAAGCGTAAAACAAATAAATACCAATATTTTTTAAAGTACATGACAAATGGAAGACCATAATCAATTGGAAAATCATGGGAGATGAATTTAACAATATCACCATCTTGTCCTTGTCAGGAGTAGATAATATTAAAGCAAGTTATACCTGTCGATTGACAAGGACAATATCACCATCTTGCAAGTGACGATGTACAAATTTGCCTTCAGATTCATAGTCAAAACACTCTCCATTTTGTGTGATAGCTCCTCTTGAAGAAGGTAACTTTCTTGAGATTGAAATTCGTGATTTTCTGCTTGGTGCTAACTTTACAGTAGACAACTTATCTACATAGTGTGTTGCTCCAGGATGGATTTCAGGGCCATTGATGATAGCATCCCTTAACTTCACAACATTCCATGGGGTAACTCTCTGCATGAATATTTTCAAAAAAGAAAAAGAAAACCCAAAAGAAGTTAGCAAAAAACCACATGACATATGGACATTATACATCTTGTCCAATAAAAGCTCAATACTCTCCGTGTCTCACATGTACGAACTACTTCTAAACAACAGCCACCATTAAATTAAGACTACAAATTTATTGAGTCTAAGACGCTATAATCAAGTAATATTGAATGAAGTAAAAATTAGCACCAAAGAAACATACATATAGAAGACAATATCCATACTCTTTACTATTAATATAGCAGCATATATAGTACATACACATGAAAATCTAATTCAATGCATATAACAAATCAAGGCATTCTAAAAGATGCATACATGTATGATTGCAGATTGTTGCTTATAAAATAGTAAACAAGCATTTTTTTTAATTTAAAAAAAAAAGGCAATTAGATCATCTAACATTTATGCTACTTTGAATCGAAAGCCTACTTGTAGAACTCACCTCAGGATATGTTAATCTTAATGCAAAGTACGGAGGAATTCCAATTTCATTAACTGCCAAATAGGGATCTGGTGATATGACAGACCGGCACGCAAAATTAACTCTCTTCCCCATCATTTTCTGGCGGAACAAGCCCTCTTTCTTCTCCAACAACTGACATATACCTGGAGCAACATTTCTTTTACCTGAAATACATAAAGAGAGCTGCTAAGAAGAAAAATCAAGGTGAAATGACATACTGAGGCAAGTTGGATTTTATTTGTCGAAAGAGTTTAAACAGATTTTTCAATCAGAATTCATAGACAAAAACAGAAACTAAAAAAATTCCTGGTAATAAGAGCTTTCTATAATAAGAATCCACCAGTAAACAGGATGGTATTCTTTGCAGAAACACAAGGAAAAAAATATTGAAGAGAAGTGCAAAAGATAAGGAGGATAAGAAATCATCTATTTATATAAATAAAGCAAAGACGAAAAAATGAAATAAACAAATAATTAAACCACAGGAAAGATTAATGTGGTGTTGGTGGCTACAATTCATTGAGCGACAAGGGCTGTTTGGTCCTTATCTCTATTTGGTAAGGTTAAGCTCCGGTGCATAAGGTGTTTACAATAGTTAGACTTCCAATTGTGTATAACTACAATTATATTTAATGAAATTATGAAAGAGAGCTAAATGACTAACCAGGAAAATGTATTACATTGCTGATGACAAAAGAAAATGGAGATACACAAACCAAAACAGCAAAAAAAAATACAGTCACCTGCAGCTGTTTTGCTATCAAACATCACATTTATAGACTGCTGAAGATCCATCCACTTGCGTACAATCTTTGAGTACTCCAACTTATTAACATGAGCATTTCCCAAATCAATATTGGCCTGGAGCACCTTACTTAACAAAACAGTTTGAGGATGTTCCATCACCTACATTAAACCCAAGCAGCAAGGGAAAGTACCTTTAAAATGTTGCTTCAGAAATATGCATAAAAAACCAGTCTTACATTTAGCAGAATCTTTGTAAGGAAGGTTTTAAGATCAAGGTGCATCTTTGCCAAAACAAAAAAACTGGCCTACTAGAGAGACTAAGAAAGAACTAGACGTATCAAGTAAAATCTACTTACAGAATCACCACCCTTGGATGGGGGACGGAATTTGATTGGGGGTACAAGAATAGTCTCTAAGAAAAACATCGAGTGATCTGCATTCTTTCCAGAACCCTGACACTGGATGTCACTAATTAATCTAAAGAGTTTAGCCTCATTTTTCCACAAGAGCATAATAATTGCTTTAACCTGAGACAATAACAGAACAATTAATTTCTCCCAAGAAGTCAAAAACATAACACAAAAGAGATGTTTTATTTTGAAGCCCATTAAGATATCACTAGGACACAGTAAAAGCCTGCAACTTAAACACAGGCATATTACTTAGTAATGAAACCAATAATGGCAAGAAGCAAACCTCTTGTGGCAACAAAGGTCCTGTAAAGGCTTTTCTCTGCTTTACGTCCTCAGGAGCGTTCTGTACTTCACTTCTATGTCTCTTTGTAGAAGTAGATTGAGTACCCGTGTCAGAATCATCATCCTGGGAAGGTGAATCATGAATGATTTCTTCCTCAGGCAATGGTTCCCCATCTATGAAAGGCCATTTTAATTTCTTCCCCTTGTTAACGTTATATCTAATGTCTGAATCTTGATAAGGTTCCTACGCCATCAATAAAAATAACAGATTAGTTAGAAACTTAAGAACTGTGACAAAGCAGAGAATCGTAGCTGGCAAGTATACTATACAATTATAAAGCGCACTCTCCACTGCCACTTGTCTGTTAAGATCCCTAGACAATCACCAGCAGTGCATCTTCATAGACCTTGCTAGCCCACTCCAATCTCTCCCCCCCTCCCCCCTAACCCCACCAAACAATCACCCAACCCCGAAGGAATACTAAGAATTTACTATTTGGTTAAATATAAACATGCAAAGAGACAAAAGGAGGGGGAGGGGGGAGAATTCAGAAGAAACTCTTGTACACTTGACTTATTAATATTTTATAGTAAGTCAGAGACAAATTGTACATAAGAATCAGAAAAGTAGCATTACAATATGCACTACCTAAATTTTCAAGCAACAAGGATGTGAAGAGATATACCATATGTAACCATCCAAAAGTAGGTTTGGTAATTTTAGGATTTTTGGCCCCACAATCTGCATTTTGACACTTCTTAGATTTATATTTCATAAAATTATTCAAAACCGACATTGCTTCGGTGAACTCAAAAGAGGTCCATTTTTGCTGCTTTAAATGCTTGGCACCAGCATACTTTGTCCCAACATAGTCCCCTGAATCCGAGGGTTGACCAGGCGATTCAGAATCTAATTCCTTTGCCCCAACAACATCACCTTTCAGGATAAGTTCCAGCTGGGAAATACATTTCTCGATCTTAATTGACAAGAAAATACCCAAAAAAAAAGAGAGAGAAGATTTTAGAAAGATCTGAAGGCTTGGAAAGATATTAAACCCTGCAAACAATTACATAACTCATCATTTACTCATTAAATTGCACTTACCTCTTTTTCACCCGCCCTAAAATGATAACAGAAGAAACAAGTTCTTTGCAGATGGTCGTAAAGGATATTGAATAGCAAGGGGTTATAGACAGGAGAAACAAGGTCAAAATGACCACAATGACCTGGGCAGTTAAATGAACGCTGACCACAAGAATTGCATCTGCATTCACAAAAGGGCAAAACATATCTATACTTAGATAAAAGCATTTACTAAAAGTTAACTACATGTAGATTAAATTCCTAAAATCCTTTAAACTAATAATGATGCGCAAAAGTTGCTGGAATGAAACATTATGTTGCATTTGAACACGTCTACTAATTTTCAGAATATGCTAATGAAAAGCTAACTTCATGATGTAATCCTTCAAAAAAAAAAAAAATTAGTCGAACATGAACTTATTGTTTTGTTGAGGACAAAAACAGAACCATAATATAAAATAAAATAACCCTAAACACTCAACATTCTAATCTATTCTATTTCCTCCATTGTAACGAAAAACCAAAAGGGGCGTAACGATTTGTTAACACCAAGCCAATGCCACAATTGAAAGAACAACAACAACATTAGCAAAACAGAATTAAAAGCAATACAAGCAAAATTAAATGGACCGTTCACTTATATAGTTGAACCAACAGAAAGCCTTACAGTGTTCTTTCATCTAAAGGGCCCAATGCCGGATCATACAGTCCACCATCGATAGGTCTCTCTACGTTGTCAAGCAAATTTGGGTTCGTAATCTTCACAAAACTCTGCTTACGAACCTCTTCATCCGTGTAGAAACTGAACTGAACCGCCTCGACCGTCTCCGTCGCAACCTGCAATGAGAACAGAACCAAAACCCTCAAAACGAAACCAACTGATTCAAACTCATACTAAAAGCAAAGCTTTTACTTCTCGTTAGAAAATTTGAACCAGAGAATAAGCATATGCCCAATTCAACTCAACTCATTAAAAGCAGAAATTACATAACAAAACACGAAAACCTAATCAATTCTCTCGTTTTGAGAAAAACCCAGACCATGGAATAGACTGAAAAAAAAAAAAAAAATGAGCAGAGAGAGAGACCTCAGCTGTGGCCATGAGGATGCTGGAGCAGAGAGAGTAAAAGGGCAAAGGTGATGATGGGGTCAGAGGAAGAGAAGAACGAGTACAGGTTTTTGGAGGCAGAAGGAGGAGGGGGGAGAGAGAGAGAGAGAGAGAGAGAGACGTTTGAGAAGGCAACAAGGGTTCTTTCGAGGTTTAAGCCTTGCCTGGGTTTTACACTTAGAAAACAAACAAAGGCTTCTCTTCCCCTAAGCGCCCCTAATTTCGCGTATTATTGTTTTTTTTTTTTAATGTAAAATTACACTTACACCTCTTTATTTTGAGTCAAAATAAGGTAACAGCCCTTAACAAAAGAAAATATTTATGTTAGGAACTCCAAAAATTTTAAAAACATTGCTGACATCCCCTCCACTACTAGCCAAATTTCAAGTTTGACCATTAAGTTTTTAGATGATTATTTCAATTAAAATAGTATCATTTTAACATTTTGTATTTTGACAATTTGTTTAATTTATATATTATGTTTTGGTTATTATCAAGGTTGATTTTTAGATTTAAAATTTATTACAAATGTATACTCTGATACCAATTTAGAACAGTTAATTTAACAAGATGATTTAATAAACTTATTCTCAGATCAGTTTTATACAGTTTATTTTTTATTTTTTAAACGACATCTTGGTAAATTAATTACTCTAAATTAGTGTCAGAGTATAAATTTATAATAGATATCAAATCTAAAATTCAATATTGATAATAACTAAAATATAAAATATAATTTGAACAAAATAGCAAATACAAGATATAAAAATGATAATATCTCTTAAAAGAATGAATAATGTTAATCAATAATGAAATTTTAATTATACCGTTTTTTTTTATTTTCTCAATTCAAGATTGTCACCGTGAATTTGACTTTTTATTTAATTTTCATTTCTATTTATATATCTGGAAAATTTTCAAAAAAACTCTCTGTTACTTTGTTCAGGTAAAAAATTTGTGTATTTAAAAAAAATACCATGAATTTTGAGTGTTCTGTAACTTAAAATTTAAAATTTGGACTATACAAAATAATATCCTGCGATTATTTTTTGAAAATCAATACGTGAATGATTTTTGACCAATTTTAGTAACAAAAGACAATAATATCCTCTATCAAAATTAGATTAATCTTTATTATCTTTGTAATTTCGATGATATTGTTACCTTTTACTTGTCAAAAAATATTCAAAAAGCTAATTCAGTATCAATTTTCAAAACTCTTAAGTTTATATTTATATTTTGCATAATCAAACTTGCAGGATTTTTTTTTNAGGACAAAATAAAATAAGACGATTAATAAATAATAAATGTATGATACTTAGTAACATCAAAACGTTGTCATTCTTAGTTGAAAATAAATTTTATATTTTTTAAAAAAATCTTAAAGTAAATTGATAAGGAGAAAAGAAAATAAAATTTTAATTTTAATCCAAAAAAAAAATGACTGGCTTGCCAGAATTTTCTTTTCTAGATTTTAATATAAATTTTTGATTTTATTTATGATCTTTTAGTTTCTAAATTTTTAATTTAATTTTCTATGTAAAACAATTTCAGTTTGACATTATTAGCTACTATTCATGCAGGGCTTGTTTGTCTTTTTAAAGTCTTTTTTCATATATCGATAACATTGAGTAGCCTTGAATACGTGGTTTGCTGCAACATTAAATATAATTCTATGTTTCTTTTAATATTTTCATATTCATATAAAGGATTTTTCATTAAATAGAACAAAACATAGGTTTCATACAAAAATTTCTCTATACATTTACAATTTTTTTCCCCGGTTCTTGAAACGAAGACGCTACAATTGGATTGTCTTGTCTGCTTCCTATACAAGTCGGGTGCATTTGATAGTGCAATTGTGCAAATGTAAAGTGGGAAAATGCAAACTGGGAACAATTTTTTTTTTTTTTAAGTAGTTTTCTTTTTCCCATCTCAAAGAAAAAGCTACTTAAAAAAAAAAAAATAGCCTCTCAATTTCGGAAAAGAGATATAATTTTGCTATGAAGAAATTCTTTAAAGATTGTGCAACTAAATGTAACAAACGTTGACGAGTGATTTTGAGAAAAATATATCGTTTTCTTTCATTTTCCCCGCTCTTAGGACAACAAAACTAGGCTTCTTTTTTTTTGGTAAAAACTACATGTCGTTTTATTATCAAAAAATCATATACAGATACAATTATATAAACGACAGTTCGTTATGTTATCAAGCAAAAAACGACAGTGAAAGTTAACGAATTAAATCGATGAAAACCAATATAGATAGAAATGCCATATTGTCTCTCTATAAGATAAAAGGGTTTTTTTTTTTTTTTTTGCGGGGATGGTATTTCGCTTTTTCAAGGGTAAGAACTAAGGTGTAACCAATTTTTTTTTGGTATGTCACATTATGTAACCAAGTTAAATAATATGACAAGTTTATTCTTCCAAACGCACTTGTTTATGTTGTTGCATGTCATTATAGAGTATATAGTTGAAAAAGTTGCAAACTTAATGTAAATGTCATGTTATTTCATACATAGCAAAAACGGTCTGTCGTTTATATGGTATTTGACTGTCGCAAGGTGGAAACATGCTCAATACAAATAAGATATTGTTTATTTGGTATTTGACTATCGCCTTTATGAGTGAGGGTGGAAACATGCTCGGTACAAAGAAGATATTGTATATTTTTAAAATAATAGGTTACTTCTCCTTAATTTGCTGCTTTGTTCCCTTTAATAAATAATATCTTTTCTTGAGACGTAATTATAACACTATGATATTAGAAATATGGTGAGGTTATGGGAGAATTATCTTTTCTCATCCCATGTGGACCTTTTACTCTCAATTATTGGACTATTATTTGACAACCTAAAACTTTACATGGCGAAAACTTGTCGTAGACTTGCAAACACACTATTATTTCTCTAAGTTATATTCATGTTTCTAATTAACATCATCAATTAAAATCGTTTAATGCCATCTGCATATTCTATCTCTCCTCTCCTCTCTATCTTTGTCTCTGTCTCTTTCCCTTTGCCATTGCAGTCCTACATTCACCCTAAAATCATAAAATGAACAAAGGCACACCAAAAAATTGGAAAAAAAAAAAAATCTTAGAATATCATCATAATTTCTTCTTCTTTTAGGAAATTCATAAGTGCCAATCATTTTTTTGCCTTGCATCTTAATGAATTCCACTAGAATTTTCGCTAATTAAGCCATAAGATGATCTCCTTATTATCTATGTTAGCATTTTATCAAATTGAAATCATACTTAAATCTTGTTGCGACCACGACTTCTATGAATCCAAAGAATGCTATCATGAATTCTACCGAACCGTCAAATTTAAATGTATTAAGGACTAATACACCACTTTGGTATATATAATCTAATACTTATTTATTTATTTTTTCGGTTTATTTGTTGGTTGTTTTTAGAAAAGTAATACAACGCAATCTTTCAAATGAAAAATAAGTTTTTACCGTAAGACCTTTTTTCAAATTTTCATATCATTCTGGTTCATTTTTTGATTTAGGGGATGATGGGGCCGTAGAGCAAAAGAGGCAGAGATGAAAGGAGATACGACATATGCAAAGTGCAATAAAAGTTTTTAATTGATGGCGTTAAATGGAAAGTTTTTAATTGGTGGTGTTAAATGGAAACGTTGATATTTTTTAGAGAAATCATATTGTGTTTGCAAGTCCATGATAAGTTTTTGACACAATATATTTGGACTGTCAGATGATAATGAGTAAAAGGTTTCATACATGGAGAAAACAGTAGAAAAGAAATGCCGGAGAACATGCAATAAAAACTATTAAAATATTTTTTAATCGAAAGAAATGCCATAATAATAATAATAATAATGATGATGATGATAATGATAAGGTTATTGAATAACTAATAGTAAATAATAGGTGATATACAATCATTTAAGAAAATCCAATAGGAGCAAATGATAAAATAGACAAAGAAAGATTGTGTCACGAAGCTACCGAAGTTTATCAAAACATCTGAATCAATTTCAAGTGTCATGCCTAACTTACTGTTGGAGCGGTTTCTCACCTGTCGTCTACGTGTCTCGAAATACTGATGCTGTATTCTCCAACTGTCCACGTGTCCTTGCTGTCCTAAGGTCCTCTGAACTCCAAGCAAGATCGGAGAGGTGGGGGTGACTACCTGCAAAGACTCTTCGATGCTTAAATCAATAGTTTATCTTTGATACATGATAGCGAGGAAAATATTTCAGTATGAATATCTATCTGTTTCTTGTTCACAGACTTTTTATATATATATATATATATATATCTGTTTTTAAGTGTACATGCCCCTCTCGGGAACGCATGGCTCTTATATATGTTATCATGAGATTGTGAACCACATGTTCTCAATCTCAGGACCGAGTACCTTTCACCTCAAAATCTTTTTCAGCAGTCACGGGCCGGGATTTCGGCGATCTCCTCTGTGCTGCCATGGCCTGATTTTCGCCGCCTCCTACGGCTTCAATCTGTCATGAGTAAGATTTGGGTAAATCGTCGTTCTGTCAGGACGGCTTGTCCCTGGCACACACCTACCTAGGATCGCATTAAATGCTCTGTCTAGGTTTGGAGCCGTGAGCTGCTTTCCACTGTATTTGATCGGAAGACCCTTGGAGCTTCTGACCCTCCCGACTATTGGGGTAAGGGCCGCCTCCTACGGCTTCAATCTGTCAGGAGTAAGATTTGGGTAAATCGTCGTTCTGTCAGGACGGCTTGTCCCTGGCACACACCTACCTAGGATCGCATTAAATGCTCTGTCTGGGTCTGGAGCCGTGAGCTGCTTTCTACTGTATTTGATCGGAAGACCCTTGGAGCTTCTGACCCTCCCGACTATTGGGGTAAGGGCTGCTGTACCCAGATGGCAGACCCTTGGGGCTTCTGACCCTCCCGACTGTTGAGGTAAGGGCCGCTATACCCAGATGGCAGACCCTTGGGGCTTCCGACCCCCAGCTGTCGAGGTTGGGGTCAGACTGGGCCAAACTGTCCGGAGTCAATGATGGGCTCGGCCCTAATCTCAGACGGCCCGATGACCGATTGTAAGATCACGTGTGATCCGCGTGGCCTTCCACGTGGCGTATGGCTCGGGAACATGTCCCACACTTACATCTTGAAATCCTACATAGGCACAAAAAGCAATAATCCTATTACAGTATAGATAGTCTCTATCAAAAAGATAAAGATAGAAAAAAAAAAAAAAAAAGAGTACAGTCTATAAATAATCACCAATTATTATTTTTTTCAATTTACTAATGTTGTGAATTTTCATGACTAAGTTACATAAATATAAAATCACTATAAAAGAAACCTGAAAAACATTCTACAAAAAGCCTGATGGGAACATTCTTACTTCTAAGACATATATTTTGCTCTTTTCCCACTTAGGGTATTACTATAATACAATTAACAATTAACACTGAATGCACTTTAAACAAAAGTCTTTTAAAAGTACTAAAACTGATAAAAGCAAATAGTCATCTACAACAAAAATACATTTTTAAGTACTCCACTTTCCACCTATTATATAGCCTTTCAGCCTAAAAAGGAAAAGAAACGAAGAAAGCCAAGAGAAGGGAATAAAAAAAGCACATTCAGGTATGCATGACTTTCCAGCTCTAAATTGCTACAGTTCTACAACCTCTTTAAAAAGTATATAAAATGACCAACAAAGCAATGAACTGATATGGCAATACCCACCATGTTATACAAAATGAAAAACATAACATCAAAGAAAATATTTAAGAATGTTACAGAGCCTGTTGGTCCGATGTGTACTGAGTTAACTCAGATTAATGAAGTTAGTTAGCTTACTATTAGATTGTTATAATTATTTTTAGGAAGTTGTTATCATTCTGTTGCGGTCATTAGGAGCTTCTAGTGAAAGCTTGCTTAGTCTGTAGTATATGTATAAATTTCAGTTTACTAAATTAAAATGATTATTGAGCTTCATTTCACCTAAACCGGTCTCTTAGATTCTACTTCTTACCTTGGTATCAGAGTTTATGTGGCATCTTCATCATCGTCTTCCTCTTCTGATCTGTCTTCCTCCTCGACTGGTTTTAAGCATGCAGCTATGGCGTTACCTACGAATCTCAATCTGATATCTCTTCGTCTTGATCGTTCGAGCTATTCTTACTGGTTTTTCCAACCATAAGTGCTCATGATCTCGAAGGCTTCTTGTTTAGCACTAGGCCTCGTCCTGATGCATTCATACCATATCCTGGTTATCCAAACTTCTCTATCAACAATCCTGATCATATGATCTGGATTCGTTAGGAACAATTTCTCCTGAGCTAGCTACTCTCTTTAATTTATGAGATCATGATTGGTCATGTTGTTCACTACGCTACCTCTAGTGATCTCTGGCGCATATTGGTGCAGTTGTTCTCCACTACATCCAAGGCCCGAAGCCTTCGTGAACTCTGTCTTCTTCTTTAGTCCGCCAATAAAGGTTCATCCTCCATTGATGAGTACATCCTTAAGATGCGAGATCTTGCTGATAGCCTCGTGGCCGCTGGCTAGCCTATCTCCGATCGATGAATTAATCCTTTACATTCTCGGAGGCTTAGTGTAAAAACCAGTTTTTATCAAGAATAAAAGGGTCATTTGACTAAATACAAAAAAAAAAAATTATGTATATATGTTTTTTTTCTCTCTCTTTCTCTCACCTTCTCCCTCTTACTTTCTTCTTCCTCTTTTTCTTTTTCGCCTTTTTTGCCCTCTTCTTTGTGCACCCTCACCACCGGCTACTGGCGTCGACCCACCACCCAACTCCGGCCGGAATCTCTTCCCAGCTGACCAGCGACCAAACGCCGCTCATCTCCGGCCACCATCACGCAGCCAAGCGCAAGAAACAAAGGCGCAAAGTCGCGCCCAACCCGCAGCCAAACGTGGTGATTTTCGGCCTTCCACCGCCCATAGCCACCACCAACTGTCATGAAAAGGAAGCCCAATGTTACGCCGCGCTCATTTGGCTCCCAAAAGTCCAAATGTTGTTGTTCATGGCTCTAAAATCCTCTATATATACTGCTCACCTAAAAAGATTGAGGAAGACCCTAGAACGTGGTGGACACTTCTAGAGTGATCAAGAGAGGTTTTGGTCATGCTAGAAGATTTTAGTTAGTGCTCCTAAGTCCTAGAAGGTTCTAGACAAGGCCGGATGGTACTAGATGGGTTGGACGGTCCTAAAAATTCCTAGAATGACTTAGAAGAGCCAAGATAGTAGGTGAACCTCTTAGAAGGATCTAGACCATGTTTTGTTCTAGAATTTTCTATGTAAATATCTTTGTAGATATTATAACTTTAGTTGAGAATAATCTAGACCCTTTGTAAGATCATGCCACTTGGCACGATCACAACCATTGGTTGGTTTAGGCTTTGCCTATATAAAGGACCCATTGGATTCATTTGTACACAAGTCCCATTTGTGAGAGTTGTAAGCATTCCAAGAGTAAAACAAAGCCTTCATTCATCTAAACTCTCTCATCTTTACCACTTTGTCTCAAAAGCTTACTCTAAGTCCTTTTCTTGAGCATTGGTAGGCTGACTTAGTGCGACGGACTGTAATAAGTGCCACACAATTGTCTAGTTTAAGGCTAGGGTCGTGACAGCGTGGTATCAGAGCTAAGTTGCTCGTTATATCGTGGTGGTTCCACTGTCTAAATGAAGACTATGGCTGTAACTCCTGACCCCGTCGAAGTTGGTGCTTCTGAACGTGGGCGTGATGAAGGGAAGAAAGGTGCTACTCGCGGCAAGTCGAGGGACGTGGTGACTAGTTTGGAGGCTAGAGTGTCCCAACTAGAGTCTAACTTGGGCACGTTGGGCAAGCGTGTAGATGATCTAGATAGCCGTTGTGACAGTTTGGAGACCGAGGATGTGGAGATCTACAGCGGCATCAAAGATGCATTTGGTGGGCTAGAGACCGACTTAAGGCGCGAGATTGAGTCCCTTCATTCAGAGATTGCCAAGGTACGAGATCTCTTCTAAAGAGAACTCAGTAATATTTTACTTAGAGTAGATGAGATGGGTGATGATCTTGCTTTGTGCAAGCGAGCGGTGACCATGGGGGTGACCACCACAATAACCATTGAGGTAAGGAAGGTTGAGGTACCTACTCGCAATGCTAGGGAAGTTGAGAACTTCCTATGGGGACTCGAACAATACTTTTATAGCCACCTTTAATGACTTTAAAAGAGAGCTAAAAAGGCAATTTTTCCCCGAGAATGCTGAAGAGGAGGCGAGAGGCCGTCTTCACTGCCTCAAACAATCTGACAGTGTTAGAGACTACGTGAAAGAGTTTACTACACTCTTACTCAAAGTCTCTGACACTTCAGATAAAAATGCCCTATTCTTATTCATAGATGGCCTTCAGAACTGGGCCAAGTCAAAGCTCAAGCGCCATGGTGTCCAGGACTTGGCCGATGCCATTGCAGTAGCTGAGAGCCTTGTTGATTACTCTACCAACAAGGACCCTTCTAAGGCCAAAGACAAGAAGGGTGGTGGAGTAAAGAGTGGGGGAGAGCAAACAAAAGGAGGAAAATGGAATAAAGATAGTTCCTCCTACAGGCACAAAGATAAGGGTAAAGAGAAGGAAGATCGTGACTTCTCTAAGCTAAGAATCAAGTGCTTTCTTTGTGATGGGCCACATTGGGCACGCGAGTGTCCTAAGAAGAAAGCTCTCAATGCCTTAATTGCCTTTGAGCCAAGCCAAGAAGGAGGTGATAGAGAAGATATTGGTGCATATATTGGTTCCTTGCAACTCCTAAATGCCTTCCGGTCGTCTCCTAAGTCACAAGCTAAGAGCCTACTTTTTGTGGATCCAACAATCAATGGCAAAGCAACTAAAGCCTTGGTTGACACGGATGCATCCCATAACTTCGTCTCTGTTGAGGAAGCTCGGCGATTGGGCTTGACAGTGTCCAATGGAGGAGGCTCCCTCAAGGCAGTGAACTCAGTAGTACGCCCCATCCTTGGGTTGCTCATAATGTTAAGGCTAGCCTAGGTGCATGGGTTTGCCAAGTCGACTTTTCAGTAGTGCCAACGGATGATTTTACGGTAGTGCTTGATTTGGAATTCCTTGATGTAGTGCGGGCATTCCTTGTTCCTTTTGCCAACTCTATATGCATCATGGATGGTGAAAAGGCTTGTGTGGTACCAACCGAGCAGTCCACAAAAGTAGGAAATAAAGTACTCTCTGCACTTTAATTCAAGAAGGGCTTGAGAAGAGAGGAGGAGAGTTACTTGGCCATTCTAAAGGAGTACGATGATGGAAAATTAGAACCTCAAGGTAACCTGCCCATGGAGGTACAAATTGTCTTGGATGAATTCTAAGATGTGATGCCTGGCACCCTGCCTAAGAAACTTCCACTTAGGAAGGAGGTGGATCATGAAATCGAGCTTGAGCCAGGCACGAGGCCACCTGCAATGAGTCCCGATCGAATAGCCCCTTCGGAGTTAGCGAAACTTCGGAAATAACTAAAGGAGTTGTTTGATGCAGGTTTCATCAGGCCCTCCAAAGCTCCTTTCGGTACCCCGGTGTTGTTCCAGAAAAAGAAAGATGGCTCACTAAGGATGTGCATTGATTATCGGGCTCTTAACAAGGTGACAATAAAGAACAAGTACCCCATCCCGCTTATTACCAACTTGTTCGATCAACTTGGGAATGCTAGATACTTCTCAAAGCTTGATCTATGCTCGAGGTACTACCAAGTGTGCATAGCAGAGGGGGATGAGCCCAAGACCACGTGCGTGATAAGGTATAGTGATTATGTGTTCTTAGTCATGCCATTTGGTCTTACCAATGCACTTGCTACCTTTTCCACTCTTATGAATAAGTTATTCCATCACTACCTCGATCAGTTCGTGGTAATCTATCTTGATGATATAGACATCTATAGCAAGACCATGGAAGAGCACCTAGAATATTTGAGGAAAGTGTTCAAGGTCTTGAGGGAAAACCAACTATTTATCAAGGAGAAGTGCTCCTTCGCCCAGGAGGAAGTGATGTTCCTAGGGCATAAGATAAAATATGGGAAACTTATGATGGATGAAGCCAAGGTGCAAGCCATCCAAGAGTAGGAACCTTCTACTAAGGTGCCAGAGTTAAGATCCTTCCTCGGACTTGTGAACTATTATAGGTAGTTTATCAAGCCCTACTCAGCAAAAACAGCGCCACTTACTAACATGCTCAAGAAGAACAAGTCTTGGGAATGGACACTTGAGTGTCAAGTTTCATTCGAAGACTTAAAGAGGGCGATAAGCGAAGAGCCGGTTCTCAGCTTACCTGATCACTCAAAGATATATGAGCTACATAGGGATGCCTCTGACTTTGCTACTGGTAGAGTACTAATGCAAGAAGGGCATCCAATTGCTTATGAAAGCCACAAGCTCAATGACACTGAGAGACGCTATACGGTGCAAGAAAAAAAGATGACTGCCATCATCCATTACCTAAGGGTGCAGTGACACTACTTGTTGGGTACTCACTTCACGATCATGACTGATAATATAGCCACAAGCTACTTTCAAACTCAGAAAAAGTTGAGTCCCAAGCAAGCTCGGTGACAAGACTTCTTGGCAAAATTCGATTACAAGCTTGAATACAAGCCTGGGAATGCCAATATGGTGGCAGATGCCCTAAGTAGAAAGGCGGAACTGGCCGTCTTAAGCAGACCCAATAGCACTTTGATAGAGAAAATTAAGGAAGGACCGGAACACGATGTTTTTGCAAAGAGCCTGTTGCCCCTAGTAACGGAAGGAAAGATGAGATGTTTTTGGCTGAGCAACAGACTTTTCTATGCCAAAGGCAATCGACTCTATGTGCCTAAGTGGGGGAACTTAAGAAAAGAGCTTATTAAAGAGTGCCACGATTCCTTGTGAGCTGGCCACCCAGGTCAGAAACGCACTCTTGCTCTTATCAAATCTATCTACTACTGGCCTCAACTAAGAGAAGATGTCGAGACCTATGTACGAACTTGTCTTGTGTGCCAATAAGACAAGGTGGAACAACAATCACTGGGCAGATTGTTGGAACCTCTACCCATTCCTGAAAGGCTGTGGGAGAGTGTTTCCATAGATTTTATCACTAGCCTGCCTAAGTTAGAGGGCTTTGGTAGTATTATAGTAGTGGTTGATCGCTTCAGCAAGTATGCCACCTTTATACATGTTTCACCCGATTGTCCTGCTGATGAGACAGCGCGGCTCTTTATAAAGCATGTCATGAAGCTTTCAAGAGTCCCATCAAACATCGTAAGTGATCGTGACCCCCGATTCACTGGAAGGTTTTGGATTGAATTGTTCAAGTTGATGGATTCAGACTTGAACTTTTCTACTAACTTTTACCCCAAAGTGTTGGCTAGACGGAAAGGGTGAATGCCTTGTTGGAGTTATACTTGAGGCACTTTGTGAGTGCCAATCAAAAAGATTGGGAAAGATTACTTGATGTAGCCCAATTCTCCTTCAACCTCCAGAGGAATGAGTCTACGGGTAAGAGTTCCTTTGAGATAGTCATGGGTCAACAACCTATGACTCCACATGCCTTAGTGACAAGCTACGGTGGGAAGAGTCCTGCAGCATTTAAGTTTGCTAAGGCATGGCATGAACAAGTGGAGTTGGCTAGAGCCTACTTGAACAAAGCTTCTAAAAGAATGAAGAGGAGGCACGTTGAGTATCAAGAGGGGGACTTAGTCCTTGTCAAATTGTTGCCCCAACAATTCAAAACCTTAAGGAATGTGCATAAAGGGTTGATGCACCAATACGAGAGTCTATTTTTGGTACTCAAGCGTGTAGGTAAGGTCTCCTATAAGCTTCAACTCCCTGTCAAGTTAAAGATTTTCCCTGTCTTCCATGTTAGCATGCTAAAATCCTACCATGGAGATGAGAGAGATCCTTCAAGGGGCGAATCCAAAAGGGCTTCTACTGCAGTGGTACAAAGAGGTAGAGTGTATTTTAGCTGATCGCTTGATCCGCTGATGTGGTGTTCCTAATTATCGGGAATACTTAGTGAAATGGAAAATTTTGCCCGAGGCCGAGGCTAGCTGGGAGCATGAAGATACCTTGTAGTAATTCAAAAACCATATCGAGCGATTCAAAGTCGATGACATGACAGGGACATTGTGAACTTGAGTGGAGGAGGGCTGACGTCGCGAACTTGAGTGGAGGACCGCTCCGTTGGTAGGCTGACTTAGTGCGACGGACTGTATTAAGTGCCGTACGATTGTCTAGTTTAAGACTAGGGTCATGACACCAAGCTCCCTTAAGTCTAGCCCAGCCCCTCACTGCCACAAATTTCCAGCCAAGGAGCTCCGGTAAGCATTCAAAATTTTTTGTGGTATTTTCGTCACAGAAAATGGTATTTGTACAATTACTTTTGCTATGTTAATCCATTGTACATGAAACTTTGAGGGATGAAAATGTGGTTTAAGATAGGAGAATGGGTGGTAGATTTGTGGAAAATGGATGTAAGGATTGAGAGAAAAACTAATCCAAAATTTATGGCATTTATCTAAATATTTTTAGAGAATAGTATTTTTTGTAACTTTTCTAATTAGTTTCTAATTAAGCCCAAATTTGAGCTAGAGGTCTCGAAACTGAAATTGGACTTCGGAATTGGACTAAGTAAGGTCAAGAGACGAGTTTTGATATAAAACATCAATAGGTTTTGAGTAGGCACGAAATCCAAGACACGAGGCTCAGGATTTCGCCTCGATTTGCATGCCGTGGGCCTGGGGCCCCAAATTAATCGAATTATATGTCTAATCTAATATTTTTGGGTGCTCTGAATTCAGTGGTGACCTCCGTTTTGTAATTTGAGGTTTCGATTGGAAAGTCACCCCTCAAAATGAGCTCACGGAATCCCGAAACGACCCTCCGAGCTACCGGATGACCAACTGGAGAATCTACGAGCGCCGATAGCTTAGTCTGGCCATCCAGGCGAGGTAGGGGTTCAATTAACAAGTTTTATACTTATTTTGATTTAAAAAGTGCATCATGACCTATTTCTTGAAAATGTCAATTTTCATGGAATTCAATGGTTTGATTGGATATTTGATAAATTTGTGAATTGTTGAGATATATTGGATTGTTCTGGAATTGGTTGGTATAATTTTTTTGCAGGTTTAAAATTTTGGTTTTAGGAAAATACAGCTGTTATGCTGCCCGATTTTCTATAAATACTAGGATAATACCAAACAAGTTTTAAAGTATGATTTTTTGATATACTTGATGCGTGGTTATTACACATTCTATGATATGTTGTACCTACCATAGGATCACACACTTGAGTTCTATTTTAGCATCATAGTATTTAGATCGCTGGCGAGTTGCTGTAGTATTAAGTGAGAGACCTAGGCTCCTGCGCAGGATTTGCTGACACACCTTTGGGTAGTGTCAAGATGCTGGGTACCTCTATTACAGAGGTATTACAGGACCGTGATGGGAGGATGAGAGCTCATGTATATACTTGTACTTGGTTGATTTATGATATGTACAATAATGAACATGATTACTTATGATTTTGATTACTTTGCAAACTTATTTTATAAATGAATTTTAGAAAGGTGCTAACCATGCAGTTTTGAAAACTTGCATTCATACCAAAAAAGGTAATTGAAATTCCTACTGAGCATG
The DNA here is from genome assembly GCA_002914805.1 of Parasponia andersonii. Taxonomy (NCBI): domain Eukaryota; kingdom Viridiplantae; phylum Streptophyta; class Magnoliopsida; order Rosales; family Cannabaceae; genus Trema; species Trema andersonii. The sequence continues at coordinate 41,164 of JXTB01000152.1, read as the reverse complement.
TGAATGCTTACCCCCTTTCTTTCCCTTCTCAGGTGAATTACAGTACGACTTGGGCAACTCCGAGGTAGAGTAATCCAAGAAGAAGTTTATCCTAGTTTTGTGGTTAGTAATTACTTTGATACTCACCTTGGATTTATAATAATATTAAAGGCTCATACTTTGGATTTAGCCTATATTATCTATGATGCCTGTTGGTGATGACGATGTGATGCATATTTATATTTTATTACTATTATTAACAGTTTATGTCTAGTAGTGATCACAAAATGTGAGAATTTACAATTTGAACTATTTTTGTAAAATTTTACAAAGCTGTCGTTTTTAAACTAGTTGTCGTTTTTTTTTAAGAACTGAAGTTATTAAAAATTTCTAAAATAAATTATGAATTTCTATTAGTGAAATTCTTTTTCTGCCACTGGCTCGGGTATTATGGGGTTAAGATATATATATATCTTAAGCTTCCTCTCGACGAGACGAATCCAATGAGCTCGGTTTGATGATCTCTCGACGAGAGTGAAATACCTCTACGAGAAATCACATGGCCCAAGAACTTCACTTCTGACATCCAAAAGTCACACTTCGATTTCTTGGCGTACAACTGATGATCTCTCAAGGTCTTAAGTACTATCCTCAGATGTTTGGCATGCTCTTCTCGAGTCTTGGAATACACCAAGATGTCATCGATGAACATAATCACAAAACGATACAAAAATAGTTTGAAAATCTAATTCATGAGATCCAAAAATACTGCAGGTGCATTCGTTAAACGAAATGGCATCACCAGAAACTCAAAGTAACCATATCGAGTTCTGAATATTGTCTTAGGTATATCATCCCCTCTTATCTTCAACTGATGATGACCAGATCTCAAATTGATCTTGGAGAAGAACCTTGAACCACCGAGTTGATCAAACAACTCATCTATCCTTGGCAAAGGATACTTGTTCTTCACTGTCAACTGGTTCAACTTCCGGTAGTCTATATAGAGTCTCAATAAACCATCAGCTTTCTTCGCAAACAAAATAGGAGCACCCCAAGGAGAAGTGCTACTGCGAATGAAGCCTTTGGAAAGTAGGTCGTCCAACTATTCTCTTAATTCTTCCATCTCAGCAGGAGCCATGCGATAGGCTGGAATAGAAACTGGCTGAACTCTAGGAACTAGTTCGCTAGAATAGAAACTGGCTGAGCTCCTAGAACTAGTTCAATGCAGAACTCGATCTCCCTATCTGGTGGTAACCCTAATAAGTCTTCAGGAAACATCTCTGAATACTCACTAACCATCGGAAACCATAGGTTTTGATCGTCTGTCCTCACCTTGCTATCAATGGTAAACAAGTTCCTATAACACTCGAGGTTCTTCCTCCCACTCACGCACGCTTTCAAAATAGGACTAGTCTTCAACGGACTCATCCCAGCCTGATAGACAATAGGTTGCCTATCACCAGGAAAAGAGTCACCCATTTTTATGACAGTTTACAACTACTTGATACTTCGACAACCAATCCATACTGAGTATCACGTCATACTAATACAATCAAATCAGCAAGAAGCTTCCTAGACACATCGGCTACTACTGGATCCAGGACCACTACTGCCATATCTGTGCCCACCTAGACTCCCTGAAGGTGGTACTGATACTGATAAGGCTGAGGGAAAGTAAAAGTCTGTGAAATACCCTGTGACTGTTGCGGCCTTGCTTGAGTGTTCTGATAAGAAACAGAACCTGACTGGCTCCTCTGCAGTCTTCCTTGAGAAAGAGGAGATTTCTGTAGACAGTTGAGACACTTCTTTTTCCAATGACCCTGCTGGCCACAAACAAAACATCCTCCATATGGACTGCCTCTGCCACCTCCTGAAGAACGACTCCTGTTCGAGCTCCCACTATTCGGAGAACCCTGGGCTGATCACTACTCCTGGTTCTTTCTGGTGACTTTTCTGTCATTACTTCTCTGCTGGTTCATCCTAGAATCCAATCTTTCTTCGATGGCCTCTGCCCGCTGGACAGCCACTGCAATCTCAGAAATAGTATGAAAAGTCTGAGTACCAATTCTATTGAAAATATTTCGATTCAGATGACTCCTGAACTTGGCAACTCGGTACTTCTCACTCGTACCCAGTCCAAGAGTAACACTTGCCAACTCAGTGAACTGGTACTCATCCACTGTTCTGTTACCTTGAATCAAAGTCTCAAACCGGTTAACAACTTCATTCTGTTGATCCTCATTTGCATACTGGGCCTTAAAAATCTGCTCAAAGTCTTCCCAAGTCAAGCCCACTATATCTTGTATCTGTACCACTGTCTCTCACTAACGAATGGCACTCCTCGTCAAATGGGTAATAGCAAACACTGCCCAAAACTCAACCAAAGTACCAAGGGCCCGAAAGTGTCTCTCTATTTCACGCAACCAAGCAATTGCCGTGAGAGCTTATGGTCTACCATCAAACTGCCCTAGCTGGAGACGCATGAACTGTTGGAGATGATCAGCCTGATCCAACTGACGTTCTCTCAGAGCTAGAAGCTGATAGTCTGGATTGCTCATCTGGCTAAATGCCTGTTGCATTACCTCGATCAGATGAGTGAAATCCGGACAAAGAGGTTCGGCACCTGGCTGGTGCCTCGAAACTCTTCTTGGAGGCATCCTTAAAAGTCTGAAACAATATGCAAAACTATTAATGCGATAATGATGAATGCTTGTCATAAAATCAACTTCAATCTAGTTTAATAGCGATAGTCTGAGCTATTAAACTCAAAGCTCTGATACCAAAAATTTTTATCACGACCCAAAACCCGAGCCAGTGGCAAAAGGGGAATTTCACAAAGATAGGAAATTCCTTGATTTATTTGAAAAGTTTTGAAAATTCTGGTTTTATAAAACGGTCCATTTTAATAAAATAATTGGAATTTCATCCCGTAAACCACTCCCACAGTTTGTATACACCATTAAACATAGATCGAATAATTATTTAAAAATGCGAAATCAAATATAAGTCTAAGCATCATCATCATCTATGACAAAAATCAAACACCAGAATGGCATACATAAGTTCACAGACAAAGATAGAACGTAGTAATCTTGGTTCATTACTAAACAAATCCCAAACAATCCAAATACTATGACAACAAGCTTTTAACATTACCTAGAAACGAACTACAGTCAAGATGACCTCTTACTCCTCTTGATCACCAAGATCACACTAGACACCACCTGAGGAAGGGAGGAATGGGGTGAGCATAAAATGCCCAGCAGGAAAAATAATTACCTCAGTCGAAAACATTTTAGTGATAGAGAATTCTTGCATGGTTAGTTTAGTCCAAAACATATATATATAATCCAAACAGGAAATCCATATATATATATATATATATATATTTANATAATCAAAACTATTCAATTCATATGCACATGACACAAATCAACCCATACCCATGAGCTCACATCCTCTCATCTGTAGAAACCCAGGATGATGACACTAAGTATGCCTAACAGCCTGCCTGACACCTAAGCCCATACCCGGAGGGGACACCCGTGTGTCGCTTACCAAACCTGAAGGGACAACCGAATTGCCTACGCATGCCAAATAGAGAGGTAATCAGAAGTAACAAAACCCCACGCGGGTTTATGGACTCTACACTGACGGTAGGGCACGAAGTGCCACATTATAAACCCACGATGCTAACACGGTACTTATGTATGTTCCTATGACACGTGCAATACAGCACTGAAGTGTAAAAATAATCATGCTCGAGTTTTTCAATAAAATCAGTATATTAGGTTTTATAGGAAAACGGGCAGCATAACGGCTCTATTTTTAATATATCTAAAATAACATTTACTCAGAAAACTCCCAGAGTAATATAATATGTATATATCATACAATCAATTCCTATCACAAACGTTTAAATAGTCTAAAAATCACGTTTGTTCTAATGTATCGCAGAAAATAAGTTTTATTCAAAAACGATATAAAACAGAGGTAATTGAGTCCCTACCTTACTAGAATAGTGATACCATGCTATGGAATCCTCAAGGTGTCGTTGACGATCACCCGGATGGTCAGGAACCAATTCCAAGCTTTCGATCGTCCTCTTGCGAAAAACCAACTTCTCAACGGAGCTTCAAGTCTACAAACAGACTTCTTTACTGAATTCCTATCACTGAAAATAACTAGGTTAGATATATAACTTGTCCAATTCGGGTCCGGACCCACACCAGGCTGGTGGCACAGAAATCGAGGTAAATCTCGACGTCCGATCTCGATTTCCATGCCGGTCACCAAACATAGACAATATATATATATATATATCAACTTCCGCATTTTCTGAGTACAATCCAAAAATGACAACAAAAACACAATCCAACGGCTAGATCAAAAAGTCAAACTTAAACTCAAAACATTTCAAAAATGACAACTTTTGATTCGGGTATTATAGGGTTAAGATATACATACCTTGAGCTTCCTCTCGACAAGACGAATCCAACAAACCTGGTTTGAGGTCAAACGGTGGCCGGAATCGTCGCCGGCGATGAAAATCCTCTGCGGCCATTTTCTCTTCTCTAGCTCCAGTGAGCTTCTCCGGCGGTTGCAACTAGTCGACGTCGACTCGGCGTAGCACGGGGGAGCTTCGCCGGTGTGTTGATCAGGGGGACGACGCCCGAGGGGCGAATTGTGGCAGTGGTCCTCCTTCGACCGAGGGAGATCCGAGAGAGAGAGAGAGAGAACGTCAGGGGGAAAGAGAGAGAAAAGAGAGAGAGAGAGAGAGAGAGAGAGAGAGAAGACAGGACATGTGGCTCTGTTTTATGGGGCAGTGCAATATTTCAAAAATTATACATAAATCTCCAAAATTTCAAATCTCTTTCAAATCAGTCCCTTAAAATTTACAATTTAGTCCTTCTGCACAAAATTTTTGCAAATTAATTCACCTAATATAATATCCGAAAATTATCGAAATTACCCTCCCAAAATCTGGGTTTTTATAGTTTTTATTTGAAAACTTACTTCGATAATTAGAGTCTTCATCAATCAAATAGACAACATTACATTCTAAGGCTTAGTAAAATATTTCATCTTTAATATGCAGAATGTGAACAATTTAATTTAGACATAATGAAATTCAAAAAAAAAAACAAATTCTCACATATGAACTCGTCATACGAATAATTCTTTATTACTCATTACATGTCTTGGAATTTTTTAGATGATTGCACAAGATAAATATAGACATCATATATATATATATATATATTAATGGGACATAAATAAAATAGAAATTCATAACATAAAATTTATTAATGGCAAATAAATAATAAATAATCCGATAAGCATCGTTTATAATATCAAAATAATAATCTGCTTTATATGACATTATTCTAACACTACGAACCATGTTACTGCTGATTTGAGTAATTTGAGCATTCAAACTGACTACAAAGGCAAGGACAAACTTGTTATAGGTAAAAGTTCTCAGTTATCCATTTCTCATATTGGCTCTTCCAAGATTTTATCATCTAAATTTTACATCTCAAAAATATTTTACAAGTTCCTGCAATCACTAAAAATTTAATTAGTATTTCTCAATTCACTCATGATAATGATGTAGTAATTAATTTCTACTCTGATTGCTATTTTGTGAAGAAAAAGTTTACAAGGATAACTCTGCTGCAGGGCAGTCTTAAAGATGGGTTGTGTCACCTGGATCTCTCCAAGCTCTCTCATAGTGTGTCTTCTTCATCTAAACCCTCATCTCATGTTAAATCTGGTAGCTTCTTCTCATATATCTCAATGTAATTCTGGTGCAGTTCATTGCAACAAACAGTTAGTTTCTCTTCCTGTAAATAATAATGTTCTTGTATGTCATAATCGCCTTGGACAGCCTCCAAATTGGTATTGAATAAAGTTCTTAAAGTTGTGAGTCCAAGCACTTTATCTTCCAAATTTAGCTCTGTTACAAAAGGAATGTGAGGAATGAGGTAGTAACACTCAAGTGTTATTTGTCTTGTCTTGTCTTGCGGAGTCTGAAGACTGCTATTTTAATGCTTTGTCGGGGCCACCTTGGCGGGGATTGAATGCTCTGACTGAGATAAAGAGAATCAAAATGTGCTCAATGACGGTGACAAGGGCCAAAGCGAAGGCCGTGATTGGAGGAACTTGAGAGCACCCAAAACAAGTAAGCTATTTTATTTTAGGTATTTAATTTAATTTAGTTTAGTTTTAAACAATTTCATTTTATTCAATTAATTCGGAACTTATTTGTTTTAGATTAAATAAAAAAGAATTAAAAATTTAAAAAAAAAAAAAAAAACTCGAAAAATAAGAAGCCACATGCATGAGTGAAAGAAGGGGAGAAGAGAGAATGAGAGAAGGGGAGAAGAGAGAATGAGATAAATATAGAAATTGACACATCGTCTAACTAATCAGAACACATCTTTGGAAAAATAATTTATTTATCTTAATACATACCAATTTTGAAAAAGAAAATTTCACTTTTTCTAGAAAAAGAGTGTGAGATAAATGCAGGGTAATGCTACAGTGTTTAGAGAGAGGATTTTAATTATGTAGTTTTTCTATTTTTTAATTTTAATTTCCTAAGAGCACTTCAACTTATATATTTAGTTTGTTAAATTATTCAATAGTTTTAGTTTTAATTCTATATATTATATTTCTAATTTCTCATATAAATTCTTTCATGTTTTCTTTATACAGTGATTTAAACTAGATAATAATTACATTTGTTTTATTAGTTGATCTTTTACTATAATATTGTTTTTGTTATATATTGTCGATCTTAGATAACTAATAAGATTGGTGTTAATTAAAAGAATTTTCATATCAAATACTTTAGATTAATATTTGCTCTTCAATGTTCTATTTTCTGATTATGTGTTTGGGATGTGAAACATATAATTAAATAGTAAATAGGAATCAAAGTTAGTAACAGTTAAACGAACTATTAAATAAATCCGATTGCCTTGATTTTCTCATATCAGTATTTCTATCTATATTTTCATCTTTTTTATTTTGTTGCAATTACTTTTAATTATTTCTATTTCCTATTTAATTATTTATTTATTTATTTTCTTTTTGAATTATTTTTTTTATTTTTCATTACCTTTTCATTATTGATTTGATTTTGCTGTAGTATCGATATCTTAATCTATACCACGATAAGCACTAGTATATTTTGAGCATAGACTAACTTTGAAAATGTGTAACAAATACTATTTCAGCACCTTTGTCCATTGCTCATCATATGCTTCCATTAAGGATCTTTAATGATCTAAATTCATCTATCATGTATGGCAAACTTATCAATGAAGGTTATCTATCGAGCTACTATTTGTTTTATACTTTCTTTATTTTGTGATCTAGCTCCCATATATATAATTATTATTAGGAAAGGACCCTAAACAAAAATTGATTTCAAATACTTACTTGGATATACTTTTATTTTGTGTTTTGTTTTTAAAGAGTGGTTGAATTTTCTAAAGAATTTGTTAAAAAGATCTTCACCTTTCATTTTATGTAAGAACACAAAAAACAGAAAAATATATCCAAGCAAACCCTTATCACAATGGAATCCTTTTTGTGCAATTAAATAGACATGTGACAAATAACCAATGTTTAGCTTAATAATTACTAAAAGCATAGAAAAAAATTTTAACAGAGAAAAATTAAACATCATGAGACTTAGACCCAGTTTGGTTTAGCTTTTTAACAAGCTAAAAACATTTTTCGAATAATCTGTGAGCTTTAGTAAAAACCAAAAAATCATATTATTCAATAATTTTTGACAAAGCTACAATTAAAAGCTAAAGTTGGTCTAAGACAACTTTAGCTTATAGATTATGCGTGAATCTGTACTATTTTTTAATGAATAAATCATAATAGCTAAAATATCCTCACTTAAAAGTAAAAATGCCAAACATTTAATTGAGTTTATTTTTATATCAATTTTTTTAAAAAAGTATTAATATAGTTAAATCATGATTGACTAAAATACTCTTCATACTAGTTATTTTGAAGTAACCAAATTGATTCTTTATTTAAATTTTAAATTCAAATAAAAAAAGAAAATTAAAATAAAATAAAATAAATTTAATTGAATAACTAATTTAATTGAGTTTGTTTTCATTTCAATTTTTTTATAAAAAGCATTAATATGTTTAGTATGTACAAATATACATAAATGTAAAAAATATTAATAAGCTCTTTCTATAAATATGCATAATTGTACAATAATTTTTATTTTAATCATTTTATATTTATACAACAATTCAATCATACAGTTTACCAAATATTTTAATATAGTTCTTTTAAATTACAACATTTTAAAAATATATTTTACCAAACACTCAGCTATTTTATGCTATAACTAATTTTTCTTTCAATATAGCTAAAAATATTTTCTTTGAAATCTACAATTCTGCCAAACTAGTCACTAATAAAAATCACGAGACCTAATATTTGTTTGTTTATTATTTTTTAAAACAGTACTTTTCGTTTTACTACCTCAAAGAAAAAGTTACTCTTTTTTATTTTTAATTTAGCCTCCCCGTTTCGAAGCTAATGTTATTTAATGATTAAGGTTTAAAGATTGTTAAATTAAATGTAACAAACATTGATGAGTGATTTTAAGAAAAGTATGTCATTATCATTCAATTTCTTCCATTAGGACGAGAAAACTAGGATTTTTTTTTTTTTTTGTTAAAACTACATGTTGGTTTAACATTAAAGAATCATGTACAATTATATAAATGACAATACATGATATTATGGAGCAAAAAATGACAATGAAATTTAACGAATTAAATCGATGAAGAAACAACATAGAAACGCAATATTGTTTTCCTATTGGATAAAACGGGGTTGTTTTTTTTTTTTTCCTCGTTTTCTAGGAGATGGTATGTTCTTTTTAAAAGACGTAACCAAGTTAAACAATGCAACATGTTTATTCTTCTCGGACATTCACTAATAAACGATGTTTATTTTTAAAAGAAATATTAAATGTACTTTTTTTTACACCCTCTAGTTTCACTGTCTGACACGTAGATTTCACTATCCAGTTTAATATTTTAATAGTACAATAAATCATAATGGAATCCACAAATCAAGTAATGAAGTTAGAAGTTTTCACTCTCTTTTACACTCTTCAGTCTCACTGTTTAACACACGGATTCTACTATCTAGTTTAATATCCACTGCTAGTTTAATATTTTAATAATACAATAAACCATAATAGAATCTACATATCAAATCCTAAAGTTAGAAAAATGCAAAAGAATGCAAAAGAGTTCTCTTACTTTTAATTTTGGCTTTGCTTTTAATTTTGGCTTTTACTATCAATTTTTCAAGCCAAAAGAAACGTTTCATTGAGAAAAGTAACTACGTGAACAAAAACGTGTCTGCAGCTAAAAGACTGGTTTACATGTTTAACCATTCTTCTTATGGGTGAAAGTGGAAACGTGTTTAATACAAAGAGATGCCGTTTATTCTTAAAAGGAATAGTTCCTACTGCTTTGTTCTTTTTAATAAATAAGATCTTTTTGAGGCGTATAATGAATAACAATTAAATGAACAAAAACAATTTGAAAAATTAAGAAACAGACAATGATAACTATTAAGGACTTTCAAAACAATAAAAACCATTACAATACTTTTTTTTAATAGACAAAGTGTTACAGAACTTAATAATAGTAGTAATAATTAACAAAAGTAACTATGCTGCAATTATTGAATACCTAATAGTGAATAATCGGTCATACAATCATTAAAGAAAATCCAACAGGGGCAAATGAAAAAATGGACAAAAAAATAGTGTTATGAAGCTACTTTAGTTTATCAAAACATCTGAATCAATTTCAAATGTCATGCCTCACTTACGTCTATCTCTTTACATAATCGTTTGATAAAATAGTCTCTTTCAAAAAACAAACCCAAAAAAAAACAGTACACTCTACAGATAATCACCAATTATTATTATTATTATTATTATTATTTTCAATTTACATATGTCGTGATTTTTCATGGTTAAGATACATAAATAACATCACTATAAAAGAAACCTCAAAAACATTCTACAAAAAGTGGGTACATTCTTACTTCTAAAATAGATGCTCTTTTCCCACTTAGGATATTACTATAATACAATTGACACTGAATGAGCTTTAAACAAAAGTCTTTAGAAGTACTGAAACTGATCAAAGCAAATAGTCATCTACAACGAAAATGCACTTTTAGATATTCCACTTTCCACCTATTATATGATCTTTCAACCTAAAAGGAAAAGAAATGAAGAACGCCAAGAGAAGGGACTACAAAAGCAACCTCAGGTATGTATGGCTTTCCAGCTCTAAATTGCTACAATTCTACAGCCCCTTTAAAAGAGTATAAAATTATCCTAATCAACCAAAAAAGCAGTGAACCGATATGGCAATACACACTATGTTATACAAAAAGAAAAACGTAACATCAAAGAAAATATTTAATGAGATCACACTGAGGTAAGAAGGGCTTGATAAAACATACACAAAAAAAGCTACTTGTATACCAAGTTTCATAAAATGACCTCAGAATTTGTAGCTCTGTTACAAAAGGAATGTGAGGAATGAGGTAGTAACACTCTAGTGCTGTTTATCTTGTATTGCGGAGTCTGAAGACTCTCCACTGTTCTTGTGCTTTGCCGGGGCCACCTTGGCGGGGGTTGAACGCTCTGACTGAGAGAAGAGAATTAAGATGTGCATAAGGACGGTGACAAGGGCCAAAGCGAACGCCGAGATTGCAATGCCCTTCCACGTGGATAAGAGTGAAGACCATTGAAGGAACTTGAGAGCACCGAAAACAAGTAGACATGCCCAAGATACAACCACCTGTGCCCAATAAAAGAGTTGATCAGTACTTCTAAACACCTGACTGCTGAATTGAAGGAATAAACTTGAAAGTTGGTTTTGAAATTAGCAAAAGTTTCCTACCACAAGAGACTTTATTGGCCGACCGGTGTCTTGTAATTCTTCATCACTAAAGGTGTCCTTAGCTATATGTTTATCCAATAAAGCATCCTAGCATTCCACCAGCAAACAGCAAGGCAACTCAATTAATAAAGGGTACATGACCTATTGTAAAGGCGAGCAAATAAATTCATATATATAAGGTATGCCTCTGATTAGTAAATCTTGTCAGTTTCTTTTTGAAATCAGTACACTGCAGAATGAATAAATATCTACTACTTATAACAGTTTTAGAGTAACCACCAACATACCTTGGCAACAAATCTGTCTCTGCACCATTGTGCGACAGCATCATCACTTTCAGGCAAATCTTTCATCTCATGCCGCTTGATGTGCACATTCATCTGCAAGAGAGTAACATACAGGAAACTGTGCAAGTCAGTTTACGTAAACAAAATAATATTAACATATTCAAACATCAGAGGCCCCCCCAAACTCACTATCCACTATCCAGGGTGGGGAAAAGGACTTAAGGATGTTAGAAAGAAAAACTAGCATTCCAGTAGGACAACGTCCTCAAGTTAATGTCACAGACTACCCTCAGAAGTCTCATTGTTTTAAAGGAGTGACTGAAAGGTTCAATGGGAAGGGTTCATTACTTCCAAAGTTAACATCTCTGTTAAAATCATTGAAGTAAAACACTCTTCTAGACAAACAACATGAAAAATATGAATTAAACGCTCAATGCACATATACTGAGGATAAAATGTACACCATATGTTGACTGCCGATACAGCCCTTTTAGAAATCTTCAATAAAGTAGTAGCTTACCACTGATGGTTGCCCCTTGAAGAGCCTCAGCATTGTAGGTGGAGGAGATGTTTTGGGAATAGCAACTGTTATATCATAAATAGCTGGGACAAATGAGCGCATATGACTTACTGCCGAAACAAAGCCCTGAAAGAAACAGGAAGCCAGACAATTCAACTTTCACATATAATCAGAGCGTCATATACAATAGTGGAACGAAGACATTAGACAAATGATAAATTTCTTCTGATCCTTAAGTAGGAAACTAAGCAACACAAAATTCCATTTCCCAGGATTGTAATTATTGCAAAATGAATAAACCTTATAAATAAATCAATACAATAAAGCTTTAGTCCCAATACTAGATCACAAAACAAAATGATTTTCCACCTCTGATCCTTTCACTCGAAGTTTGTAAGGCCTAAAATTAAATGGAAGGCACAGTTGTATAATCATTCTTGATTAACGTACATTTCTTTCTTCTAATCATGTGCTCTCCCGGATGTTAAGACCCCTAAATTCTCGTTATGCTTACAAACCCAAGAATCACACAAGAAACATGATATATCTAGTTTATAGAGAAAGGAAATAGCAGACAAAAAAAGTTGGGAGAGAAAATTAGACCTTGGTACGAGGAATCAGAACATTTCTAGGAACAGGCAGCCCTGTTGAGGTTGCATATTCCTGGGCTGCTAAAAGCTTTGCCTGCGTGAAGCGTGTTCCCTCAACAAAAAGAGCCAACCAGAAGGGCAAGGGATAGTCCCTTAGCCGTTGAATTCCTAACTGCAGATAGTTCCAAAACATCAACGAAAGTAATGAGGCTTGCACAAAATCAGACACAAAGACATGTAAAACATCAAAAAGAAAGACACAAGTATTTACTCGACACATGTTTATAAAAACAATACCTTTAATGTGCTTTCATCCTTTGCCCAATTTCTTTCTAGAAAAAGGTATTCAGAGAACCACATTGACCAACCTATTACCTGCACACATTGGATAGAATTTACACTCAATAAATACTTGGTGGCTAACCTATAACATCTTAGTTTCAAACTTGAAACATACCGGAAGCAATTTTGATGATTTCTTCATCACTGCTAATGTGCTGCCAAGGCAGCCCGACCGCTGCATAAATAAATAAACTCACAATCAACTAGAGCATAAATTTGAAATGAACTCTTGATGGCACCCAAAATACTAGTCCTCTTCAAACAGAATGAGAGCCATCTAAGTTGTGTTTTTATGCATACACTAACAAATGTTTGTGCCTATATATGAGGTTGAATAGTTGTCTGTAAAAGTATCAAGTAGATGTCTACATACCTGAGCCAAAACCCATCCAACAAGCCAATCAATATCACTTTTGTGATTGCATATAACAAGTGCATGTTCTTTACCTGGAAAATCCAGAAACATATAAAACAATTGAACATAAAATGCACTCTTTGCCTGGCCTAATAAATTTATGCCTTACCCATTGAATGAAACGTTTCACGATCTGTGTACACTCGGACCTGCGACAAACCACCAATGAGGAATGAACTGATCAATATTAGATTAAAACGCAAGATGCTACAAAGTACAACCTACTATCTAAAAAGCCAGAGGCAATACATGATGAATGCCATACATCCTACAACTAAACTCTATGTACCATCAAAGCACAATACATTGGACAATTATTCCCATCTCCCTGTTTCCCATGTTTAAAAGATTTCAACCAATCATTAGAAGATATATCTCTCGAGAAAGCAAACAACTTCAAATAGCGCCAGAATCCATCCTCTTTTGTTACTCAAAGTTATTAAAAAACACATTGCCATCCTATTGCTCTGATAAAGACCCCCTAAATCCCTACTCGCAAACAAACACCCCCATAGCTTTTAGAATCGTCAGACTTATTTACAAAATTTCACTCTCCTGGAAAAAATTATTCACCAAGAATTATGATCCTTAAATGAATCATGACCACTTCCCCTAGCTTTGATTCCCATGACCTGCTAATATTAGATTAGTCTCTTTGTTACTCAGTTGGATGTCGATGTCAACCATAGCAAACATAAGCTTGCAAAAGTGATATAATCGCAAAGGTACAATAAAACAGACTGTGGAAAGAAACACCTACAATTGAAGATTGATAGAAATCCGAGTATCACAGTTCAAAACGGAAAAAGTTGGAAATATCCAGACACACTTTGAAGGCATTAACAAATGACACATTTTCTAGGCTGAGATTGCAAATTACTCATAACCTAAAAGCTCACAGCTTAGTCTTGTTATGCATATTTGCATGCATCTGTTCCCTAGAAAAACAGGACATGAAATAACCTAAAGCGGTTTGAAGAGGACTCTAAATTCAAAACTTGGAAGCATAATCAAACTACTCTCAGTTCCAGTGAATTAAACACATGATATATCAAGATCTTTTCCTTTCAAGTTTCTAACAAATCTTCTTGACTCATATAATTTATTTTTTAAGTTCATAACCACCCATGGGTAAAATCAACATCACTAGAGAACTGTCCTAATATGGAGTGGACTGCAAATACAAATTCAATGATTAAAGCAACCTAATTTCACTAAAATGTTCCAAAAAACCTCTTTTGTTAGTAAGAGAAGACATAAAATTCACAATAATCAGGCGCCATAAGTCAACAAAAAATGAGGGACGTAAATAAATACATAAACAAATATATAACACATAATATATAGGAGCTGATTAACACCTTGACGCCTGCCCACCAATCAATAAGCCATACAAGCTGCAGCCACAACAATTCTGCTACAACTCTGTTGATCCGTCTATATGTAGTCTTGGACAGGGGCCGGATAAGAACGAAGCAAATTGCCTGAAATTAAGGATCCCATAGGTTAGGTTCAACTATACCTCCACAAAGCTGATTAATTTCCACAGAATGGCATAGTAAATGTCAGAATTGTTCGACTTTAAAGTGTGTTATTTAACTGAAAGCAGATTAAAAACAAAATCAATCGGAACTATTAGATCATAACTTGCAGTTTTGCACAAAAAGATTACTCCCCACGAAACTATTTTTCTATTACTCTCACTGAAGCCAACTATTTGAATCAATTAGCAGAACCCACTAAAGATTTTGATTCTCTAACGGTCCAACATAGTCAAAACTGTGATACTTGACAAATCAAGGATTCTTTCTCTAACCGCAAAATTTCTTTTAGCAACAGGATAAACCATGATTCAGTAGACAGACTCAGAAACAAACCCACATTTACATGCATGTTTATATGTAGAGTCTACAACAAAAACCCACTTAAGAAAACTTTAGCTTTAGCGATTCTCGATTGGTTTCCAGCAAATCAGAGCATGTAACAACAAACCCAATTAAAATGTAAACATGAACCAGAAGCTACACTACATTGAATCAATCTCCAAACGATAAAGAAAAATCAAAACCCTTCCCAGTAACCAAAAAACCAAATCCACCCACTACAACAACACAAATCGAAGTACCCACACAATAAAATAGCGATAAATTAAAAATTTAAAAAAAAAAAAAAAGAAGAGAGAGAGAAAGTACCTGAATGACATTGACAATAAGGCCAGAGACGATGAAGAGCAAACCCAATGGGACGACGACGGCTGCAGCAGCAAACGCCATGGCCGCCCTCCGCAAATCCACCACCACCCAAACCCCCAACGAAATAAAACTAGACCCAACAAATGAGATTTAGATATGTATACATAAATATATGTGTGTGTGTGTGTGTGTTTTTGTAAATCGATGCAGCTGAGATACGTATGGGGAACTGGGTTAAAGAACCAAAGCGAAATCAATACGGATTCAGAGTGGGAAAAACGGAGGAATTGCGTGGGGATTTTGACAGCGAAATGGGAGTTGGATTGAGAAGATGGACGGTTCTAGAGAGAGAAAACGAAAGAGAAAAAGAGTTTCAGTAGAGAGAGAGAGAGAGAGAGAGAGTGAGCTGAAAGCTTCATGTGGTTCAGTCCCCCTCGGATATGGCTCTCTCTTCCCCCAGCGTTAAACACCGTTTCTCATTTCGAAGAGAGCCGAGGAAGGAAATAATGGGGGAAAAATTACAGTAGAGAGAGAGAGAGAGAGAGAGAGAGAGAGGAGTTTTATTTTTATTTATTTATTCCTTTATTGGTAATCATAAAATTTCACGCCTCCATTTTATCTAAAATTAATAAAATAGAGCCAACAAAATAGGTGGGAGTCATAAATTTTGTGAGTGGGTCGACCAGACGTGGGTAGGTAATGGTTGGTTTTGGATCCAATTTTGTGTTTTCCGGGTTAATGGCCCACAAAGCTCACACCATCCAAATTAAAAAAAAAAAAAAAAAAAAAAGAACAAAACAAACAATTCAAGGAATAATCTTTCATGTTCAAAAAAATAAAAAGAGAACAATCTTTCTTTTATTTTTTATTTTTGGTTTTGAAAGGTACAATTATAGGAATAATTAGATTTGTACTTTTTCCAACAATTTTTCCAAACAAAATTCCAACCAAATCTAGGAAGAAGGGAGATTCAACAATACTGCCCCTGTTTTTTCCAAACAAAATTCCAACCAAATCTAGGAAGAAGGGAGATTCAACAATGTTGTCCCTGTTTTTTGGTGTATAAATACACTCTCATTTTAAGAATTCTTACTGGAGATAAAATCACAATAAAATTATTACGAATGCTACTTCAATTGATTTTACCTAATTAAGATTTTTTTTTAATTAAAGTTCCAAAAAACGAGAGTTGAGAGAGAAAATGGACAACTTTAACAAATGAAGAATAAGATAGGTCATATTCCAGTGAAGCAAAAATGAGTTCAACTTATCAATCTCCAGCATTTTCAATAGCTCTATTCAAACCCAATCTCAGATAAAGAGCTTCCAACAACAAAATAATGGGAATTACAAACCAAAAAATTTAGGCAAAATCTTAATTAATATAGTACCATACATAAATTCAACTCAAAAGTCAGAATAAATACTATATAATCATACATTAATTAAAATCCAAAATTAATACTTAAAATAAAAAATTTCTCGTATATTTCTTTATTTTATAGGCAAACAAATAGACCACTTGAAAAAATGTTACCAAAAATTCATCCTCAATTTCAATTAAATAACAAATAAATACCTGTCATCCAATTCAATTCCATAAAACACATAAACCCAACGATGAGAGACCCCGTAGAACCAATCCAGCAAAAACATGGTGCTTTGCCCAAAACCCACCTCCGAAAGCGGCAGATCGAAGCCCCCAAAACTCCAAAATCGGAGATAAACCATAGGGGAGAGAGAGAGTATGTCACAATCCAAATCCCGGGATAGTGGCAGAAGGGGAATTTCGCTAGATTTGGAAATTCCTTAGTTTTAAAAATATATATATTTTTAAAGGTTTTAAAATTTTAAAATGGCACGATAAACAAAAGTATTTGAAATTCTAACCAATGAGTCTACCCCACAGTTTATAATCACCAATAAACACAAACTGAAAAATTATTAGAAAAATAAAATTTTAAATAGTTCATTGAGCATCATCATTCATACCTTAACATCAAGCTAGTATAACATATATAGTTTACAGACATATTCAAAGTAACACACTTAATTTGAATGCTAACATAATCCATTTATTTAACAAGACTTAAACATATGTCTTAAATTCACACTCCTAGCATTACCAAGTCATAAACTACAAGTAAAAGATAGCTTCTTATCCCGCTTGTTGATCGTCAATGTTACACTGGACACCACCTGTGGCAAAAGTAGAGAGGGTGAGAATAAAATGCCCAATAGGTTACCAAATTTTCCTTTTTGGGAAAGTCTTTTTATAATTTTCAAAATACCTGCATGGTTAGTAGTACTGGAAAATATTTCTATAAATATTAAGTATTTAAACCATTTACAGAAAACTATGCTAAAAACCAAAACTAGATATCCAGGTCAAAACATATAAAAGTCTTAATAAAATAAGCATAATGCACATCACATAAATCAACACATCACATGAGCTCTCATCCTCTCATCACGACTAGAGCAACTTATACTACATATATTGAGTGCTCCCTGCCTGACATATGTCTCTGAAAACCGGAAGGATACCCATGTATCTAATCCTACCGAACTGGAGGAGTACTGAATGCCTATGCCTACAGAATAGAGATAGTCAGAAAACAAACCTCGTGCAGGTTTATGGGCTCTCACCGAAGGTGGGTGTACTAGTCCGCATACTACAACATAGTGATGCTTAAGACGACTCCCATGTATGATCGTATGAAATGTGCAATATGTGGAGTCTCAAACAACCATGCAGTAGTTTAATATTCTAGACATGCTCTGATTTTTAAATAAAAATCTATTTTGTACTTAAAATATTTGATAGTTTAATTCCTTTGATTTAATCAAATCCAAAGTATAAAACTTATACGAAATCATACGTAAAATATCCAGAGCAGTCTACAATATTTTACAAGTTTGCAATTCACTAAAATAATTATTCAAATAATTTAATTTAATAAAATCATGAAATTTTATTTTTCACAATAAATTCTAATTTTTAGGAAAAATAAAAAGAAACAAGGCAATTGAATTCCCTACCTCGAAATAGTAGTTATGTTGAGCTAACGACGCTCGAAATATCCTCAATTGATCACCTGGTTGTTCAGACAATCGTTCTCGAATTTCGTCACGTTCACTTGAAAAGTTGACTTTTCAAACGGAGTCTCAGATTGAGAAACAGAGGTCATCACTGAATTCAGAATACCCCAAAACATTGGGTTAGATATAAAGTTCGTCGAAAACGGGTCCCGGTGCAGAACCGGCCGTGGCATGCAAAATGGTGCAATTCACAAGCTATTTCTCGATTTTCGTGCCACTTCAGAAAATAGTGATATTTTATATCAAAATTCATGTCCCGACCTCACTGTGTCCAAATTCGAAGTCAGAACTCAGTTTCGAGATCCCAAGCATTAAATGGGCTCAAAAATCCGAAAATTATAAAAATACCACACTTAGAAAATAATTAGAAAAATATCACATTTTCATTTCGATAATTAACGATCTTCTGGTCACCGTTTCAACACTCCAAAATCATGAGATTTCATGTTTCAATTTCTTTTCTCATGTGGTAAAATTTTCTCAGGATAAATAACTAAATTCTAAAATAATTACAAAATACCACAAAATTTTAATATCATAAAATTGCTACAGGAGTCAACTTCTCACCGGAGCCGAGTTAGAGGCTGAGAGTGGTCGAAAATGAAAGCTGGAGTCGAGACAAGTTCAATGGCGGCGACGGTGAGTTGATCAGACGTCGGAGGAGGAAACGGCGGCTAAAAATTTGCTCCGTTGACGAGACGTTCGGACCGCTTTTTCTCCGGTGAGGGGTGGCGAAACTGGACGGTGGCACCAGGTGCTACTTCGTCAATGTCTTCCAGTCACGACAGGCAGGTACGTCAGGCACAGCGGCAGTTGGAGGAGCGACAAATGAATAGTAACCGATAGTGTACTTGGGAGGGCCTCGGTGAAGAAGAAGAAGAATTTTGGGAATTTATATGCAATTTTCAGAAACTGTAGTAGTGGGACACGTGGCGTAATCTGGTTTGACCGAAAAAGTTTCTGAAATTCCATTTTGGCCACAAATTTTAAAAAGATTCTTTCACTTTATTCTCTCCTTAATTATACTTTTGTTCCCAGTTTATAATTTCTTTTTCACTTTTGTCCCAAATGCACCTAGACTTTATTTTGTCTAGATTCAAATAATTTCATAATTTTATTTAATTAATTCAAAAATATAGAATTACAAAAATACCTTTGAATTAAAATTACTTAATTACCCTTATAAAATTTAGGATTTTACAGAGAGAGAGAGGGTTTTGTTACTGTTGTTGTTCTAAGTATTATGTAAAATAATATATCTATTTTTCTACCAATTGAGCCGAAGAAAAATGATCCTGAGGTCAGAGATGTTCGGTATTTGAATTTTGATAGTTAAATAAAAAAAAGGAAAAAAAAAAAAGATCAATGAAGAATATGCACAATTTCAGCAAAAGAGGAAAAAAATGGGATAAAATCCAATATATCCAAATTTATTTATTTATTGTATTTTGTAGGGCCTATAAGCCCTTAGATTTGTTAGGGGTAGTTCAAACTGGGGGTGCATTGTAGAAACTTCTCTAGAAAGAAATAAAATACTACAGAAAACAATTTATTTTGTCAAACTTTAGAAGAATATCGAACCTGTAGACTTATGCTTTTTTTTTTGGTAAAATATTTTGGAATTTAATTTACCCAATTTTCTTGGCTAATTTAATTTACCTAGTTCGGAATATATTATATATACCTATGTAATGAATAGTACATTATTTCTAATGAAATTGCTTGTTCTTGTCTCCAAACATCTATAATGAAGAAGTTAGTTTTTTTTTTTAATTGACCCCTCTCCCAAAAAAAGAAAAAAAAAAAACCCCCACGAAATTTAGTTTTTTCACGAGCAATTTGGTAATCTTTTTCTTCTAAAGGTAGATATTATGGGATAACTAGATGTTTCATTTTTCCACAAAGCATCCCAAGATTCAACCATATATGAAATAAATAAATAAATAATAATACCACGTTATCATACTATACCTTATGATTTGTACAAAAACTGAAAGTGATAATTTTACTTGTAACGTCCGTCATTTTTCATTTTAAAGTGCTATTTGTTAACAAGATAATGATTAGCCCTATACTCTTGATCTTTTCAATTCTGTTTTTCTTCTTCTAATATTGTCATGTCAAGTTAAAAGAACATTATAATATTTACCAAACATAACAAGATATATAGGCAGGAATTTCCCTCGGTGGGGCTTAATAAACTCTTAACAAAAATAAAAAATTTTAATAACTAGTAAATACTAATAAACTACTACTAAAACTTTAGTGACTCGTAAAATATAGAAATTAAAATTTTTATGATTTAAGAACGTTATATAGTAATAAATTTTAATAACTTAATTATCAAAGCCATTGAAGATTCCTTAAAAAATGTCATTGAAGATATATTTCTCAATATAAACAAATAAATTATTATTCAACTATTGATCAACTATTTGATTATGTAGTCGATTTTTAACAAGATTCATAGAAGAAAATACCCTATTCATAATAGCAATAGCAACTAATAAAATTAATGTGAACATATTTTTTTTTATCATATTAACTATTTACTTTGTAAGATCACCCATTCTTTTTTAATCTAAAAAATTACTCATTAGAGATAAAGAGTCAAACATGTTTAGTAGATAGGAAAAAGTGAGGAGAAGTTGTAGTGTTTCCATTTTTTAACCCTGATATTATGTTTTTTTTTTTTCTTTTTTTTTTTAATTTGGGTTAATTTTGCCAGGGTTGTTCCTTTTGATTTTTTCTTCTTTTCTTTTTT
Source organism: Parasponia andersonii (assembly GCA_002914805.1). Taxonomy (NCBI): domain Eukaryota; kingdom Viridiplantae; phylum Streptophyta; class Magnoliopsida; order Rosales; family Cannabaceae; genus Trema; species Trema andersonii. Next base: position 19,985 of record JXTB01000152.1, on the reverse strand, counting down.
TTTTATAATTAACTAAAGTCAAACAAATTTATGAAAAGAAAAGAAAGTGGAGTTATTTTACAAAAGAGGAATGAAAAAAGTATAAATTAATACGTGAAAAATAGTCGTATATTTGTAGGCTAATAATTTTTAGAGTGGGGCTTATAAGTTATGATTACACATTTTTTTTCCTTATAATTATTTTTTTGATATATTGTGCCTGTATGTAGATATGTTTTTTGAGAAACTTTAGTGTGGCTCAAGCCCCACTCGCCATAATATGACTATATTCTCCTTTACTATATATGTGTATATATATAATGAATTTCTACGTAATAATATGTGAGCATGATATTTAATAACATCAATTTTAACGGTTGGCTAAAAACTAATAATGATTAATTAAGCTACGATATTTTGAACAAGTTAAAAATTGTTGGTACAATTTAACTAAAGTGGTAAACTGATCAAACAAGGCATGACATAAATGTTAGATAACTTGGTAGCTTAAACATAATAAGTAAATGGAAGGTATTTTCTCTTTACTTTTTATTTTTGGTTAATAAATTTCTAATATTGGGGTTTAGATTTAGCGTATAGTCTTTGAAGAAATGGTTGGCATTTAGTGAGAATGATAGGCCTATGAGTTGGAAGAGTGAGTGAGCTACTCGGACAACATGATGATGGTGACACCAAAGCTATCTGTCATAGACACTACCACATGTCACTTTTTGGTTTACTATATTTCATCTTTCTTTATTTTATGAAAAATATTAATATTACTCAAAACTATATATTCTCGGAGGGGGAAAAAAAGGGTTCAAGAGAAATTTGATAAAAGTTTGCCACGTCAGATCAAAATGAATTTATTATTTGACTGGTTTTTCTAGTTTAACTTTAAGTTAACCGAACCATGATAAAACAAGCAAAACGTTCAACCATTTTATTTCAACTGCTTTTTTTTTCACCTCTTTTCATTCTCTGGCACTGAGTAATTGTATCTTCATGAGAAATATCTACCCTAAGTAATTTCCATCAATCAATATGCAACAGATTGACAAGTCTAGCCAGTGAAAAGTGGTGGCCACTACAAATAAAGGCAAATAAATGTTACACTAATAATGCAAAATGATTTGGTTTTTCTACGTTAGATCTGTTAAGTATTCTAATGATAAAACGAAGATTTAGTAGGACCATATCAATTGTAGGGTCGAAATAGCCAAATTGGGTTAAGAATAAATGCATTTTAGTCTTAGTTGGCTAAATTAAGTTGATCATTTTCTTTTCGAGGAAAATTAGACCCATGTGCCCATAGTTTAGGATAGTTATTGTCATGGAATCATGCAAGTGCAATATCTTTTGCTTTGTTCTATTCCAATTTTATGAAGAAATGTCACTTTTACTCTTTTCCAAAAAATTTTCTTATGTTGATTTCCCCACACAAACCACTTTTTCTTCGGCTATTGACATTAAGGTCTAGTTTTTCTTTATTTTTATTTTTTACCTTTGAACACTTCACTTCTTGTGAGTCAAGAAAAATTCAACTATTTACACATTATTTCATCAACAATGAAAAAATTCTTAAGAATTAGTTTGATATTAATATGTTGTAGTGTGTTGTGAGCAATAAGCAGCAATGGAAAAAAAAAATCTATTATTTGATAAATTTAATTTACAAACTACTGTGTTGTTTAGAAACAACATCTAAGTATTTGATAAGTATATATAATGTGTGTTGTAAAGTGATATTTTGAATAATTTGTATTATAAAAGTGGAATTGGTTTTGAAAAATAATCTTTACTCAATTTTGTCTAATGTTGCTTCAAACGATAGTTACGCATCAACTTTTATTAAAAAAAAACTTACCAAATGTATGCTATGCTCGATTTTTTTACTAACTATTTTTAAAAACTAAAAGCAACGGTCATAATCAATTCCAAATACACCATTGTTAGTTTATATTAAACAATTCGAAAACATAAGGCAAACCATTAGTTTATAGTTTGACTTGTAAGTAAATAACGACGAATATTGATCCAAATAGTCGCTAGTGCTAAACGTATGCTTCACCTATTCGAACAATTGAGTGAGCTAAACCAGGTAATTGTTAGACCCAAAACTCTTCTTAACTATAACAGAACCAAGGGGAAGATATAGGGAGTGGGAACCAAGCGAATCAACGCCTTATGTTGTTCTTGATAATGGCATCCTTGAGTCAATAATAGCTCCACCCACCCACTGAGTTAGCCTCAAGACGGACCTTCATGAGAATTTATGCTCAGCCTAAGCCTCCATACCAAATCTTTAACTATGTACGTGGGCCCAAATTTCAGGCATTTTGTTATGGGAAAAAGTTCATAAATACTTGTTCTTTTAAGCATATTTTTATGAATACCTATTTTATATTTTGTATTTCATAAATACCCATTTTAATACCTTTTTGGAGAAATATAAACCACAAGTATTTTATATATGTATACCCTATAGTACACATTTCAAGAGTAAAAATTACACCTTAAGATCAATATATATTTCAAAATATATACATATTAATAAATTATACAGCAAATATTTACTTATAGTTTATACAGCAAATATAACTATAAGTAAAAATTTATAGAAAAAGTATAGTAGAAGTCCATTTCTTTACACTTTATTTTAATAAATATATATTTTTCTTTTTTTATAGATAAATAACCAAGTACATATATTTTTACACTTTATATTTACCAACTTTAGTTCATGTCCTAAGTATATGATTTTTTATACTAGGTATATAATATTTTATATATGATATATATATTCATGTACTAGTCATTTTGCTATAATATTTAAAAAATGGGCATTTACTTAAAAAAGGCCTAAATTTTGATTATTTTTTCATAAGACCCTAATATATATTGCAAACATATACTACACATTTTTTACACATAAAATGTATACAACAAAAATGAGTATTTTTGAGACAAAATTTAAAAATGAGTATTCGTGAAATATGAGGCAAAGAAACTTTCTCTTTGCTATAAGTCCATTTAAATATTTAGTTCATATAGAAATATTTTTTAAATTGACTTCAAGTTTTGGTATATACTCGACCATTTTGATACATTGTTAATTAAAGAGAATTTTAAAAAAAATCAAATTAAGCCAGTCTGCACATCCAAATTTTTTAAAAAATTGTTTAGTAAATAATGACGAAAATAAATAATAATAGTAATAAAGACTAAAATGTATACAATAACCATTTGTCCTAACCATTTGTCCTCGAACTAGCAAAATAATAATAATAAGATTGATAGTTGAAAATGAAATAGAACACAGTAAATGCGTATCGAGGGTGGGTACAACCCAAATTGGTGGTTGGGCAATCATTTTGGCAACTAATGCTGAATCTTTCACATGATGCAATGCGACGTTTTCAAAGCTTTTATTTTTGAGATTATACATGCCCAAATCAGAAGGACCAGTGTCAGGATCAAAAAGTGTAATTCTGTTATCATCATGACTGAAATATATGTAATTTGGCTTATATATCCAAGAAAGTCTGAAACATAAACTTATATAGAAGAGTTGTCACCTAAGAACAATGCAGCATCTCCCAAACTTTTTATTTCAACCCACCTTCATTTTTCATCATCCAACTCCATTTTGAAAACAATTACTTCCATAGTCATACGTGCATCACCATCCCATTTTAAATACCTTATAACCTGCCAATGTCTCTCCCTCAAATGATTTCACGAGATAAAGCTTGTATTCAAAAGAATAACCTTGTTTGTAGCCAACCAACATCACCTTTGAATTGCATGGGTCTAAAATATCAAAAGATATAATTCTATGCCCAAGTTCTAAGGCATAAAGTTTGTTATTATGAAAACAATATGTCGAAAACATGCTTTTGCTTTAGACCTATATAAATCTTAGTCCATCTTTTGTCTTTGGCAGGTCTTATGAATGCCAACTCTTGGAAGCATCCAAATATCACCACAACTATGCGATCATTTGAACTTGTAAGTGGATCAGTTGTAATTGTAGCCTTGAAAACATGATAGTCAATTTCTTCTACATATTCTTGAAAAATTGCAGGGTCGTCTTCCTCCAGAGGAAACAAACATGGGAGATGTATTGTTGCATGATTAGTAGCCATCATTTTGAAGATCCACTAAATCGCTTGTTGAATGGTATATAGCTAAGGTTGATTCTAAAAATTTATTATTCATCGGAATATATATTTAATGTATTTTCTTTTTTGTCAGGAAGAATAAACATTGGAACTTGGGGCGACATCTTGTCTATGTGTGTACTTTCTGTATCCTTTATCACACAATGCCATGGAGCACCTACAACACCAAATCGTATATAGTCTTTTAATGACTCCATTTTCTCCACAACTATAGCAAACCTGCCCAATCTGCAAAGAGAAATAAACAATAAAACATAATTAATTTTAATAAGTAAGAAAATTTTAATTCCAACGTGATAGCAACGAGTGCCCATATGTAATTTGTATGACCAGCAAACAATTACGACACGACAAGACCTTAATTTGAATAATACAATAAGACCAATAATACCTAAATACGACCCAATTAATATAAGTGTAATATGATATGATATAATTAATATGTTTAATATGTTATCAACCTAATTATGACTTATTAGACACAATTACTTAATATAGACACAATTACTTACGGCCTACGTCACTATACACAAATTAGTTAAAGCAAACACATCTAAATATGTTTATAGTTAATCAAAATAACATTTAAAACCTTGAAATATTAATGTGTCACGTTTGTATCATGTCGTCTCAACGTGAAAAAAATACATATTTAATTAAACGTATTATAAAGATCATTTACACGTTGTAGGTTGGCCGAAAATTCACCCGTTTATTATAAGATTTACAAGCATTAACTCGAAATTAACTCGAAAATTAAATGTATCATCCAAAATAAGTGTGTCACCCAAATCAGTTAAATTTGTATCATTTTTGAATTGTATTGTTGTATCGCATTGAAAATTGTTAACCCTATTGTACGTTCATATGTTCTAATATGTTTGTGGTCCAATTAAATGTTAGAAAAGATTACGTAAAATAAATAAATCTTTAGAAAGAATAAATTTGTTTAAACAAAAAAAAAGGACCTTTTGGAGTATATGTGGTTTAGTTCTGAACTTGCTTTTACAACTGTAACTTGACAACAAACCAAATCGTAATTATTAAACTAAAGAAAACACAAAGAGAAATTATAAGTGCAAACTAAGGATAAGAAACAATTATAAACCCACTCTAGAATAATAATAACTCGCAAAAATTGCACCATGAAACCATTAAAACTTGGTCATATAATAGATTGTCACTTTCGGTATTCTCGCCTAGCAACAATAGATCATAGCGATTTTGAGAACTGGGTAGATGTAAGACAAAAACAGCTAAGCAAGTATCAAATATATGACAATTCATGTAATTGAAAACTAAAATTTGAGCCCTTTCAAAAAAAAAAAAACCTAAAATTTGAGAGTACAAGAACAACATGCTAATAATTAAGACAATTCATGTAATTGAAATATAAATTTTGAGAGTAAGAGAACACCATGCAACTATTAAACAAATAATTGAAAGGTTTTCGTATGGATTAAAAAAAAAAAGAAGAAAACATTGTGTGCATATATATATATATATTTATATATTCTCTCTACCTAGAGAGAGAGAGAGAGAGAGAGAGAGAGAGAGAACTTGGGGCGGCTAGGGTTTAATTTTGGGCAGAGGTCTATAAATTTATTTAGTAAAAAATGCAGAGTCAGCAGCCTAGCCGAACTTGAGCCCGGCCTCAAGCATCCACAGCCCAAATCCTATATAGTTTTAGTCGGCTTTTGATATTAAGTATTAAGCCCATATGATTCTTAGCCCAACTCATTAGGGAGCCCATCATCATCATCATCATCATCATCATCATCATCATCATCATCATTTCATCTCTTCTTAAAACACTAGTCTAACAACTCAAGCCGTCGTCTTCTCGTCTCATCTTTCTCGCTAGTCACTCTCAGTTCTCAAACTGGCGCCCTCTGTCTCCCACTGGCTCGAGCTCGAAGGTGACGCCGCCTTCTCCTTTTGTCGACAACTCCATCGCCCCCAGCTTAGGTTCATTTATTCCCTCTCCCTCTCCTTCTCCTTCTCATTCTCACTCCCAATTATTGGATTGCCTTATTTTTATTTTATTTATTTTTGTTTGTGTTGAATCTTCAATATAATTTACAATTAAATCTTAGATGGACTAATATTTACTAGAATTTACAATTCAAATGGTCTGAGTAGCTGATTTTTTTAATGGAGATTGATTGATAATTGTAACTTACTAATTTTATATCCGAGTATCATGTGTTCATTTGCGATATGGTTAGTCAGTATGGACTGATCATATGCTGCTGAATATATATGCCTACGTTTCCTTACTGGTCTGTGCTTTATAAGTTTGTCTAGTATATAACTTTAACTGTTGTGTGTTATATTTCGAGTTTTTTTTTTTTTTTTAAAGCCTATTTTCAACCCAAAAAACAAGCTGAAACGTTTTTTATCCAACACTGAGTAAAGCCCAAAATTTCAAACCGTGGAAATGGGCCAGACCGCACCAAAAAATGTTGGTGTGGTCTAACCGGTTTTAATTGAACATTATAGACCGTGCGTGCGGTTTGGTGCACATGTCAAACCGTACATGCGGTTTGGATTATTTTTGGGGTTCTAGACTGGCCATAAACACACCTAAGCCAAAACAAAACGCTTGAAAGAACGGACAAAATTGAAAGTTGCATAGAGAAGAATGACAATCTCGCCTGCTTTCGCCGCGACCCCTTCTTCCATTTGAGTTTTCCAAAGCTTTAACCTGGTAGGGCAAAACGAAAAGAGTTGGTATTTTTCTAATTAAAAAGCCGAAAAGTCGGGCCTTTGGGACCATTATATTGGGCTTTCTTTCTGGGCCATATTGGCTTTCTCTTCTCTTTCGTCTCGGGAGATACTGAGTTTGTAGGGACTGGGGCATTGCTCTAATTTATTCTTCTGAGCTCACCCTCCTTCTCCTCTTCCTCGTCGACTCGACTGTGCCTGTTCCAGTTCATTCATTCTGTTTGGTTCCCGAGTAAATCTTAGTTGAATCCAAGGTAAATGACTGAAGTACCTCTACGAAAGTTTAAACTGATATCCATTGTATCATAGAATCTACAAGTTTCTTTGTAAAAGAACACTATATGCTAATTTGAGGCGTTTTCTATAAAATATTACTAAGGAAGCCATTTTAGCTCCATTTTCTTTTTGAAGATTCCTAGCTTCGTTTCTTGGTTGGTTGGTGGTGTTAGAAATGGTCATAAGAGTCTATGTGCATATACATCACATTAAACTTATTTGTTCAAATGGGTGAAGTTCAACATTTTTTTTTTTTTGGATTTTTAGATTTAGTAGTTTTACATTATGTTTATTTGTTCAAATGGGTTATGATCAAAATTTCATTTTGTGAATGATATACATTATTAAGACAGACCATTAATGCTTTGTGGATAATCTGAAATTTTGTAGGTAGAGGAACCTTTTTTGCATAAGGATTGGAAGCCATGGTTGGCTGGCAAAGACATATAAAAGCTCTACTTAATCATGTTGGAAAAAAAGTGGAACATAGTTACACTCAATCTGCCAACTTATGTTGTTCCCGCATAGAGTCCTTCCCTAAGCCAGGTCCGTTTCCTATTCTCTTGGCAAAAGTATGCTGCTTATCCTTCTCATTTTTTATATGGGTCTTGGAATGCCAGTTGTTATTATTCTCGTCGTTGATTTTTGCAGCTCAGTTGCCTTCTCTCCGAAGATTGTTGAAGCCTCCTTCTCCAAACATTTCGATGCCCTTTTATCAATATTTTCAACAGTTGGTAATGCTCTTTGGGCCATTCAGTTTTCTTCTTTTGATAATTTTGTTGAAAAATAAAACATATGAAAAATCACATCTTTGATTTGTATCCTTAACATACTACTGTTTATTTTTGTCTAAAACAGCTCCAGTGCTTCACAAGTATTCGATTCTCATCTGAGAATGCCAGATGTCTAGAATACTTTAGGACATGCTTTCAATGTATATTTTAAGACAATGAAACAAGCTTAAAGTGAAGGAAAGTGTTGTGCACTAGAAACACTTTTTTGATGGAATTAACAGCATTCACATGTCTTTGGGTCCTCCTTATATCAATTGGAGCTTATCTATAATCCATTTCATGTTCATGTCTGGCTATATATTTTGACCTATATCTGCCTGGAAACTTCTCCTGTTCCTATTTAACTTTACTGAGGAATTTCCTGCATCTCGTAGCACTTGTTGATAGTTGTCTGTGATGCCTTTTTTTTCACTCTATTTGCATGTGCTTTAGATTGGTTGGGATTCGGAATTAGGATTGCATAATATTTGTTTGCATTATTTTCCTTTAACCTGATAGAATTTTGGACTGTGTGCAGACAGTTTTACTTGATAGAGATGAAACATGTCATGTTTATTGAAAACATTCCTTTTCCTTGTTTTACTGTCGTAACTTGTTGTATCTACGTGTTAACACAGGGAATTTCTTCTTCAAGGAAGTTACTAGCAGATTCATCTGGGGAGGCACCTATACGATCTCCATTGACCCCTGTATTGACATTAAATAGCGGTAAAACTGAAGATGAGCAGCAGAAAGCAGTTTCTAAACCTTCTAAAGTTCAAGCTGTGTTGAAAAACATAAAACAGGTACAGGCGGCCACATATTTCCTATTGGGTAAAGGTTCATAATATGGGAAAAGTTTTGTTGGTGAGTGGTGATTTTGAGAGGGTTGGTGGCATTTAAACTAGTTAATTCTGATGAAGGGCTGCTCTTTTTTTAATGTAAAGGTTTATTTTTTGCTTGTATCGCCAAGGGATTGGCAAACTAAATGATATGTGGCATTTGGACAATTTTTCTTTTTGTGGAGTTTCATTCAATTGAGAGTTATTCCCATAGAAGAGAATAGATCCATCTTCTTGAATATATAATCGGGCAATCGTTGACTGTTACTGAGCTGGTCTTAAAAAATGTATTTGGATGGAGAGCTTATTGTATTTGGTCCTAGAAATCGACATTGTATTTGTTTACGTTTTGTTCAGTTTGTACACGAGTTTAGGGATCTCAATTGTCAATACCAACTAATTAGCTATTCTTATGTTTACAAACTGCTCAGAGTCCTAAGAAGGTTAATTTGGTTGCTGCATTGGTTCGCGGAATGCGTGTTGAAGATGCATTGTTGCAGTTGCAAGTTACTGTTAAGCGAGCTTCAAAGACCGTCTATCAGGTGATACAGTCATTGTTAACCGTCCTGAATTTAATTGATGACTACAAGTATTTACTGGGGATGAAAGTCTAAATTATTACGTTTTCTTTTGCAGGTTATTCACTCAGCCCGAGCAAACGCAACTCATAATCATGGGTTGGATCCAGATCGTCTTCTTGTAGGTAATTAACAGAATTAAAGATTCACTTCCCTTTTCTGCCTTAACTCCACTTACGCCTGCCCGTCCTCTTTTTTGCAGCTGAGGCTTTTGTTGGAAAGGGTTTTTTCAAAAAAAGAGTATCTTATCATGCTAAAGGAAGATCTGGAATTAAGGTGAGACCTGAGTGCCGACTCACAGTAGTTGTAAGGGAAACTACCCCTGAAGAGGAGGCTGAGATAGCAAGACTCAAAGTCCACAATTTCCGCAAGCTCACCAAGCGGGAAAAGCGGCTTGTTCCTCATCAGCTTATTGAGACCACTTCAATCTGGAACAGGAAAGGCAATGCCAGCAGCAATACTGAAACAAGTGGTATGAGTGCATGAGCAAGCTTCCTTAGTCTTTCACATTCCAATAGCAGGTTTTCTAGAAGTGTTGAGACTTCCCCTGTGTTCGCATTTTCAAAGAAATTATCGCGGAATTATGAATGACCCAATTGCCAAAACTTTGTATCCTAAAAGAATAAAATTTGGAGATTCCTTGTTTCTTTGTTTGCCATTTTATTGCAGTAGTAGATTATAAGAGCAGCCGAAGTTTCTTCTCAAAGCTGACACATTCTTACATGGCCAAATAAGAAGCTTGCAAACTATGCCTTGCGTATGACCGACAAATTCAGCTTCCTTTTGCTTATTCTCTTATCATGGGAACTATATTTTGGTACATTTTCATCCTTCAAAGATAAACTGTCCATGGTCTAACGAGAATTCTAGGGCTTGAATGGACATTGTACTGGAAATGCTTATAACAACAAAAGTACAAGTATGTCGCCTGCTTACGTGTTATTAGGTAACCCTTCCCCCCAGAGTGTACTCCTATTTTCACACCTCCATTACTTTTTTTTTTTCCCTTCCCACCAAACATGGTCTAAATTACACAAATATCAGATGTACCAAACTATGAAAATGTTGGGTTACAAAAGCAGTCTTTTCCGGAAATTACAGTGAAGAAAGACGAGAAATTTCGTCATAAAGTTCATCTTGTTAAATACTAAACCACATTTGCCCCCCTCCCCCTTTTTTTTTTGGGAAACACTCATCTACACCGCAAATGGCTGAATCTTGGTACATCTTGGTGAAAGATTGCAGTAAAACAATCCAAGTACATGTGAAACGTAACCAACACCAACACAATAGTCATAAATTTCAAGAACTAGATACACACACACACACACACACACTAAAAATGACGGTTAAAAGTTAACGTTAACGCGTTTGTTTAAGCTATTGTCATGATATTATCAAAAACCCTTTCACCGCTCATTCAGCATTCCCTCAAGCCTTGTCCCATGATGCTGCCCAAGAGTATGCAAGCCAATAAATTTCACACTTTGGTACATCGATACTTCCGTATCTTAGAATCTCAAACACCCAAGCAGTCAACAGGACCCTTAACAGCAACATGAGGCTTCCCAAGTTTCACACGAACATCAGAAATCTGGGGATGTTTCGTTAGCGTGGTAGATGCAATGTTCTGAGCAACTGATTCAAGAAGATTATGAGCTTGTTCTTCAACAACTTCCTTCACTATGCTGCAAGTTTACCAATTCAAGCCAGAAAATTAGTCATGTATCAGAAAGAGCACGAAGCTCAGGCACAAAAAACGTAATGCATAACTTTTTTACTTTGGGGACACGAATTTTTGTCATAAAGAGCACCGCTAACACCAATTACTGAATAAAGATGCAAACAAAGACTCGACTTAAAGGAACATTCACATAAATAGGTATAAGAATTTAAATTAGTATTCGACAAATTCTAACCAGCAAAGATGCAATCGCAGAGTAATTGATTCAGGCAGATTATGAAGTCCTAACAAAACTTCCCTCACTATGCTGCGAGCTTACCAATTGAAACCTGCAAACCAATATAGAAGTAAAAAAAGCACAAAGCTCATACACGAAAACAAAATGCACAACTTTGAACATGAAGTTTTGTCACTAAAAAAAAAAAAAAAGAAGGAAGAAGAAGAAGCACAGCTACTATCTATTACTGAGTAAAGATAACAAAAGAAAGACTCAACTAAGAGAACCATTACATTAGACATAATTCAGAACTAGACGAGTATTAAAAAAAAAAAAGGACTCCAAATATGGATTCCTGAAACTAAATGATGAGCTAATAAACGTTTTGAAGTCACTATGCACTGGTAATATCAGTATAGCTGATAGTATCAGATAATCTATCCGACACACCAGGAAAGCGGAGATCCAACCAAGCATCAAAATCAACCAGAAACTTCTGACCCAACTTCCTTTCTTCTGGTTTTACCCCATGAAAACCATGGAGCAGCAAACCTCTTAAAATGACCTTGTCTCCCTTCGCTATTGCATCACCTTCAATCACTTCTCCTGATGAAAATAGCTTTCATTAGATATTAAGCTAAGCCATCTGTTTTTTAAGGGTCTTGTTCCCTTGAACCCATAAAAAGAGAGTGAAAAAAATATCATACTTGGCTTAATTAAGTAGTTGTCGAAGAAAACGGGCCATAATTGATTGCAACAAATCAAAATTCACTTGTGTTAAGCAGCCAAGAAAACACAACCAATTAAAAACACACATAGCAGATTCATATTCCCTCGTCTGATATATGCACCCATATATAACCAACAGAATTTGATTCAGTAAAAATATCATTCTCATTCTCAATAAGAAAGTCATAATAAAACCTTTGTCACAATTTTTTTTTTTTTTTTTTGAATGAAACACTCCTCAAACGAGGAAGTCAATTTTATTCAAAAGAATGAAAAAACATATACAAAGAAAGAAAGATAACCACAACTAGCAACAAACAAAAGCTTTGTAACATATCTACTTCTCTTCCAATATAAGTTTCTAACATCTGAACCAAGAACCAAGTCTCCAAACACCCTAATTATGCTTATTTATTCTTAAACACAGTTTTCACAAAACCCATTCTATCTTTCACAAAACTAATCATAATGAATAAAAGGATGTATACAAGGAAGGTGAACCAAGTCATTCATACTTATTCCAAAACGCAAAAATTTCAGAAACCCATATCGTGTTTTACGAAACACTATCGATAATGTATAAAAGGATGTATACAGGTTGAACCCATGTCATACTCCTAAAAGGCAAAAAATTCAGAAACCATTTCGTATTCTTCGACATTGGTAATCAGAAACAAAAACGATAAAAGAGACGTGAGCGTAGTATTCAGTTTACCATAAGAGGGTGTCGCCATTTAGTGTTGGAGTCGCTGGAGAACTATCTCCTCAGCCCTTTGATGAATCCACGGAGAATAAACCTTCGTTGGAACGAGAGGACTAGACAGTAAACAGTAGAGGAGTGTCCTTATAACTCCAAGTCCAGTTAAAAATGTAGCCATTCTTTGTTTGTTCGATTGTAAGGTACTGAACCCACGATCGAGAAAAATCTTTCATTTTCCCAACACTTTGTTCGGGCATTCTCACTGTACCTCTTATGGAGTACAGTACTCGCTTGTGAAACAAGCTGCGGCTCTTTAATGTGCAGATGAACCTGTGGAATCTGGTTCCAAATGAGGTTCCCACGGCGGTGGCGACTCAATCCAAACTGGTTGGGAAGCTGTTCCGACCGAGAAAATTGGGGCGGGGCGGGGCGGGGCGGGGCGACAGTGGGAATTGGAACACGGCTGGTACCTCACTGAAGTCATTTCTACATTCCGCAAGGCAAAAGATAGAAGATTTCCTGCGTTTTGTGTTTTTGAGTACTATTAGTATAATTTTTAAAGTAATTTAAGTTATTTTATTTTTAAGTATTTGGATTTAATTTGGTTTGAGATAATTTAATTCAGAATTTATTTAAATTATGATTTGTTTATTTTATTTTATTTTAAAAATGGACTCATGTTTCTTAAGATCTATACGAAGAAGGCTTATTATTGTGTAGATTGGGGTTTTAGCTGAAAATATGAGGGTGGTGGAAAAATCTAAGGTTTTATCAAAAGAAGGTAAGCTTAACCTTATCTCTTCAGTGGGTTTGAAAATGGCTCTGTATGGCACAATGACCTCTAAGTTGCTGAAGACAGTTTGTTCTTCCATAAATAGTCATGTTAGAAGATTTTGGTGGGGTTCTAATGCTACTGGTACTTAAAATCTTGGGATTTCTTATGCTCACCTAAGACATATAGTGGTTTGGGTTAAAAATAAAAAAATAAAAAAATAAAAAAATAATAGTGATTTTAATTGGGCCTTTTCGGCCTAATGGGGATGGCTCATCATGTCAAATAATGATGCTCTTTGGGCCAAAGTGATTCGTAGTAAGTAACTTTCTCAATGCCACGTGCAAGCCATCAGGTTCTAACTTTTGGATGAAAGATCTGATCTCTTGAGGAGCCTAGAAAATGGTGGGCTCAGGGTCTTCCATAAATATTTGGACTGACCCGTGGGTACCTTAGGACCCTACCTAATCTCCGCCCTCCCTCAACCTGTTATTCAACTTGGGCCTTGTTTTGTGTTGGGTGAAAGACTTTATATCTTCGGGTCTCGTTTGGAATTTGCAAAAGCTTTAAAAGAGCATTCAATGAAGTTGACGTTCTCCCCGCTATCCATCAGAAGACCAACTGATACTTAGGGATGGATTGCTTCGAAGTCTTCCAAGTTTACTGTAAAATCGGCCTATATACTTGACCAAAAGGCTCGTTTTCCCAATATGGGTACTCATTCCGACCTTTCCAAGAAAATATGGCATTCATCTCTTCATCAACACCACAAATTGTTATGTTGGTCACTTGTTCTTGAGATCCTCCTAGTCTGAAGTATAGTGAGAAAATGAATGATGATTGAGGTAGAGACAACGAATCACTTATTCTTGTTTTCGCCCGTGCATATAACCATTGTGATAAATGTCCCCTTGATCTTTCTGAATGGCAAATTGTGGGACCCGTTCCTAAATTATACACCACATGGACGATTAAGTGGCAGAACAGGTCATAAACGGGATACATTATCCGACACGTGTCTAGAGTGACTAATTAAAAGCCAAGCGAGTCGCACGTGGTACCGCATAGGCTCATGAGCTGTCCGAGGCTAGGGCCGAGCCCATCCCAGACCCTGGATGGACTCGGCCTAATCCGATTCTTACCTCGACAGCTGAGGGTCGGGAGCCTCAAGGATCTTCTACCAGAGTACAGTGGGAAGCAACTCATAGCTCCAGACCCAGACAGNGCAAACCGTCCTGACAGAACGGTAGTTTGTCAAAGTCTCGTCCTTGACAGACTCGAGCTATAGGGGACGGCGGAGACTAGGCTACGACGATGCAGGGAGAATCACGGTAATCTTGGCCCGTGATCTCTGGAGTAAGTCCTGATGAGAAAAGGTACTCGGTCCTGGGATTGAGAACCATGAGATTCACAGTTCTAGGACTATATATATGAGCCATGCGTCCCCAAAAAGGAGAGGCATGTACGCATACAAAAAGAAATATTTAAGAGTTTATGAGCAAAACATAAAGATATACTCGTACAAAGAAAAACTAAATCTTTGCTACCTTGAATTAAAGATAAACAACTGACTTAAGCATCGGAGAGTTTTTGCAGGTGGCCTCTCCCGTCTCTCTGACCCTGCCTGAAGTCAAAAGCTCTTTGGGATAGCAAGGATACGTGGACAATTCGAGGATACAATATCAGCAGTTCAGAGACACGTGGACAGCTGGTGAAAACCGATCCTACAGTTTGGCGTCGTCTATGGGAAGCTGTTGAGCGTGAGAAAAAGAGTAGGAGTCTCAAGATCGCGCTCTTCCCAAACAAAAGGCCATACAACGTCAGATGGCACCTTCGAGAATGACAACCAGGAGCACACGTCCCGATGCCAAAGGGAGCTCCCGGGAAGCACAACCGGGTTTAGAGAAAAAGCTAGACCAAATGCTCACCGTCCTGGTAGAAGTAAACCAGAAGGCAGAGATTGCCCACGAGGCCGTCCTGGGTTTAAAAGACGAAGTCGCAGAAGTGCATAGAGATAACGCCCACCTCGAAGGGCTGCTGGCAAGCGAAGCCAGGAGCAAGCGAATGGAAGACTTTGACGAAGAGGTCCAACAAGAGTCTGGGGGCCAACCGCTGAGGGAAGTTCCCGCCCCATCCAGATTGCGGATGCAGGGGGAGCGACAAAGCCAGACGAGGCCTTTCCAAGCCAGAGCGGTGGTGGACAGAAGACACCAAGACTACCCAGAAGGTGTGCTTCCCAACTGGAAGCAAGAAATGATGGCGGAGCTAAGAGACTTGGGGCCCATCACAGCCAGACCCCCAATGATCTGGCAGAGCAAACTATATGAGGGATCAACCGGACAGCCTTCGCTGACTGGATCCAAATGGTGCCCAAGCCGAGAGACTTCACAACCCCGACTTTCAGGTCGTTCGAGGGGAAAACCGACCCCCTCGATCACATATACCACTTTCAGCAGAAGATGGCCTTAGAAACCAGGGACGAGGCTGTAACCTGCGATGTCTTCTCTACAACCCTGGCAAGACTGGCCCTATTGTGGTTCAAACAGCTCCCAGAGAAATCTATAAACGGGTTCGAAGATTTCTGTAAACTTTTCTTAAAGTAGTACGCAGGTGCCCGGAGGCAGCAGCAAACTATGCGAGACCTTGACCGGTTAGAACAAGCCGTGAATGAGTCCCCGAGAGAATACCTGTTGTGATTTCTAGAGGTGATGTCCCTAGTGCACAACACTGGCTCAGTCTAAGTCGCAGGCTCGTTCATCAGGGGCCTGCAGCCAGGATCGATGCTATCGGACCATCTCCTTTAGAACCTTCCGTACGATATGGCGGACGTCCAGGCAAAGTCGGAAGGGGTATTCAGGGTACTGGAAAGCCACCAGAAAATGCCCAAGGCCTCTGCCGCGATAACAACATTGCCGGTGCAAACCCCAGCCCTGCAAGGGGTAAAGAGGCCCACGCCGAACCAAGGGCCGATTCCGAAACAGGAAGCCCCCACCCAAGGTGGCAAGAGGAGGAAGGCGTCTCATGACCCACTACCGAAATACGAGTTCAACACGCCGATTGACGTGATCTACCTCCAAAACAGGGACATGAGCATTTTTAAAGACCCACCCAAGTCCGGCATTCCGGAGCACATGAAAAACAGGAACAGTACCTGCCAATTTCATAAGGATCACTGGCATGACACCATCAATTGCTGCAACTTTTACGCGCAGGTTATAATAGCGATCCATACCGGTAAATTGAAATAGTACATGAAGACCGGCGGAATCCAGCCACAGGAAGACGCCACCAGGCTGAAAAAAGGCAAGTAGACCCAAGCCTCCGGATCAGGAGAGCAGGCCCTGAGGATAGTGCCGACCATCGGGCAGACCAGAGCTGACCCAAGGTCGGGAGGAGAAGGAAAAATGCCTCAAAAAGACCGAAGAAATGGTGAAGCGCCTGAGGGGGATGGGCCATTCTGTCAACCATTTGATGATTGGAGAAAGCTGCACCTCTACCGCCCCCATCGCCTTCACCCAGCAAGATTTGACCACGGTGCGCCTGCCTCACGATGATCCCTTAGTGATTAAACTGCAGATCAACTCTGTGTTGGTCGAAAGGGTCCTGATTGACGGTGGGAGCAGCATCGATATCCTGTTTCTCAGCACGTTCGAGAGCATGGGCCTGAATCGAAACGCGCTCAGGCCAACCTGTCAGCTGCTGTTCGCTTTCGATAGTATTAAGGTCAGCCCCTTGGGCATCGTAACCCTGAAGGTCTGCGCTGCGGAGAGATGCTTGGACGTGGACTTCGTCATCATCGACTGCTAGTCCTCCTTCAACGTCATCATGGGGAGATGATAGATCTACGCCATGCATGTAGTCACCTCCACCCTCTACCAGGTCTTAAGATGTCTATCAAGGGACATTACCTATATGATAGACATCAAGGGAGATAAAGTACAAACAGGCAATAATTACAAGGATAGCTTTTAAATGAAACTCTATATTGCTTTCCAAACAGGCAAAAATTACAAGGATCAGATAAAGTACCTTTCTCTAAAGGAATAAACTTTTTCTCTGTGAGGAGTTACAGTCCCTTTTCAGTCATATGGCCAAGGCGCTTATGCCATAGATTTGGTGAAGCACCAATTGCTACATTTACATTATTCACGCAAGCCTTTCCATTAGTCTTGTACAGCAGGCAACAAAGCTTTCCTCTCATGATAATCATTGATCCTTTACAAAGTTTCCACTGCTTATTTTCAAAATGAATCTCGTATCCTTGCTCATATAAGGCGTTTTACTGAGGACAAATTGAGGCGTATTCTAAAACATGCCTCCCATCTTTCAGCGTTAGTTTGCAACTAGCCTTTGTTTGAATACTTACATCTCTAATTCCAACAATCTTAGAGCATGCAAAATTTCCCATCTTCACATTACCAAAGTCAACTCCTTTGTCTGTGTTAAACATTTCTCTACTAGAAGTAACGTGGTAAGAAGATCCTGAATCTACCACGTACTTAATCATGCTATCGCTGACATGCAAACAATCATCGACAAGTATTATAACTGCTGCTTCTTCTTCTTCTGCAGTTGTTGTTGTAGTTGTGGTGTTGTCGTCACCATTCTTCTTTTGACTGCCTCCTGCAACTCTCATTTAAAATTTCGACAATTCTTCTTTATATGGCCTTGCTTCCCACAATGATAACAATCACTATTTCTAGTTTTGGATTTTGATCTTCCTTCATTCTTGTTCCTCCCTCCTTGATTTTGACTTTTACCCCTATTTTCTGTAATAAGGGCTTAAGAATCCATACCTCAAGCTTTGTTCTACTTCTTAAAAGATACTAAAGATTCTGTTATAACTTCATACTCCAACTTATCTTTCCTGTAAGTAAGAGTGGTGATGAGGTGTTCATATGACAAAGGAAGTGTCGCCATGATGAGTACAACTTTCTCTTCATCGCTGAACTGACGGGGGAAAAATTATTGTTGCCATTGAATTTCTTGTTCTCGATTATTTGGCATGTCATATTACTGCTACAGTAACTGTATTTTACTGTAGTTGTCATATCTACTATAGTAATTGTATCCACAGTGGTCGTATCTACTACAACACCGTTTTACTATAGTATCTTTACTATTCATGAATACACCGTTTTACTATAGTATCTTTACTATTCATGAATAGTATCTTGATCACTATTTATTTTTGTTTTCTTTACTATTCATGAATAATAAAAACTATTCATAAGCAGTACCAAACCGATCCTAACCTGACTCTATGGACAAAAACTTTAGTTCCCCCGTAAGGATCTAAATTTATGTAGAAAAATAAAATAGATACTAAGAATTTTATCTCTAAGAAACCTTCTTTCAATCTAAAAGAAAAAACCACGGCACACTCCAAAAAGAAAACTTAGTATAACAAAATAATGGATACAAAAACTCTCAAAGTTTTACAAAACAACTTGAGGAATACTCTCAAAAAAAATTCTCTCATACTTACAAGGTGTGGAATTTTCACGATCTTTCTACAAAGAAAACAATTTTGTAGGCACTCAAAAACCTCTACCAGTTGCGCTCTCTCTCTCTCTCTCTATTCTTGCCGTTGGAATGCTATCAACTAAAGGAGCTCCATTTATAGAGCCCTATATGTGCATTGGAGGCCAAACTCTCATATTGAAACTTTGGCATTATTAGGCACCGAAATTGTAGTAAGTTGGTAAGTCAATCATATATGAATGCTGGCGTTATTTTATAATTGCTACGCAAGTGCACGTGCCGAACAAGTAATATAGTAATGAGTTGAGTATCGTCTCCATATAAATTGATTAATAAAATTAGTTGGATAAAACTAATATCAAATAAGCTGAATTAAGAAATTATAAGAATTGACAGATACAAAATAAAAAAAAAAAAAGTAAATTCCAAACATAAAACAATATGACCTAAACAGGAGATTGTAAATGAATAGATATATTAAGATGGGATGATTGAATCCTTCTCGGTTGCAAATATGAGTACAATTGCTGCAGCAATGCTTATGACAAAATTCACTCTAGTAACAGAAAATTCCGTCAATACATAATAATCTTCCGAATTTATTATGTTTTAAGTTCTTTAAACTATATTTAACATATTCCTATGTTGATCCAGTTCTCAATACTTCCTTTATAGCATTGATTTTCAATGGGTTATACATGGTAACGATATATTCCTATATCATTACTAATTCAGGAATCCACTAAGAAGACACTTGAAACATGATACAATCAAGTTAGATCCAACTAAAATTAACCTTTCCAGAATTAATCCTAGTTTATTTATCCTAAATATTGGTGGCCAAATAATAATAGGAATTAATGATAAAGCTCACTTGAGTAAACAAGAGGAAATTACCATAAACACTTAAAACAACATTTAATCCTTCATTACAACCTTAGATTTATCAATATCCCAGCTAAGAAAAACTTAGCTCATGTTCTGGGGCTCAAAAATCAGCAACCCAAAGTAATTCATAGATTACAGAAAGTTCAAGATAA
>JXTB01000151.1:726560-823913 GCA_002914805.1 Parasponia andersonii | reverse complement strand
TATGGACCTGGACCCGAATTGGACAAATTATATGTCTAACCTAGCTATTTTGGGTGCTAGGAATTCAGTGAAGAGGTCCGTTTGTAGAATTGAAGCTCCGGTAAGAAAGTTGATTTTTCGCACGAGGACGATCGAGGGCTTGGAATTGTAACTAGAAGCCTAAATGATAACTTTCTCTGTCACATAAGAACTCTAAAACAATTTCTCAAGAACTCAAACCTTTTTTTTTTTTTTTGAGAAGCTAAAGAACTCTAACTGTTATGCCTCCTAGCTTAACTATATGACTATGTAGGTCAAACTAGGAAGCATTACTATTTTATAAACCATAAATTTAGTTTTGTTCAAAAATTTGGGCCAATTTAAACTTTTTAAACTCTAAAACAAAAGAATCTACGTGGCATTACTTTCTGAAAGTGTCTTTACAAACTGTATAACCAAAAAGTCCTTATCCATTTATCTTACCATCCGCAGTGATATTTACATCATATCAAAAGATCAAAATACAAAGAAAATATCGCTCACAAGTCAAGCTCGCCTACATCTGTATGATTATGGCGACAAGAAAGCGTGCTAGTCAACCAGCAACTCTATACATCATATATCTCATCACCTGTATTACAGGAACTAAATGAGCTAATACTCAGTAAGTAAAGATCATGCATGCTTGTGAAAATGTTTCATGCATAAACTTCATTGAAATTCCCATTGTACTTTTTCTTCCATAACTTTTCATTTTGATGTACTTTTCTTAGAAAACATTTCTTTATAAGGCTCTTGAGTATATTACAAAGTCGTGGCAGTCGGTAGGCCGTGTCCACCTATGCGGTAAGGAAACACATGGCCAATGTGAACCATACCTACCTAACACAAACCGACTAGGTAATGCACCTAATAAATCTCATAGTATAATACTCAGTCCCGACAATCGATAAGCCATGACCACCTATGCAGGAAGGATGCCTGTGCAAACTATACTTACCCAATGCAGACAGACTAGACAATATACTTAAAACATATTTTGTAAAATAAGTACAATAGTACTACTTTAAATCCAATGCGTGGAAAACTTCATTTCTTTGAAAATCATGCTTAAATGATCATGCCATGTTTATGTTTTTGTAAACTTTATAACAACAATATAAATAATATATAATTGAAATATTACACATAAGCATGTAAGAAAACATCTTATATCTACTATTGTTCTTATGATGCAGTTAAAATAAATCTTCACTTTCTTGTGTCTGGTAGAAAAGATAGTGGAAAATATCAGTATCCTCTGTGGCAAGGTGTGTGGATGATCTGATGTCAATTTTATTACTAACATTATCACTATAATGTAAAATGCGTAAAGAAAACAAGTACAAGACCGAATCATAGCTTTTATAAAAGAAGGAAATCCTAATCACAAAATGAACCAAAATGTCATCTACTTTTATAAAAAATAGACCATTTGCTTCTAAATGGTACCATTTGGTTCTAAAAATATTTGGACAGTACCTCCCCTATTTTTAGGACGTCCCCACATGATTAAAATAATGGTTTAAGACTTTTAATAACAATCAACAAGCCAATTCTCACATATACAATTCAAAGAAGATCATTTAGAGCAACCTAGGTACATTTGAATTCCTTTCGTTTAGACAAAGTTTAAAACCACTTTTATACTTATGTGTCATCATAACTAACCATCAAATGAGTGTAATAAATATTAGAATCCATAAAATATACACTTCATGTTTAGAAAATCAGATTACAAATATAAAAATTTAATCTACTATACATGACAACACTTAAATCTTTAACTAGTACACTTTAGGGCTTTAAGTATAACTTTAATCCTCCACTTAAATTCTGTTTTTCCAACCATATATAAGGTTTCCTTAGACCTTAATTCATCAAATAAAAGCTTTAATTCAAGAGTTAAAGCAATATAAATAAATTACTAATTCTAAATTCTACAAAAAGTTCACCTTAACTAGTTTGAACTTTTGTTGAAACTCTTGCCTTCTACTTCCACAAAACTGAATTCTAAATCTTTGAAATTGATCTTAGGACTCAAGAGGACCTAGAGGAAACATTACTTAAGTAGTATCAAGTAGAGTATTCAAATAACAAAACAAAACCTAGGAAGAAGAACTAGTAGAATTACTTTGACTAGTTTGGACCTATCTTGTTTTCTTGAGCTCTAAATTGAGTTCTACCACTTGAAAACTCTTAGATATGGATAAGGGGAGTTGAGAGAAATATAGAAAGTGGCTAGAGTGGTTCAAGTCGTGGCTAGGAAGGAAAAGGAAAGACTAGATTTGGTCAAAAATCAATACTTAATGGCTAAGAAATGGCATAACTTAAATTCTAAGGAGTATTTTAGGTATTTTGCTCATTACTTTCCATGTTTCAAGCTCTAAAACATCCTTATCATACTCACCACATTGCTGGTCAATCTTATACACTCAAGTGTAGACCAAAATGGTGAAACCTAATTTAGAAAGTGAAAACTAGTCATACTTTAACCTATAATCCCATATGACTAATCTTATTGTAATCTAGTAGAACCTAGCCCCATAACCAATCATTAAACATAAAAAGGAAGTCTATTAGACTCTAATTGATTATGCAAACATAGTATAACTGCCCAATCAGTTGAATGCATAAAGATGATATTACGCGATTAAGTTGAATCTAAGTTAGCTTAGTGTAATTAAACACAGTTCAGTACAGTGACTGCCACCTCGTGCTTACCTGGAACGAATATTTTTGAAAATGCTAGAAATGAGTCCTAAATATTAAATTAAAGCTATTTGACGTGCTAAATGCACAGTGAATATAGCTCTGAAAAGCATAAAAAATGTATTTTATCGAAAAACTACTATTTGACCAAGTTATCAATAGACATAGTTTTTAATGCATGTACATATAATATTATTATTCGTGAATGTATTCTTTGTTCTTTTCACACACCAAGCTCTCTCTCTGAGGGTACTGAGTTTTTATACTGCATGGGAATACTTCGACAATCATTAGTATAATAATATATATTAAAAGCATTTAATGATCAAAATGAGCAATTTATCATAAAATTGACACTAGTTTCATGGTATGTCTATTATATAATATGAACATGTTTATTATTGGCTTGTTATGTATGTGAGAAAATTGGGCATCACACTAACATTTCAGGAGAAAAATGAAAAAATAAAAGGAAAAAAGATTAATATTGAGAGTAGTTAACCACAAAGTTGGTCTATATATTCTTTTAAACAAAAACAATTTTTTTTAATTTTTAATATGTGGTGAGTTTAATCAAGAAAGCATGGGGTTGAAGAATGGAGAAGATAAAAATAGGTGGGAGATCTTCAAAACTAGCGGGTAGAAAAAGAAATTTTAAGATTTGTTTTTATTCATATCCAAAGTTATAAATAACCAACATTAAAATATGTGTGTTAAGAAAATGTTTGATTTTTATGAAGATGTGTTTGTTTAGAAAAGAGGTGGAAAGAATAAGGCACCCTTCACTTTTAAAATATTCTCGTCTTTACATTGAGCAATGCTATAGGGCATCATTAGTGCTCAACACTATATGAGGTAATTCTATTATTGGATAATTATAATTAATAAATTAAATTCAACATAAAGTATAATTATAATCAGCTAGTAGCAGACTGATGCATTATATGGTAGTGTTTAACTTTATATGGTGCCCCTTAATATTACTCATTTATATTACATTATATGACCTAGTGTCACAACCCCAAACCCGAGCTAATGGCAGAAAGGGAATTTTACAAAGATGGGAAATTCTTTGATTTATTTGAAAAATGTCTAAAAAGTTCTAGTTTTATATAACGACCCATTTAAATAAAATATTTAGAATTTCATCTATTAAACCTCTCCCACAGTTCGTATACACCATTAAACATAGATCGGATAAATACTGAAAAATGAAAATCAAATATAAGTTCAAGTATCATCATCATCCACGTCAAAATCAAACACTAGAATAACATACATAAGCTCACAAATAATGTAAAATGTACAAATCTTGGTTTAATGCTAAAACAGAACCCAAGAAGTCTAAACACTATAATAACATGTTTCAAGCATTACCAAGAAAACGAACTACAATTAAGATGGCCTCTTACTCCTCTTGATCACTAAGATTGCATTGGACACCACCTGAGGAAAGAAAAAAAGGAGTGAGCATACAATACCCAGTAGGAAAAACAGTTACCTTAATCAAAAATATTTTAGTGATGGAAAGTCCCTGTATGGTTAATTTAAATCCACTACATATATATATATATATATATATATATAATGATCCAAAACCAGAAATCCATATGTATATGTATAAATAAATTAGTATATTCAAAACTATTTAATTCAAATGCACATGATACAAATCAACCCATACCCATAAGCTCACATCCTCTTATTTATGGAAATCCAAAATAAGGGTACTAAGTGTACCTAACAGCTTGCCTGACACCTAAACTTATACCTAAAAGGGACACCTATGTATCGCCTACTAAACCTGAAAGGGTAACTGAATTGCCTACACCTGCCAAATAGGAAAGTAATCAGAAATAATAAACCCCGCATGAGTTTATAAACTCTACACTGATAGTAGGGCATCCAACTCTACACTATAAATCCATGATGCTAATACAGTGCTCATGTATGATCCTATGACATGTGCAGTATAGAACTGAAATGTGAAAATATTCGTGCTCTCGTTTTTCAATAAAATAAGTATACTAGGTTTTATAGAAAAATGGGCAGCATAACGGTCTTGTTTTTGATATACCAAAAAATAACTTGTATTCAGAAAATTCCTATAGCAATACAGTATATATCATACAATCACATTCCACTATATATATATTCAAATAATTCAAAAACTATGTTTGTTCTCATATGTTGCAGAAAGTAAGTTTTATTCGAAAACAATATAAACGAAGGTAACTGAGTCCCTACCTCACAAGAATAGCAATATCACGTTATTGAATCCTCAAGGTAAGGTTGACGATCACCCGGAGAGTCGGGAACCAATTCCAAGCCTTCGTTCGTTCTCTTACGAAAAACTAACTTCTCAACGGAGCTTTAAATCCATAAATAGACCTCTTCGATGAATTCCTAACACCCGAAATAGCTAGGTTAGACATTTAACTTGTCCAATTCAGGTCCAAGCCCATACTGGACTAGTGGTATGTAAATCGAGGCAAATCTTAGCCGTTCGATTTTGATTTTCATGCCAGTCACCAAACATAGGCAATATATATATATATATATATATATATATATATATATCAAATTTTCTCATTTTCCGAGTATAATCCAAAATTGACAACAAAAACACGATCCAACGACCAGATTAAAAAGTAGAACTTAAGATCAAAATATGCAAAAATAGCAACTTTTGATTCGGATAGTTTAAGGTTAAGATAAATATACCTTGAGCTTCCTCTAGATGAGACGAATCCAACGAGTCCAATTAGAGGTCAAACGGTAGCTGGAATAGTCACCAGTGACCAAAAACGTTCGTGGCTTCTCGAGCTCCTCGCCAGCATTTGGTGGGTCCGACGACTACAAGAGCTGGGTAGTAGGTTACTGGCGGTGCGGCGAAGCTTCCCCGGGGGTGCAAGTGGCCAGACGACGATCGATGGGTGGCGCCTAGGTTTTTTCTCCTTCGATGGCTTCATTGGGAGAGAGAGAGAGAGAGAGAGAGAGAGAGAGAGAGAATGGGGGAGGAAGAAAGGGAAAGAGGGAAAGAAAAGGCAAACCCATGTGGGTTTGCACGGGACTGTGTAATTTTCTCAAAATTGCAAAACAATCTCCTAATTTTCAAATTTGTTCATTTTAGTTCTCCACATAAATTGTAATTTAGTTCACGCATCTCAAAATTTTTGCAACTTAGTCTCTCTAATTTAATAATCCGAAAGTAATAAAAATGACCAAAATACCCCTTAAAAATCGGGGGTTTTAGACCTAGCACCCTTTTTTACTCGCGGGTTCCAATTAATAAATAAACCTTTGATTTTGGCCTCATCACGTGAGCTTCTTAATTAATGGGCCTCACATATAACTTCCTCACCAAACTATAAGCTGAATGCCCGGCGCGCCCACGGGAAACGGCACTAAAATTTACAAGCGTAATCCCTAGTTAACTTAATTTTGGCTTGTGAGAGCGCCCCAAGATAAGTAATAGGTTTACCTAGTGTGTATATGAACCTCGACCAATATATATAATCTTTGGCACCCCAAGATAAGTAACAGGTTTACCTGGTACTGAGTACATGAACCTCCACCAATATATACAATCATGGCGTGCATACAAAAGAATTAAGAATCTCCCAAGTAATAAAGCCATTAAAAAAAAAAGAAAAGAAAAAAAAAAAAGAAAAGAAAAGAAAAGAGGTTGAGGAATTTAATTATAATTCAATATCTGCCTTATATATATGTCATGATCAGTCGTGAGGATCAANTATGTATAGGTAAAAAAAAAAAATACCTACTGGATTGGTGCCCATATATATATATATGGACAATGTTGAACTATAGCATTTCTAGTGCATTACGTATAATGTATATGCACCAAATTAAACAGTTTAAAACACAACATTTAAAAAGATAGGGATACATCTAAGTACACTCTCTCAAGTAAGAATAGTAGTTTTGGTCAACTCTAAACCATGAGAGAGCTTTCATAATCTTTCCCCTATTACCTAGTCAAAATGGTTTTCTTGTAATCTTTGTGAAGTGATTTCCATTGACTTCAGCACTCTAATTAATTTTTGTTATGGAGGAGCCTCGGTTTTTCTTTTGGCCTTTTAAACAAACATATCCTACTCTCATCCCTTACCAGAGACTTCGTATTTTTATTTTTATTTTTAAATATATTATCAGTATTCAAATTGTCTTACAAACTTTGAACAGATATAATATATAGGATAAATACGACCATTAGTGTATTAGGCTACCGTGACTTAGGAAGAAGGCTACCATGAATCATGATCACTAAGTTCAATGTTCACAACGCAAGGAACTATATATGGACCTACTAGAGACGCTGATATTATTTTAGTACATGTACTCTATCCAAGGTTTTCCTTTAGATATAGACGGTAGCATTTAATTAATTTTGCTTACTCTCAAGACTTTTAAGAAACTTAGAATAACCTTTATCCTATCCAAAATCATATGCAAAATGTACGAATTTAATCTGTAAATTTAAAATTTTGACAACATTTTTAGCTGACTTGAACTATTAGATGGGGTTTATCTAGAACTCTTAACAAGTGCCACCTCTTCTTGCTTATCTTCATGAAAAACAACATATAATATAGACCATGGAAATTCTTATCACGTACGTTAAGGAACAGATCATAAATAAAACGTTGACCGGATCAAATTCCACATTATGTTAGCCAAAACGCAAGACTAATTGGATATAACCCTAAGGGCTTTTAAAGCCTATAAATAGAAGCCAAAACCATCAATTCTATTACACCAAACCAAACAGAAAAAGAAAGTTTGTTTAGGGGAAAAACAAAATGGCCAGAAAATCCCATCTGCTCACATTAATACTCCTTGGTTTTTCAACCTTGGCCTTATTAGTCCAAACCTCTAATGCTGCTGGTGGCATAGCCGTCTACTGGGGCCAAGGCAGCAACGAGGGAACCCTTCTCGAAACTTGCAACTCCGGAAGATACAAATATGTCATCCTAGCATTCCTTAACGAATTCGGCGAGGGTCGAACACCCGTACTCAACCTCGCCGGCCATTGCAACCCCGTGGGAGGCGGCTGCAAGGTGGCTAGCCAAGGCATAAGGGCTTGCCAAAAGAGAGGTATCAAGGTGCTTCTCTCCATTGGAGGCGGCATTGGAAAATACTCTCTAGCTTCCAAAGCCGATGCCGAAAAGGTGGCGAACTACTTGTGGAACAGTTTCTTGGGTGGCAAGAAAGGCTCTCGTCCCTTAGGAGACGCCATTTTGGACGGAATAGACTTCGACATCGAGCTCGGATCGCCGAAACACTACGACGATCTAGCTAGGGCTTTGAAGGCCCATAGCACCAAAGCAAACCCTGTTTTGTTGAGTGCAGCTCCTCAGTGTCCATTTCCCGATAGGTTTGTCGGTGAGGCTCTCAATGAAGTGCCTTTTGACTTTGTTTGGGTTCAGTTTTACAACAATGCTCCATGCCAGTACAACGCCAACACGAAATCTGTTACGAGGCTCCTTAACTCATGGGAACTTTGGAATAAGAAACTAACTAAGGCAAAGAAGATCTTTTTGGGGCTGCCCGCGGCAGAGAAGGCGGCCGGAAGTGGCTACATTCCGCCCAAGGTGCTGAAGGAGAAAGTTCTTCCGGTAATTAGGAACACGAAAAAGTATCCAAAGTATGGAGGTGTCATGCTGTGGAACAAGTTTTGGGATGTTCAGAACAAATATAGTAACCAAATTCTAGGCAGTGTTTGACTTTGACCCTTTTCTTTCACGAGAGGAGAAAAAAAAGGTGATCAAAATGTTGTTGTAGATTTAAATAAGAGCAACAGTAGTTGCTGATCAGGATAATTTGGTGGCCTCTAGCTGCCCTGTAGATCGATTTGTATGTGTAGCTTATTACGTTTACATCGGTATTGTTTAGTATGTGTATTGTGTTTGTATTTGTATTGAATAATATGAAAAGTTTGGGAAGCTTGAGCGGTGTTGATCTACCGGGTTGATATCTACTCCTTTATTTTATTTTACGAGAAGTCTTACTATCTTTTGGTATTCTCATTACTTGACATCGTAAACTTAGAAAAATATGTAAGAAATCATTATTTGAGTCCACAAATCAAAGCATTATTAAAACGTTAAAAAATGAAAAAGAGGCGCTTCTAACACGTATTATATATTAAGCTTACACTTATTGTGTAAAAACCCGGAATTTTCGAGGGTAATTTGGAAATTTTATCAATTTTCCGGATAAAATATTGTGGGGACTAATTTGCAAAATTTTTGTTCAGATGGACTAAATTGCAAATTTTGGGGGACCAGATTGATAGAGATTTGAAATTTTGGAGACTTATGTGCAATTTTTGAAAAATTGCACAGACCAATAAAGAGGGGCCACGTGCACATCTTTTTTTNCTTTATTTTATTTTACGAGAAGTCTTACTATCTTCTGGTATTCTCATTACTTGACATCGTAAACTTAGAAAAATATGTAAGAAATCATTATTTGAATCCACAAATCAAAGCATTATTAAAACGTTAAAAAATGAAAAAGAGGCGCTGCTAACACGTATTATATATTAAGCTTACACTTATTGCATTATCATTATGCTTTGTCTTACATAATTTAAGTTTTAATCTTCATTTTATTTTGTAAGTACTCGATTTAATAGCAAAAATTATTCTCGTATATCTGTTTAGTAAATAAATTACTATTGGCTAAATAAATTTGACTTAGAAAAGGAGAATGGATATAATGTACAAACCAACTAATGAAGAGGATTGGAGCTTCAAGCATATGCCAATTATACTTGCCAAGTCACTAGAATAATTACTACAAAATAAATCGATATTGAGAAAGTAGGGGGTAAGCACACGAATACTCAGTAGAAATTCAATTACTTTTTCGAATAAATGCAATTTTACCAAACCTGCACGGTTAATATATTTTCCAAATTTCATTTATAGATCAACTATAAAATAATTAATATCCACAATAGTTGCATATTCAAAATCAATACTAGAAATACATATTTGTACATATCACAAATTAACCTATCTCATGAGTTCACACTTTCTTATCATAAACTAGATTAACTCGTACTGACGTATACTAAGTACTCTCTGCTTGATATCTATCCCAGAAAACTATAGGAATATCCATGTATCTAAGCCTACCAAACTGGAAGGACAACTAAATGCCTACACCTACTGAATGGGAATAATCAAAAAAACCCCACGTGGGTTTAAGAGCTCTCACCGAGGGCGAGCATATTAGTCCACTCACTACAACAACGCGACGCCTAAGATGTATCTCATGTGTAATCCTATGATATGTACAACATGTAACAAAATATACGTAGTAACCATACAATACATAACCAAATAATGCTTTAAAACCCCACTTGATATTATTCTGGAATTCACTGTACATTGGACAGAGAATCTGCTAAATCACCCAAGAATCACGATTTTATAAATATGTGTAAAAGTTATACAGTTCAATTCCAAAATAATCTAAGATATCCTAATAGTTTATCAAAATATCATTTTATTCATAATTTTTCACAAAATAGTTATAATGAAAATTTTAAATTAAAACATGTATACTCAATCGAGCATCCAAATAATGTTAAGGGACCATGGAGAAAGTCGTTTTCGAATCTTTAATCGATAGATTTGAAAACTCAATTTTCAATTGGAGTTTTAGATTGTGAAACGGACTTCACCACTGAATTTAGAGCACCTAAAAATGCTAATTTAGACATATAGTTTGACCGATTCGGGTTCAGACCGAACTTGAACTCACGACACGCAAAACGAGATGATCTATGCTATTAGATTTAGATTTTCTTGCCTGTCATCAAACATAGGCAATATATATATATATATATATATATATATATATATATATATATATATCAACATTTTTGTTTTCATGACTACATCACAAATATGAGGTTAATTTTACGATCTAACAGTTAGATTGAAAATTTTAAATATAAAACTAAAATAGCTCAAAATTGACAAAAATGACAAAACTCAATCTGGGTAATATTGAGTCAAGATATATATACCATGTTCAAGATCGTGACGAGATGAATCAAACTCGATCATTTTCATGATGAATGGACTCCAGAATCGGCACCGGCGAGCTTCATAAGTCGTGGTGTTTGTCGGTATTTGATGGCGGCTGCATGCTCCGATGGCACTAGAATCAGTGGCAGACAGCTCATTTGGACCTGGGCCTTCGATGCTGGCTGGTGGCACGACTAAATTTGGCTGGGAAGACCCTCGTCAGAGCAATACTGGAAAATCGACATTTTTTTACCGTGAAGGAGAGAAAGAGCCGAGAGAGAGTTTGAGCTGAAAGTTCAGCTTGACCATGCGTTCAAGCTTAAATGGGCAAAAAGTCTTTGCTCTTAAATCCTTCACTCGAGATTTTTCTCATTTTAGTCTACAATATTGCACTTTAGTCCTTGATTTTTAAAATAACTTCAGTTTAATCCAAATTCGAATTTTTTATTTTATTTTATTTTATTTTTTTCTTTTAAGCTAATAGACCAAGATGCCCTTACTAAAATAAGGATTTTACAAGTAGGTCTTGTGGAAGTGGAACACACCAACAGAGCATTATGACTCGGGTTAAAATCACGTTTGAGTTGAATAGAAGAAGCAACATGAACTCGTAAAGTTAAAAATAAATAAACAAAAAAATAAACTCTATATTGGCTCATTTTCTAGTAGCACTATTTTTATGTGATTTTAAGTCGTATTTGCAGTACTAATAGAAGATCGTTTACGTTTTACTTGAAAATTGACTTGGAAAATGATAAATATAGACGACTACGACTAGTAATTGATATATAGTTTTCTTTTAATAATCATTAAGTTATTACAGGAGATGCTATACGAATTCGTACTAAACAAATAGATCAAAAGGATGCTATATATACATTTTAACATGTGCTTAACCGTCCATATAATCTACAGAGAAGCAGCTAGGGAGATTTTATCGCGCTAGATCTTTTATTATTGAATGATTAGTGCTAATTAAGTTAATGCTAAGTCAACTCCATATCTAAAAATTATTACTACTACATTAATATTGAGACGGTTTAATCGGGTCGATCGATCTAGTTAATACAGCACTTTCAGTCTCGTAAAATTAAGGCATATACTACAATCATATATATATACACACACACACGTGTGAAGTAAGAGACTAAAAGATATTTAAATCAGCCAAAGATAAAGCTACTCACCAAAGTCAACTAAATGATTGAAATAAAAACTAGTTTCTGTTAAAACATATTGATTTGTCAATTCTCTTTTTTGAACACGGTAATGAAATTTCCTGATAATTGACTTTCTTTAGTCTTTGGGTCCAATTCTTCAGTCGACATGTAAAAACCCTGTTTTTTAAAGGGGTAAAATGGTCATTTGACCAGATTTGAAAAGAAAAATTAATTAAATACTATATATATATATATATATATATATATGTTTCCTCCCTCTCGTCCCCCTTCTCGATTCACTCTCTCCTTCTCTGTTCTCTCTCGCTCACTCTCTGCCGAAGCAGAACGAAGGACCACCAAGTAGCCATCGGCCATCGTCCAGCTAGCCCAACTCCGGTGAACCTCCAGCACAGCTCTGCGACAATTGCGCCATGGTCCCGATCAGCCAGAGTGCTATATTCGCCGAAAAGTGCCTTTTTGGTTGTGTGAAACTTTGATTTTCCAATGCCATATTGGACCGTTTCAGGCCACGTTCTCGGTTTTATTGGATTCGTATTATCGAGAGGAACATGAAGGTATATATTTCATAATCCTATTTTGCTAGATTTGAAAGTTGCCATTTTTGTGTACTTTTGAACATATATTTTATTTTCTTGATCCAACTGTTAGATTGTGTCTTTGATGTTATTTTTGGAATGTACTCAGAAAATGGAGAAGTTTGATATATATATATATATTGACTATATTTGGTGACCGACACGAAAAATGATATCTAACGGCTTAGATTTTGTCTAGACACTGGTCCAATGTCGGCCCAGACCTAAATTGGTCAAGTTTCCGACCGAGGGCAAGAATTAGATCCCGACTCTCCAAACGATCGTTCAGTGACATCTTGAGTATCCAATAGCATGGTATCACTATTCTAGTGAGATAACGATTCAGTTACCCTTCTTTTATATCGTTTTTAAATAAAACTTATTTTCTTCTACATACGAAAATAAATGTAATTTTAGAACTTTTAAATATCTGTGATGGAATTGAATGGTATGATTTATATATTAAATTACTCTGGGAATTTTTTTAGTGCAGATTATTTTTGGATATGTTAAAATAGGGTCGTTATGCTGGCTATTTGTCTATAAAATTTAATCAACCATTTTATTAAAAACTAGAGCATCATTTGGACTTAAATTACTGCATCACTACTTTTACACATCAGTTCATAGTACATATGTCATAGGATCTTACATGAGTCCCAAGTTAGCATCATGTGGTTTTTACAGTGTGGCGTTACAGCCTCATTGACAGTGCAGAGTCCGTGAGTCCGCACGGGGTATTTCTTCTGATTATCTCCCCACTTGGCAGGCGTAGGCAATACAGTTGCCCTTCCAGATTAGGTAGGCGACACATAGGTATCCACTCTGGTTATGGACTAGGTGTCAGATAGGCTATACGACATACATAGTACCAACATCCTGGTTTCCATTTATGAGAGGTGGTGAACTCATGGGTATAAGTAGATTTGTGTCATGTGTGTGTGGACTGATTGATTTTCAAATATCATATTTTCTGTATATCTATATATATGTATATGCATATGAATCATTAGTTTTGGACATTATGTTTTTATACCTATATATATATATATTTATAAGCATATACGTATACGGACTGTTAGCTTTCGAAGTGGATATATATAAGTATATACATATGGTTTTGCAAAAAGGTAGTTTTGGATTAAACTAACTATGCAGAGACTTCCCAACACTAAAAAAGTTTTCAAATGAGGTAACAGTCTTCCTACCGAGTTTTCGAGCCCATCCCTTCTACTTTGCTCCCTTTCATATGATTATTTATTCAAATCAATTGTACTGATGGCTAGGCAAGTCGCTTGGCTTATGTTTGCGGTCACATTTCTCTTCGGTTGGTCCTTATAACTTGTCCTATCCTTTTTCACTTTTAATTGTTTAGCTATGTTTGTTGTTTATGATAAGTGAATGTATGAGAACGTATTTTCTACTATTTGAGGATTTGGTGTATAAATAAGACATTATGGTTCCTACAAAGCATATTTTTAAAGTTTTAAGTACTTAAAATTTTGACAGACTTTGTAAGTTGATACTGTAGTTCAGATTCAAGATTAGAAAAATCCATTCAATCAACACTATAGTTGTAATAAACTAAGATTTGTATAACTTAACTATGCTTTCTTGCTATTAAACTAGTGTATTTATTTTTATAAATTAAACAAAAGATGAACCCATTTTTTTTGTTTTTTTAAACAAAATTTCAATAATTTGAGAATTAAAATGCAAAATTCAAGTACTTAATTTCCTCTGAATTTTGTAAAATTCTTTATTTATCCTTATTGATACTCAAAATTACCAAAAGTCACGGTCTTGGATTTTGGGCCGTAACAAAATTAGTATCAGAGTATGGCTTCAAATTCGTCTGAAATCATGCATGTGTTAATTTTTAGTATTTAAAAAATGTTTTAGAAATGGTTTTGACAAATACTTTATGCATCACTTAGAAACCGGTTAGATGAGTTTCTTTTGCTACTATTCATTCTGAGTCCTCTCTTAAACTTCTCTAAAATGAAATTCTTGTGTCTTTGAGATGGTAATTTCCTAAGAATTTTAGTTTTGGATGAGTCGGGTTAACATGAGACTATTGATCTTCGCTCTTAGCGTAATTCTTTACTTCGAGTGGACGTTTGTTTTTGTACTCTTCTGTACATTCCGATTGTGGGCTACATGAACCTCGTAGGTTCTGGAGTAGCAATTCGGTACTTTGCATCTTGATTGTTGTGTTTTTCCTTCTTTTGGATTGTCTATATGTTGTCTATCGGGTTTTGTTACCGCTTTTGTTTGCAGTATTTGAGTGTGATTGTATTTTCTTGGGGATTTTTGCTTGTGATTTACTAGTTTAGTGTTTGTGTTTTACTGATGTGGCTTGACTTTATTAGTATTTACTAGATTGAGACTTTATTTTCTTGGAATTAATATCTTTGTGATCACTTGACTTAGATACATTATGACTTGGAAATATATTATGGTGCCTATGTTGGTTTTACTTTTTGCATAGCATGCTCCATGAATAAGTGAATAATTTGGTGATTTAAGATATTGTTTAACAATTGTAATTGCATGCCTCTAGTTAACCAAGTTCTATTATAGTGGTTCTTTGAATGAGAATTTTTGACTTGTTCAGAGTTTAGTTGGATTTAAAAACTGAGGTATTTGTTTTTAGGGCTTTTAGAAATGTTGAGTTGACAATTAACATTTTAAATGATGTAGACTCTTGTGTTTGATCAAAATGAAATGTTTATTTTTAAAGAGATTATAGACATTTTAAACTTGAGCACCGATTGGGTAAAAGTAATATACTTTTTCAAGAGAGATATTATTTTAAATTGATATATCACTTTGAGACTAAGCCTTATGACACTACTAACCTATTTGTACACTATCGACATTTTATTTTTCATTTAGTAATGTTAATTTGAAGGACCTCTAGACTAAAGTAATTTATTTTTATAAATGTATATATATAAATCACCTTTGCAATTTCTATTTTTAAACTTTGGATTTAGTAGATTACTAAGCATTTTTCAATCCCTATTTAACTCTTTATTTGAGATTTAATGAATACTTTCACAAGTTTACTTGAAAAATGAATGAATATAAGTTACTTAAAGAAATGTTTTGAATAAAAATATTCACAAGTTTGACTATTTGGTAAACTTTGGTATGGATTGAAAATGATTTTGAGGGAAAATTATTAGCTTTACATGCGTGTTTGAAGAATTATACTTGTGATTTTCTCTAGAATATATTGCTTAGAGAATAGAAATTGATATGATTGTTTGAGTCATAAAAAATCCATGTTTGGTGAAAACATTTGAGTTAGAAATTTTGATTTAAATTCTGTGAAACTTATCACTTGTGCCTTGTGCATTCGATGGTTCAGTTTTGCACGTTCCTTCTAAAATTTATTTGATATGGTTTAACTTGTGGATTGATGCATGGTCCCTTGGTCTTTGTGGATTGTTAAGTTATTATAATTCATGTTAAATTGATTTCTCATGGTGTGAACAAAATTGCATTGAAGTTATGCAAGACTTATTTTAATTGAACTTTGGGCAATGTATAATTAGTTTTGACCAGTCTTTTTGGTATTAGAAAAAAAAAGTGTGAATTTTCAAACCTTTTGAGAAACTTGTTTGATTACTTTGAAAAATATTTTAGAATTTTACAGAAGACATCTCACTATGTTTGGTTGTGATATAGATTAAGACCTAAATATTTTATTAGTTTTGAAAGAAAAATTAACCATGACGATTTAAGTATGACATCGTTTATCATTTCACCAAGTCTATGTAATAAATGTCTGTTTTGTTGGTTATAGAGAACAACTGGTCTCTTTTTCAAGCATTCACTGTTAGTTTGAATAAATGGCTATCATGTGTAACCCATCTTTAAGTTAATGCTTGTAACTATTAGAGATTTTCTTTATACATGTATGGAATGAAAACTTTATCCAAATGCTGATGTTGAGTTGAAACTAATCCCTTTATTTGGTTTAAGTTATATATAGCATAGTTATTACTATATGACTAATGATAATTAGAATGAAATTACTCATGGATTCTACTTTAAAAGTTGTTAAACTCTACGTTTATGTTGTAAAAGGAATACTCAAAGTTCAAGTTTGATTTACCTTTAGCTAAGGAGAAATCATATCATGAACTAGTGTAGTATTCCTAGGCCCCAAAATTTTTTACATCAAATATTTTCAAAAATATTTTCATTAAAAATTAAAATGAGGTTTCATGGAAGATAGGCATCACTAGAAGATGGTACCAGATAACCTATCATATTAAAACCTTATTTTGCGGGCATTAGGTGTCAATTTCAATTATGTGCATATTTCTAGGACATTGGATTGTGTCCATGGAGTTTTTTTTATATCAGGGACTTATAGAGTCTTTGAATCAGCATTGCTTTAATTTTCTTTAATGAGATTTTACATTGGATAAAAAGGTTTGAAATGCTTTTGAAGTTTCTCATGTTTGGATGCTTACATTTGAGATTGAAGTTTACACTAATATTTTGTGTTGGTGATTTCCTACTTGAGTGTTCTAGTCTTGTCTTTGACTAGAAGTAGTTTGCATTTGATATTGTTCTTTACTCTAATCAGAGAATAGAAAATGATTGTGAACCACTGAGCTCTCTTTGTCACATTGGACCTCTAAACTCATTTATCTTGTGTGGTGTAACACAAGGATATTTGTTCTTCGTCTTAAACTCTATTCAATTACGTTCTGTACTTGTAAAGAGACTTTTGTTAGAGTCATTGACTCAGAGATTGTTTAGGTCCAAGTTCTAGCTGTAGACAAATGATTATTTCCCAGGAGATTATTGATCTAGTGTGATCAGGGAGACAATATTCTTACATTTAACATTTGATCTATTGTTCTAGTTTAATGCCTTACGATCAGTATTTGGAGTCCTGTGTTCTTGGTTTCTAGCCATAGTTATCATCGTTATCTTTTCATCACTCACATACTTGAGGTTATCATTTCCAACCATTAATATTGAGATTTTTATACCTGTCAATAAATCATCGTATAATTTCGTATCTCTTCATGTGCGTCCTTATATCATATCATGGTACGATACGGTATGTTGGTGGGATTTTGATGCCAATTGAGGAGCATCTATTTCACCTCGCTTTCGTTAACTCGTGCTTTGTTTAATACTCTTAAATTTTTTAGTCAAGTGTTCACTACACTTCCAGTGACTATTCTATATGACCTTGCTCATATTATCATTTTGTATTTGAATTTCAGGACGAAATTCCTATAAAAAAGAGAGAATGTAAAAACCCAATTTTTTAAAAAGGCAAAATGGTCATTTGACTAGATTTTTTAAATTAAATTAATTAAATATTATATACAAATATTTTTCCCTTTCTCCCTTTCGTCGCCCCTTCCGATTCATTCTCTCTGTCTTTGTTCTCTCTTGCTCACTCTCGGCCAAAAGAGAACGAAGGACCATCGAGTAGCCACCGGCCGTCATCCGGCCAGCCCAACCCCTGATGAACCTTCAATGTAGCTCCACAATGTCTGCACCATCGGTCCCGAGCAGTTGGAGTGCCGTATTCACCAAAAAATGATGTTTTGGCCATAGAACTTTGATTTTCCGGCGCCATTTCGGACTATTTCAGGCCACATTCTTAGGCTCATTGGATTCGTATCGTCGAGAGGAACCTCAAAGTATATATTTTATGATCCTATTTTGCCTAGTTTGAAAGGTACTACTTCTGTGTATTTTTTAGCTCAGATTTTAGTTCCTTGATCCGACCTTTAAATTATGTCTTTAATGTTATTTTGGAATGTACTCGGAAAATAGAGAAATTTGATATATATTGACTATATTTGATGATCGAATAAAAAATAATATAAAATGGCTTAGATTTTATGTAGACATCGGTTCGATGTCGGTCCAGACCTGAATTGATCAAGTTATATGTCTAACTTAGTGATTTTAGGTATTAAGAATTCAATGGAGAGGTCCCCTCATTGATTCGAAGTTCCGTTGAGGAGTTAGTTTTTCCCAAGTGAGTGATCGAAGGCAAGAATTAGTTTCCGACCCTCCAAGCGATCGTCCAATGGCATCTCAAGTATCCAATAGTGTGATGTCACTATTCTAGTGAGATAGGGATTTGATAATCTCTCTTTTACTTCATTTTTGAATAAAATTTATTTTTGCAACATATGAGAACAAAAGTGATTTTAAAACTTTTAAATATCTGTGAAGGAATTGAATGGTATGATTTATATATTGAATTGTTCTGGTACCTTTTTGAGTGTATATTATTTTTGGA
This sequence comes from Parasponia andersonii, assembly GCA_002914805.1. NCBI lineage: Eukaryota > Viridiplantae > Streptophyta > Magnoliopsida > Rosales > Cannabaceae > Trema > Trema andersonii. The sequence continues at coordinate 805,066 of JXTB01000151.1, read as the reverse complement.
TCTATTAAAATAAGCTATCATGCTGTCCATTTTTCTATAAAATTTAATTAACCATTTTATTAAAAACTAGAGTATTATTTGAACTTAAATTACTACATGACTACTTTTACATACCAGTTCAGAGTACACGTTTCATAGGATCACACATGAGTCACAGGTTAGCATCATACAGTTTTTACAGTATGACACTGCGGCCTCACTGATGGTGCAGAGTCCATGAACCCACGCAGTGTATTTCTTCTGATTACCTCTCCATTTGATAGGTGTAAGTAATGTGATTGCCCCTCCAGATTTAGTAGGCGACACATGTGTGTCCCCTCCGATTATGGACTAGGTGTCAGATAAGCTGTATGGCACACGTAGTGCTGATATTCTAGTTACTACTGATGAGAGGTAGTGAACTTATGAGTATAGGTATATTTGTGTCATGTGTTTGTAGACTGATTGATTTTCAGATATCATGCTTTCTGTATATCTACATATATGTATGTGCATACGAACTATTGATTTTGGACATCATGTTTTCATACCTATATATATATATATATATTTATAAGTATATACATATACGAACTATCAGCTTTAGAAGTGGATATGTATATGCATATACATATGATTTTGTAAAAAAATGTTTTTAGATTAAACTAATTATGTAGGGACTTTCCATTACTAAAAATGTTTTCAAATGAGGTAACAGTTTTCTTATTGAGTTTTCGAACTCACCTCTTCTAATTTCCTTCTTTTCAGGTAATTATTCATTCAAGTCAATTGTCTCGATGGCTAAGCAAGTCGATTGGCTTATGTTTACGGTCACATTTCTGTTCGATTGGTCCTTTTAACTTGTCCTATCTTTTTTTACTTTTAACTGTTTAACTATGTTTGTTGCTTATGATAAGTGAATGTATGAGAACGTATTTTCTATTATTTGAGAATTTGGTGTATAAACGGGACATTATAGTTCCCACGAAGCATATTTTTAAAGTTTTAAGTACATGGAATTTTGACAGACTTTGTAAGGTAACACTATAGTCCGAATTCAATATTAGAAAAATCCATTCAATCAACACTATAATTCTAATAAACTAAGATTTGTATAACTTAACTATGCTTTCTTGTTGGTGTATTTATTTTTATAAATTAAATAAAAGATTAATTTTTTTTTAACAAAATTTCTAATGATTTGAGGACTAAAATGTAAAATTCAAGTACTTGTTTGCTTCCGAATTTTATAAAATTTTTTATTTATCTTTATTTAAGCTCAAAATTATTAAAAATCGCGACTTAGATTTTAGGCGGTGACAGGATGCATCTATACCTAATCATGAGCTAAGTTTCCCGTCGTTCAAGGTCATGAGTGGAGAAAAAAAAACCTTCTAGACGATCTAGTGACCAGGTCATCAATAGAATGAGAAAAATCCTAAAAAATCATTATTTTATCTTGAAATGGTCCTGTCCATTTTCCAAGTGAACACACATTTCGTATAAAACTCATTTGTTACATAGGAGGGAAAAAAAACTTTTTCCATACATATAAACTGAATAACTAATAAAGAAACTATGTTTCTTTTCAGGAAAAAAAAAACTATGTTTAATCAAAACGTTTGTCTCTAAATATAAAATCTGAATATTTGTCAACTCTATTTTCAACATGATTTATTCTAATTCTTTCTTTTAAGGAAAAACTTGCGAAACACAATTGAGCTATCATTTGAATCATTCTTTTAGAAAGTACCATTAATATTTTTTATAATCCAGTACATATATAACAATGACCAAGAAAGAAAAAAAAAAAACAAAAAAGAGGGTAGCTTTAATATTACTATCAATCAGCATAAATCAATAATGCGTGACAACCTATCCAATTAATCAAGTAGTTCTCTTCGTCTCAATTGCATCTTGCTAAGTCTGACATTTTAAAAAATTGTTTCAGCAACATTGTGAACTTTAAAATTTAGAAAATTTAACATGAATAGATATGAGTAAGCGCAATTGTATGGTAAGAAGGAATGAAAAAGGTTAGGCTCCATTCCAATAAAACAAAGGAATTAAAAATCAGTACTTGTCCCCCCACTCAACCGAGAATGCCGCAAAAAGTCGAAGTTGTGAGGAAAAAAAATTATAGATGGGACAAATTTCCTTGACTTCATTGTCAACAATATTCCATAAAGCTTTATTAATTGGTCAGAGTTTATAGGCGCCGAACAGCTATTAAAAGGAGGAGCAACCTCGTCATAACTCGTAAAGCAAAGTTAAGTAAGGAAATTTCGCAAAAAAAAACATGGCGAGAGCATCCCAAGGCACTACAGCCCTTCTACTCTTTCTCCTCCAAACCTTGGCCTTAATCCAATTCTCTCATGCCGGTGGCATAGCTATCTACTGGGGCCAAAATGGCAACGAGGGAACCTTAACCGAAACTTGTGCCACCGGGAGATATTCCTACGTAAACATAGCTTTTCTCAACAAGTTTGGTAATGGCCAAACCCCTGAGATCAACCTCGCTGGCCACTGTAACCCGGCAGCCAACACTTGCACCGTCGTTAGCAACGGCATAAGAAGTTGCCAAAGCCGAGGAATCAAAGTCTTGCTCTCTATTGGAGGAGGTGTCGGAAGCTACTCTCTTGCATCTCCCTCGGATGCAAAGAACGTGGCAGATTACTTGTGGAACAATTTCTTGGGTGGTAAGTCAACTTCTCGCCCCTTAGGCGATGCGGTTTTGGATGGTATAGACTTTGACATTGAACTTGGTTCAAACAAGTACTGGGAGGTTCTGGCAAGAAACCTGAATGCATATAGCAAAGCCGGAAAACCTGTCTACTTAACTGCAGCTCCTCAGTGTCCATTCCCTGATAGCTTCCTTGGGAGTGCTCTTAATACAGGGTTGTTTGACTACGTTTGGGTTCAGTTCTATAACAATCCTCCTTGCCAATACTCGAGTTCGGCTGGTGTGAATAATCTTTTGAGTTCATGGAACCGGTGGACTACGTCAATAAAAGCAGGGCGGATCTTTTTGGGGTTGCCAGCAGCTCCTGCAGCAGCCGGAAGTGGGTACATTCCACCTAATGTTCTGACTTCTCAAATTCTTCCGGTGATACAGAAGTCGCCCAAGTATGGAGGCGTGATGTTGTGGTCTAAGTACTTTGATGACCGGACCGGCTACAGTTCAACCATTATCCAAAGTGTTTGACTTTGTACGTTTCTTTGATAAGTCGTTCTCTGTATGATAAATTTTTCTCTGGGCCCCTTGTTTGCTGTTCCTTGGCGGGTTTTATTGTTTTTAAGTTTTTAATGCTTTGTTGTGTCTGTTAGTTCTTGTAATTGGGGTGTTTTCCTTTTCTATCGCGCTTTGTAGCTTTCGCGTTGGCTTGATGATCACCAAAGAAATTGGTTTCCCGGTTGTTGGGGAAGCCATTTAGTTTTTGAAATGTAAACTTTTTAAGCAAACAACTATAACAATAATAGAATAATGTCAACTTGACGATGTCCTAATCCATTTGTGAGACTAATTTGTTTATATGTAATAGACAGCACTGCATAATTCAAGAGTTATCAAACTAAGAACTAAAACAGAGTTAACAGTCGATGACAGAATTGAAAGCGACATAAGGCCAAATTTATTTATTTATTTTTTAAAAAATTAAGAAGTCTGAATAAATGTAGTACAAAACGAGAAGGGTAGGGTGGCATGGGGTCATAATTGTGAAGAAATTACAAGATTAGCAGAAACATAATATATTCAACGAATGATACTAGGCCGATACTCAACTAGAAATGTTTTCATTCAAAATGCCAAACAATGGTAAACAAAAAGAGCAACCAAAATGCTATATCTTAAAGGTTATTAAAATAAACAAACCAAAACAAATGAACAGAAACGAATGGAGTAGAACAATGATAAAGGGCACTAAGAGCAGATATAATCTTTTGACTTAAATAAACAGAAAAAGCAAGCTAATATCAAACGCACTCAAAATAGGAAACGGAGTCTCTAACTCTGACACTTTAAACTTTCAACTTGTGTCAGGCTCTTCCATCATCAACAGCGATTACATGACTTTCCTCACCTGAATGTTGTGAGTAGACTGAAACCGCCAGATGGGTTGTCTTCCACTCTGAACAAGTGCTACTTCTTCTCCTTCCCTAACCATTCCTTGGTTCTGTATATTGAAACCCCATAAAATCGTATATATTGTCAGTGATAGAGGCAAAAACATAAACGAAAACCAGAAATCAGACATGATTATATAGAACATAATTAAGTAGTATACTTGTATAAATCCCAGAAGCTACCCGAAGCTGGTTGTACATTTTGATTTGATATATCAAGTGATCAAAGTATATTTTCAGTTTTCAACTAAGTCAGAGGATAACAATCTACAACCAATATTCCTTCAAATTCTCACCCGCAGTAAAGACAATGCCTGACCAAATGTCTCTTCAGCATCCTCTAAGAACTCCATGTGTATGGGACATACACCCTGGTACAAAGCCAGTCTCTGTTGTATTCTCTTACTGCAAGGCCATCAAAGGTATGTGCAGTCAAACTGTCAGATTCACTAAATTGGGGAGAATAATTTGTTAAGAGAGAATTTACTTAAGTAGCATAAAACTCACTCATTTGTAAAGGCAAATATGGTGCCAGTAGGTCTATAATGGCTCAGTAGAATAGCCATGAAACCACTTCTTGTAAAGACAACAATTGAGGTGCCAAGAGTGTTAGACATCATAGTTGCATGATAAGCAAACATCTCACTCATATGATTCTGCAGAATCAAAACAAGTTTCATTCAGTACCCAGAGTCAACAATCAGATGGAACTCGGAAAAAGGATTCGGAGTAAGGTGAGGGAAGGGCTTCGAGGAAGGGATAAAGGTTAACACATTATACAGCATACACATTTGTTGACTAACCTTGAAGGCTTGACCAAGATTTGCTGGCATTGTACCACCTGGTATGGTAGCTTCTGTCCGCAATGCAACTGTGTGCATAACTTTTGCAGCTTTCAATGGGAACCTAAATGAAAGTGACATTACTATGTTCTAAGTTGTAATTATTTACACCTTTAAGAATCAAAACAACTAAAATCCAAGAACACCTTCAAGACAATACAGATGCCTGCAAGCTTTGAGCAACTCCACGATGACATGCATCTGTGCAAGTATTGCTCACCAACAATCTTCACCAGTCAAATAATCCTAGTAACAAGCAAAAAATCAACATTATAGTAAAAGTAGGAACGTACTTTCCATGAGCAGTTTCCCCAGAAAGCATGACTGCATCAGCACCCTCTCGTACAGCAATTGCAATATCTGACACCTCTGCCCTGGTTGGGGTAGGGTGAACAATCATGCTTTCGAGCATATTTGTTGCCACAATAACAGCTTTCCCCATGCTACGGCAGATTGTGATTATCTCTTCCTAATAAAAGAGAAAAAGAAGATCTTAAGAATCATAAAAGTAACTCAAGTGTTGTTTACTGCCAGAAATATTCACTAAATAAGCAATGATATCTTTGGCTTTTCACATCTATCAGAAACAATGAAAACTATATACCTGCAGAAGTGGAACCTCCTCAATAGGAAGCTCTGCACCCAGATCTCCCCTAGCAACCATTGCCTAAAGAAACGGAAAAGTATGTGATGCCATTTAGTGAGAAGTCATAACCCAATTATTGAGATTAAGAGTTAAGACAGATATCATAAACAGAATGATATTGGTGCAGTTAAGAGCAAATTATTCATCATAATAGACCAGCATGTTACAGTTCAATGACTGAGAAGCTCACCCCATCAGATGCCGTGATAATAGAATGCAAATTTGGGATGGAGTCTGCACTTTCTATTTTTACAATAACATGTATATCTGCATTGCAGCCTGCGAATAGGAAAAAGCAAATTAGTAACTTATAGGTCTGACCAACGAGCATTCTATAAAAGTATTTTCAGAATAAGGACACAGTATATACATGACCAAAGTATTTACTTTTCAGATAATTCTTCAATTCATGAACTACTTCCGCATCTTTAACAAAGGAAACAGCATAAAAGTCAACTTTGTTGTCGACTCCAAATTTGATATCTTCCCAGTCCTTCTCTGCAACAAGTCAGTTTAAACGCTTAGCTCATTTTCCAAACATTACCAAAACATTACCCCTTGCGTTAAAGATATATAGTCAACTGTTTACTGTAATTAATAATGATGATTGTGTATCTGATAGTATCATCAAAGAATTATATGAAAAGTCTAAGATAAAAGGAATTGAAACTAAATAAGGATCCAACCTGTGATGGAAGGCAATGTAGCACTTTTCCCTCTAACATTCAAGTGACGCCTAGACTTAAGTTCTCCTCCATCAACAACCTCACATTTGACTGAATCTTCTGTTTTAGACTTCACCACCAATGACATCATACCACCTACAAAACAGATGAGTTAGAGATGGAACTTGATTGATTATACCACCATGAAAGGTGTGATCATAGTTCTCAAGAGCATAAAAGCATCTAACCATACAGCAACTAGAGACTAGAATTTTTCCTGTGACAACAGGACGAATGAGAACCATGAAGTATAAATTATTATCTAATTTTTTTATTGTGAAGCATAGTACACATAAGAACTTAGATATAAAAAGGGCAAGATACAGAGCATACCGTCAACAAGAAGCATGTCCCCAACAGCTACATCATTAACGAAATCATCATAGTTCACACTAACACAGTCTGCTGTTCCAACTCCTCTCTGAATTGTGAAAGTAAATTCTTGCCCGGTTGTTAATGTGATAGGTTGTGGCAGGTCTCCACTTCTAACCTCTGGGCCCTGGTAACCAATGAAAACAAAAAACAAAAAAAAAATCGTCACACGCATCAAATTATTGAACAAGTGAATAAATATACCTGATAAGAAGGCATAAAGCCAGTGTGTACATTTATACAACAATTAATCAACAAAGTTCACCAAAATTATCACATGTTTTCGCATACCGCCAGTGTGTATATGTATACAACCATTAATCAACAATAGTCACCAGAATATCACAAGTACCCAAATAAGCAATATACCACAGAATTAATCTACTTATTTGTATATTCAAAAAAAAAAAAAATGAACTGGCAAATGCTTTGTAATCCGAGCTTCAATTATCACTATCCGCGGCGATGCGAGCTTCAGTTTATTATTGCACGTGGCAAATGCACTTATGGTGACAGTTAAGACAGTTACGAGAAACGAGAATTAGTGACAATAAAAATTAGACATGTGGATCGTGCTATTAATTCAATCGTGTCGAATAGCATTGCTACATCGGAACCTAACATATGCAATACAGGTCCTATTAGTTACAAGTGACATCCTTTAGCTACTAAACACAAACGCATCTAAGAAATTATTTAAAACATTTTGTTTAGTATAATCCAATGTGAACAAAATGCACTAAACTTTTAGAGGGGAAATTAACATGAATATATAATACAAAAAATGTCACCTTTGTATCAAGCATGATTGCAATGACATTGTCTTTGTTTTGTTCATTATATTCTTTAACCAAGTCGATAACTTTCTGATGAGAGGCATGGTCCCCATGAGACATATTCAATCGAGCAACATTCATTCCAGCCTCAGCAAGCTTCCAAATCATCTCTTTCGTGTTCGTTGAGGGACCCACTGTGCACACAATCTTCGTCTTGCGCCTAACCGTTGGCTTACACCACACGCCCACTGATGTATCACCGAGTTGTTGCAATTCGCGCAGCTGTTGAATTTGCTCCTCTACCTAAACAAACACCATGTAAACACACTTAGCTCTGCACGAAAGATTTTCGCATTTCACTTGGAAAATTTCCTCGGCAACCAAACAGAACCACAAAAAGCGAGTTCGAAAATGGCGCAAACCTTAGGGATATCCTCAGGGGAGACCGGAACAACCTCAGCCTGTACGGATCTCTTGGCCGTGATCTGGTGAGATCTCTTGCCGTAGACGACATTGCACCTCTTCTTCTTCTTCTTGTCGTCGCAGTTGAACAGTACTCTGGCGGTGAAGCTCGTAGGCCTGAGCTTCTCGACCCGGTCCTGTACGGATCCGGAGCTAGGGCAAGCAAAGGAGCTCTGAATCGACCGCGTGGCGACCACCTGAGCCATTGTTCTAGAGAGAGAAAAGGTTCAGGCGAAGATAGAGGGAGAGAGAAAGAAAGCAATGGAGGAGGCTTATTGAGAAGGCTTAGTAGTAGTTATAATATTGTGAAGAGGGGGAGCTAAGCTTTAAGCTTTAAGCTTTAAGCTTTAAGTGGTTTTAAGAGGTTGAAGAAATCGCCGCAATAAGTTTTGGGCGGAGGTTTTGAGGAGGCTTATGAGTTTGGAAAGACTTTGGTTGTATCGAATAAGAGGGACTTAGGAGGGAGGAGGAGTGTGTGTGTGTGTGGATGTAACGAACGTGGTGCTGTTGCCACGGGCCAAAAAACAATGAATTAATAAACGTGGCGCTAAAGCTTATTGGTTTCAAGGGTTGTTGGGAATTCGGTGCAGCCCAAAATAAATAATAAGCAACATATGTTAATCATGATTAATTATTCATGAAAGGAGTGAAAAAAACCCAAAAGTTTTCCCCCCCTCTAATTTAGCAAAATAACATTTTATATCCTGCATTTTTTGAAACTATGAAATGTATCTTCTCAATATGTCAAATTATGTCCAAGTTATCTGTAATAGCAAATTTTCACGAGATCTTTAGCAAAATAGAACGTTTTGATAATGTGTTTTTGAGAGTTAAGACATGTTCAATAGTACATTTAAAGGTATACTTTGTAAGAATTATTAAAAGGGAATTTATTTTCAAAGCACATTACTAAAATAGTCTATTTCACCTCATTTCCAGTTTGTCATTGGCTTTTATCATTTTTTATTTGAAAAGGGGTCTAAATTAAATGGCCTTAGTCAAATAATTAATTATCATTAAACCTACAAGCAAATAACTTAAAATTCCTTAGTCAAATAATTAACTTCCAATTATAACTACAACTTAAGTGGCCACATGTATCCGCCCACATTCAATATAGAAGTATTTTCCAAAAAAACAAAATGACTTAAATGCAAAATACTCATATTTATTACTATATTTGATAATTATTTTTTTAAAATTGGTATTTGGTTAATTAGATTATTTGATTAAGTTTAACTTAGAATGTTAGTGTGGTTTTACAATATAATTTTGATCAAATCTAAATCAAGTGATGTCTTTTGTATTTTTTTTTTTAAAAGTCGGGTGAAAATTAATATTTCTTTTAAATATATAGAAGATTGCTAGTATTTTCCATTATGAAATGAAATAATGATTTGAATTTTTTTTAGAAAAGAAAAGAAATGATTGATTTGTCTTTTTTTTTTTTGGAGCACCAATCAATTAGCCGACAATATTTAATGCAATGGGCCGTTTGAGTTTGATATAGTGTAGTGGGCATGTGAATAAGAATATTAAAATGATTCCCACGTTTTGGTACAATTATTGGGCAAAAGTTCTCGTCTAGTCTTCTAAACCCCGGTGAGTAGATCCCTTTTGATTCGGTTTTTATTATATCTCATTTTAATACTTGCTATTTGATACTTGATAATCTTTTTTTTTTGGGACCAATACTTGATATTCATTTTAGTCTAACTCTAGATACTACTTGTTTTTTGGTGACAACTCTAGATCTGATCTGATTCTTTTTGTGGATTATGAGAAGGAAAAATAATAGATGTAACAAGTTTTTGTTTGGTTATTTAATAGGAAGCAACAAAAATTTCAGAATATTTACTAATATTTAAGTACGAAACCATGTGACAAATATAGTTTGTTTGCTCTTCTTTTTTCTTTTGTAGAAAATAATGAAGAAACCAGCCAATAAAAAATCACTCAAAAAAAGGTTGACTTACCAGGGGACCGTTCGGCCCAATCAGCAAGGGTTGTTTGGGATTTTGGGCCGCCAAAATCCAAAATCCAGAATAGCCTCAAGCAATCGACGCCTAGTTTATGAGCCAGTCAAATAATGCCACGTCATCGGTACAGAAAACTTTCGGTACTCTAAGCTGTACCCGATCTCTATGCACCCCCATACCCTCCGTAAACGCGCGGGAAATTCCCCGTTCTAAATTGGCGCCACAAAGCCCTAGCCAGAGCCCAGAGCCACCTCTCTGTATCTCTGTATCGCTTTTGAAATTCTCATTCAGTTATTGCGAAATCCCTAATTCTCAAACCCTAACTTCTCAGCAAGATGGACATGGAAGGCTTATCGGTGATCTGCGCTGGCCTCGGATTGGCGGAAGAGGACCGGAATGGAAATCGGATCGGTTACTCCAAGGGCGAGTATTGCTTAGGTAAGTCACCCAGATCCCTCAATAATTTTCCTTCCAATTTTGCGAGAAAATGTTCTAAATGGAAGAAAATAAAACCACAAATTTCAATCTATTTAGGTTCTCAAATGATTAAATAAAAGAAGGTTGAAATTTGAGTTTATGCAGAAATGGTTTGATTTGGAATGATCGATTTTTCAAAATTTCGAGCAGATAATTTGAAAGATTTGATGAGATTTTTGAGGCGGGATGACCCACAGAATCGAGATGTGTTTAAGCAAGTTTGTAAATGGAATACTGTATCTAAAGATTTGATACCTATTATCGAACACTGCCAAGACGATCGCAACTTTGTTCTAAATGCAGGTATGTGAAGTAAAAGATTTTATAAAATTCTTTGCTCAATGTTTACTTATGTATAACCAAGCATTGATTCGAGACCCTTTTACGCTCTTATATTTCAGTTAAAATTTTGGTGTTCTTGACTATGCCGATTGAGCCATCATCAAACGATATAGCAGAGCAGATAGAGCATTTGTGGGGGTTGAAGTCTTCGGTTACATGCAGTGACGTTGTTGCAGTTATAGTATCACTTCTGGAAAGCCCATTGGAAAATCTGGAGCGGTGGGTGAAAAGTCTATGGAGTTTCATATTTTGTTTTCTGAGTTGCTTGATGAATTCAGGAAAACTTATAATGCTCTCTTGATTGATTTAATTATATCTGTTTTCGTGATTAATCTGACACACAGTGATGCATTCACGGAGGATGACTGGAAGTTGGTGCAGCTGATACTTACTTTATTCAGAAATCTTTTGGCCATTCAAGAAATCTCGCCGCAGCAGAAGGCTGGGGGAACTGCCAGTCACTTTATATCATTAAGAGATAGGTTTCTGGAGCTTTTGTTCCGTGAGAATGTTATGGACTTGATTATAATAGTAACCCAGCAATTTGGTGGCTATCTTCGTCATGATAACTTGCTTTTGTTGGAGATTTTTCATTACATTTTTTTGGGTCAAGAACCAGAATTGATCGCCAAAGCACATCTAAAAGGTTCTAAGGTAGGTTGCCTTTATTTCTACTCTGTATTTTTTCTTGCGGCAAATATTAAATTTGCCAAAATCACTGCAAAAATGTAAACAAGCATGAATAGGTGAATTAATTAATACCCTTGTTTAAGCAGTATTGGTATAGAATACTGAAAAGCAAAAGAGACAAACGTTACTAGAATAATGTAGTTTTATCTCTGGAGCTTTGAGGCATTTGTTCGCTTAAGTCACATTTCTTGTTTAACTAAGTTCATAAATTTTATTTATACCTGTGGTAATTTGAACTTAACAAGTTTCATTGACATAGTCGGATGATGACGCCAAAGCTTCTCTGAACAGTCTCAAGTCAATTATAGAGGAGGAAGAGGAGAAAAGAAGACTTTGTAGAGCTCGTAACTTGGTTCGTCATTCACATTTTATTGGAACATTTACACGGCTTACCATGGTATGAAGTTTCACTTTCCAGAGGTGGATGCTAGTACAGGTGTTCTGATTGGAGTTTTAGTAGTACTAATGGATTTTTTTTGGCAGGATGGCTCCAAGTCAGTTTTCAATGGAAAACCTGCTTCTGTTTCTCGTGATACCCTTCTTAAACCACAAAAAGTTCATCGGGGTCCTACTAAAAAAATTGCATGGAATCATGGGAGATTGCCTTCATCATCGAAGGATAAAATTTTGGAACTACTTCATGACTTCGTAAACCAGTTTTTAACAGGGGGATACAATGGTATGCTTCATTTTTGTATTAAAAATTGTTGTTTGTATTGATTTAGTTTTTACTCCTTTTATTATTTTTACTTTACTTTATAGCATGCTGAACCTATAATCTCAATGTTATCCACACGTGCATCAGATCTAATGCATTCTGTCCGTGAGGATATCGAAAAGGAACATCACACAATACAGAAGAGTGATATCATTGTCTTCTTTCAAGTTGCTCAGTTTGTTACGTCTTTTCAATATCACAAGTTTTTGATCTGTAAGGTGAGACATGGAATCTGATATGTTTCATAATCAGTTATTTCAAGTTTATGGATGCAGGGGTTTTTCTTTTGATTTTTTTTCCTTTCTGATTTTCATTTGTTTATGGGAATGATAAGCCACAAATACAGTGAAGACCTTATATCCAAGGAACCAAATACATGGATCACAAGTAATTAAGTTTCAGAAAGGAAAGGATTAGGACAAGTATACATAACTATTTCGTTCCAATTTCAACTTCAAATTTATCACTTGATTCAATTGGGTTATAACTACTCATTAGCTATCTGAATCTAAAATTTGCAAAACAAGGAACCAAGTTCCAATCCTGGGGTTATATTAGAAATTTTCTGAAATTAAGAAAATAGTTCCAGTTGCTGAGTGCCCCAGTTTTGTGTTTGCATGCTATATCCCATGCATTGTGTTGTCTTGCTTGTAACTGACCTTCATTTAATCTCAAATTTGCACTTTCTTGTTAAAAAATATTAACGTAGACCTGTGCTTAACCAGCCAAAAATGGGAGCAGATGCATCTGAAGTTATTGTTGAGACACATACTGATAACACACATTTTGGAGGGGAAATTTGTGGACCTATTGCAGCATCAATGAATGAGTCAATGTTTCAGTTAGTCTTTTCTAACTGGCGTAACAAATTTGAAAGCTTGAAGGAAACACATGACTTCAAGTTCTTGTCTGCAGCTGGTTCTCTTATGAAAAATATGGTGATTTAAATATTTTTATCAGTTTTTAACTTTCCTTTTCTGAGCAGCTTACTTTTTTTTTTTTTTTTGGTGGAGTATTAACAGTGGTTATTCCTTGTTTCTGTGTCTGCTCATTGAACATACACACATCTTAGCCTATTTGATTTTCACATGATCTAATTATCATGCTGAAATGCTAGATTTTTAGTCACTCATGTATAAATTGCTTTTGTGTTTTAAGATTGTGTACAGCCAATACTCTAGTACGCACGTTTAAGTACTTTTTGGAATTTTTTTTTTTCAAAATTAATTTTTAGAAAAATGACTTTTAGCTAGCACTTTATTTTTTTTTTTTTTTAAAATTCATATGCCCCTTTATATATATATTTGGAAATATACCACTTATAATTGGTAGTTGGTACATTGTTTTTACGCAATATTAGAAATTAAAAGAAATGTAGAAGGTATAATAGCATAACTTGGGTCCATTTATGTAATATAATATGAATGACCTCGTTTTGAAAGCTTGAAATCTTAGTTACTGAATCTTGGAGTCAGAATAAGAATCCTGTCTCTGATAGCTTTCCACATCCTCATAATACTGATTTTTCTTGCTTGCAGATTTGCATGCTAGATTTGGTGCTTAAGGTCTTGCCAGAGGATTCTAAAGAGTCTCAAACAGCTCGGATCCTCCTTTACAAGTTATTTTATGATCAGACTGACCAAGGATTGACTCAGTTCCTCCTAAATTTGCTCAAATCGTTTGATACTCATAAGCAAGTCAAAAGGTATTCTCTCCTACCCTTTTAACACCGGCCCTATTTTTATTGGTTTTCAGTACACTACTTCCAAGGATCTTCAAGCAAAAAGAGAATCCAGTGTCAAGGAATTTTCGTGATTAGGCCTTTGAATTTTCAGAGTGAGCAATGAAACCTTGGGTCAAAGAATAAGAATTTTAGGCTTGCATTTCTTAGAATCTTTAGAACAGAGGAAATTATTCAACCTTCTGCAAGGCATTAGCTTATCATTGTCATTGAGATGAGCAACAATTGCTCTTATTTACATAAATACTTTTTGACACTTCTTTTACTTGACCATTATTCAAGACTTGAAGCTCCTGGATGTTATTTCTTTTCTCTTACTTAATGTAAAATAGCTATTCTAATATATTTATTTTCTCTGTCTTCCCTTCTGCTTTATCTCTCATATATATGCTAAAGAATAATCTAAGAAGTTTATACATGTGTTTAAGCTACATCCTTACTGGACCAAAAGAAGTTTCTTTAATGCTAGCTACAACAGTTCCTGTATTTCTTTTGATGTTTCATTGTTAGTTTTTATTAATTTAATAGTTGTAGAAAAAAGAAAAGCCAAAACAAAAATAAAAAAAGGAAAAGCAATAATTTGTGTTTTTTAATGTCATTTCTTATTTTCCTTCTAATATAGATACAGATATTTCTGTCCTTTTTAGATGTGCTTGTTTGTCATCCTGTATGGACAATTTCCATGTTCATGGTCCGCTTTCTTCTCCCCTCATTGGTAATTTGCTGTTATATGTCCCTACATGTTTCTACTGGTTGCATGTATTGTGCTCACCAAACATTTGGAGTTTTGATTTAATGCGTTTGTATGAGTGCAGTATTTAAGGACCTTTTTTTTTTCAGTGATCTCGAAGATTTGGTAGAGATGATTTATAAAATTCTAGAGCTTATGGAGAATCTGCAAGCACGTGGTACTTTAAGGGTATGTCTCATTTTTATCCCTTTCTATTTTAAGGCCAAAAGCATTATACCAAAGCAACATTTTGATTAAATCTATAATGTAACTGAGCATAATAAGTACTTGTGTGTGTGTGTGTTTGTTTTTTTTTTATTTGGAAGGAATGCGTGTTTCTGATTTTGAGTATAAGGATTCTTTGAAATATTTTTCTCTGTATGAATCTCATTTTATAAGTACTAGATAGCCATTTTTCATTGTGATTTACTCGAAGAACATTTTCTTCTTTTCATGATGAAGGTTTCTAGAAAAATCAGGAAAGGGAGAAAGAAGAAAGCACTGAGAGATAAGGAAACCAAAGCTGAAGTCTTAGGAGAAGATTCTGCCATTCAGAATGACATTGGTATTTCTAATATTGAGCAGCCAGAAGAAATGGGTGATGCGCACAAGGGAATTCAAAGTAGGAGTTCCGATGGGAAACAAGAGATCATCACCCCTGCTCCTACTGATAAATGTGAAGGATCTGTGTTGGAGACAGATATTAGTGGTGGCAGCTTGCCACAGACGACGGATCACAAAAACTCTGGTTGTGCTAATGAGGATCTCTACGGAACAGGTGATTCTTCTTCTGATGAGCAGGCAGCTGCGACTAATGAAGTCGATTTCCAGGTGTCAACTTTGGTTTCTTCTTTTGCCCACAACAATATCATTCAGAAACTGGGTTGGTTGCTTAAGTTTTATAAGAGTAATTCCACCAGTACAAATGACTACATAATAAGTATGCTGCGAAGAATCAGTGATGACTTGGAGCTCTCCCCGATGCTTTATCAGGTCGGATTTTAAGAAACTAACTTTTTAATGTTCAATAGTCATCTATAACATACATTAGTCATATAATTTGTTTGTTTGTTTGTTTGTTCTTTCATTTATTTATTTGTTTTTTGGCAGCTATCAATCCTCACAACATTTTACAACATCCTGGCTGAGCAGAAGTCATGTCCATGTAAACAATATGCAAATATGGTTGATTTCCTGACAAGTTTGGTTAGAAAAATGCTTAAGAAAATGAAAAATCAACCCCTTCTTTTCGTGGAAGTTCTTTTCTGGAAGACTCGCAGAGAGTGCCATTACATTGATGCTGAATTTTTACTACACGAGCTTGGCCACTTGAAGAAAGACAGTAAGAACCAAGAAAATAATATTGGGGATGTAGATATTGGCTCATCACAGGCCAAGGGATGGAAACATATAAGCATAGCAGATGCACTTGGTGAAGATGAAGCTGACGTAGTGATCACTCATGACCTGGGAAATGATGAGTAAGACAGTTCTCTCATACTTAAAATATCCACACGCTCTTCATCACTTTTTCACCCTTGTATTTTTTCGTATTTGTGCAACTAGCCTGCTGAATCATTTTAATATATAATGTAAAAACATGTAAAGAGTATGACTTAATTAAATTATGATAATGCTAAGAATTTTAAATAAGTCCCTTTCTTTGTATAGTAGTGAAGTAAACATCGGGAAAGTTAGAGGAAGTACTTCGTCTATTTCAGATGGCGAGTTTGATGGACAAGAAAATAATCACAAGTATGCCCTCTGGGAACATATAACTTCTTTCCTTGATATTGTTGTTTATATTTTTTCTGTGTTACCTCAAGCATTTTTCTTTTGCAGTGGGCAGATGTCCATGGAATCTGAAAGAGTTGCTAAGACAAAGAAAAGAAATGTTCTTGGGAGCGACTTTGATGAGAAAATGAGGGATCTTTATGAGAAGTATGTGTGCTCTGGCTTAACTTTCAGTTTTGCACCAGTGTTCTTTTTGTTCCTATTGTAATTTTTGCATGCAGACGTATGGTTAAGGTTATACCATCCGTAATAAATCCATCCTCTTAATTATTTTTGTTATCCATAAGTAGGTTTATGCTTTTAAAGCAATGTAATAGTATTGGATCACTTATTTTCCCTGAGCAGTTTCTATAGATTTTGGATATGTCTTTTTGACTATATGGAAAATGTAGGTTCAAGGATAGCCGGAATTGTAGTCGCCTTATCGCAGAAGATCTTGACCCTGATGGTAAAATTTCATCATTTCAAGTTTCCAAGAAGCTTAAAGAGCTTGGACTTAAATGTGCATTAAGAAAAAGGATACGTCACACTGATGAACCTAACTCTTTTGACCCTAATAAACTTGATGGAGAAGAAAGGGTTGTGGAAACCATTGATACTCTTCATAACTCAAATGAGTTGGAGCAAAGTTTGTTTTGTCAACCTATGTAAGTATTTAAAAGAGATTCTTAGTCTCTGAATATTACGACGTACTTTAATTTTCTTAATTGAAAGCTTATTTGGAATTAATTGCTTATAGGAGTTTAGATTTCCTGCATTTTGATTATTGTAGAACTTATAGCTTATATCCCCTCTTTCTTTCTGTTTAAATAGAAGTGTGTACAAGCTTTGTTTCCACGATGCAGTAGTGGTGAACTTGCAATTTTGCATTCGTATTAAGGCCAACGAATTCTTTTGTTTATAGCGCATAAAACTGGCTGTTAGTTTTCCTTTTTCCATTTTGGATAAGTTGTTAATGTTTGCAATCCTTTACTGTTTTGCTTTAGGGAAAGAAAGAAAGAGAACTTTTTGTTATTTGTATTTGTTCATGACATTGCTTATTTCTCTTGTTATTCATGATGCTGATTATGTCTTTTTTATTGTCGCATATTTTAATAGGCATGCTAGAAAAAGAGTTCGGGCCTTTAACGAAGACGAGGAAGCAAACATTAGATCTTTATATGAGCGGTAAGTTTTTACTTAACTTTGTTGATTGGTACAATCACTTGACAAATGCTTAAGCAACTGTATTTAAGTGAATGCTAGAATCATATATTAAATAATAATTTTTGTTCATAAAGAACAACTTCTGGATTTTTTTTTTTTTTTTTGATTTATCCAGATTCAAGGATCATAAGAGGTGCAGCTACATGATTGCAAGTGCACTAAATCCGGATAGTAATTTGACAGCTACCCAAGTTTCTCGTAAGCTTAAGCAGCTTGGCTTATATATTCCTCAGCAGAGGAGATCTCAAAAGAACATGCATTTGAGGCATGGAGATCTTAATGGCTCCTCCACTGACAAAGTGAATTACTCCGAATCTGATGATGAAACATTGTTATCATTGATGAAAAGGTAACATTGTTATCCTTGTTTTTGTCTTCAATGATTGTCTTGTTTTCTGCATTTGGTATTTACTTTCAGTCAGTTTTCGTCCATTTCTTATTAAAATGGAGAATGGAAAACGTATTTGATGGAGAGTCAATTACAAATGTATGCCATGTAGTTTTTATTTTAATTACAAATGTATGCCGTGTAGTTTTTATTTTTCTTTAAGTCAACCATATGCTTTTGAAAAGTACATTTTCTCCTGACAACATCCAGTTTTGTGAAAAAAGATTGAATTGATGAAAAATACACTTTCCTCAAGTGTATTGAAACATATTAGTAGAAATATTTTGTGTTTTTTAAATTTTGGATTGTTTGATAATGACTTTGTATTAATTTTGGAACTTTTTTGGAAATAATTTCTGTTTCAAAACACTGAATGAGAGTGGAATTTTCATCAGTTAAAACTATTCCCCTAAAATCAAATTTTATAGGGCTGGAATTGAAATTTTATGTTAAATCTCAAGGGCTGAAACGTAGTTTCCAAGAATGCAGGGTTAAATTTTCAAAAATAAAACACTGCAGGGGATATATTTGTAATTACCCCATTTGATGGATGGGTTATCATGTTTTTTGTTGTCAAAATTCCTGATCATAAAATGGAGAATGGCAATTTTGTTCTCAGTAGCTTAAATCACTTATTGCCTTGTTAATTGAGGCACTAACATGAACTTGATTGATCCTTTGTTGGTATATTGCTAGACATTACCAAGCTGGTTTTTTTTAACTCATCTATTTTATTGCACATAGTTTCTAATACAGGTTCCAGTTCCATTATTTTCTCTTTCTGCTCATTCGTGTAGGAATTATCTTCGTTCACTTTTCTGATATCTAACTTCTGTTTTTTTTTTTTTCCTTCCCCAATATATTATTCATACAAAATTCTCCAGATACTTTTGATATTTCATGTTTGAATTAATGCTTTGCCGGCTTCATCAGTACATACACATGCGATAGTATCTAACTCTTCATAGTTTTAATATTTCAGGAGCAAAAATACGGAGAATAATAGATTATTGAGTGAGGATGCCGCGGTGGAACTGATTAATGCTGGAAAACTGACAGAAGATGATTCTGACAATGAATTCCTAACCTCTTTCCTAAAGTAATTATTTCTCTCATATCCCAAGAAATAATGATTAGTTTCTCTGAAGAAATAATCATTAATGGTGTGTGACCTCAGTTCTGTGCATTGTGAATTTTGGTTTTGAAGATTTTTTGCGTTCTATAAACTTATCATAAATATCCTTATTAGTATTTTTCTTTTTCCTTTATCCTTAACGTTTTGAACTTGATGAAAGGACACATGTTATTATTTGTACGTTAATAACTGCATAGAGTTGGGCAATGGCACTATATTTATTGATGACGACTTGATTTCAAGCATGCAAATGTCTCATTAAGTATGATATATATTTCTAGTAGTAGGCTCGGAATGTGAATTTCATCCAAGTAATTTTAGTTAAAGAAGTAGAATAGTATCTTGCATGGGAACCATCTTTCTCTCTCCCTATCTGTTTTCTTTTTGGTTATTATTTTTGTGAGCTTTATCTTTATCTGAATTATTTTGCCTTCTGGATACAGGAAACCAAGGGAATCCCTCTCTAAGTCAAAAGAGGTGAAGCTGGCTGCCATCCCTATTAAAAGGGCGGTAAGTGAGAATGGCTTGGGAAATGGAGCTGAGGAAGGATTAGAAGAGAGGTACATTGATTGCCACCGTAACTTTCTTTAGCTAATAACTAAATAATAAACGTCTTTAGATATTCCACCATCCCTGCATTTAAATGGAGGCAATACTGTTGTATTGTCAGTGTATTTTCAATGTATCTTTTAGACTCGTGATTTTACTTGGAGGTATTGCTGGTTGGTCGCTGCAATAGTAGTTTCTGAACTCTATGATCTGTTCCTTATCTATGCTCTCTATATCTCTCTCATAGAAGTTTCTGATTATTTTTATGCTTCTCAGGGACGTCAACGAAGACATAAGCATGTTGAAGCCTGTAGAATCTGTTAATGGTGTTGCTAGCAACATTGTAAGTACGGATTTCACCGGTGAGGCTAAAGAGCACATCACTGGCAGTAAAACTCCATTACATGTTGTACCTGCTGACAGTTTGTTCGATTTACCTCGTCATGGAGTGGACAGTGATGATGATTTGGAAGATTCAGATGACGAAGTGGTTTATAGTGAATTTTCAAGGAGTGTTGTAAATAGGAGAAGGATGGTGCTTGATGTCGAAGATGATGACTGAGATTGTGGCGTAGGCAGGTTTCTGAACATCATTGTATAAAGCTCCTGTTAATTGTTATTACATTCTTGTTCGGCCGATGCTGCTTGTTTTATTTTAATATGTTTTTATACGGCATATGCCTTGTACGTGTGCATATTGGATATTGGTTTCAGCTCCCCAAGCTCAAGTGGTGCTGCAACTATGAGCGATTATGGTGTGTATGAAAGCGCCCGGATGCCTTAGGCCCAAGGGCAAACGACTTCTTAACAACACCATTCTTAAAAAAGGACGACATGGCGTTGTGTTTTCGGGTATAACTGGAAGGAGCAAACTTTATGTGACATAATGTAGTGTCTTAAGGCAGTTTAAAGAGGAATTGTCCATTTGGCGCAAGCGGCACACAAGTTAAATATGTACTTGTTAGCTTAGAAAGTTGCTAAAATGAATCAGATCTAAGGACGACAAAATAAAGTCAAATTGTTTTTCTATGATAAATATGCTAG
This sequence comes from Parasponia andersonii, assembly GCA_002914805.1. NCBI lineage: Eukaryota > Viridiplantae > Streptophyta > Magnoliopsida > Rosales > Cannabaceae > Trema > Trema andersonii. Next base: position 784,346 of record JXTB01000151.1, on the reverse strand, counting down.
TCATGACTCATGATTCATTTACTGAAAAAACATGCGTCTTCATTGAATGTTAACGTCTTTTTTAGGTTATTTCCCAAAAAAAAAAAAAAATCATTTTTAGGTAAATACGAAATTGCATTGGCTTTACTTCGGGGGTAAAAAGAAATATTGCATTTTTCCTTCGGGGGGAAAAAAGAAATATTGCATTTTGTCTTTCTAGAAAAATGAATATAAATAAATTTTTGTCAATAAAATCTATGGGAATGAGCGACATGTAGTTTATAGGATGTCGTGTTAGGTGTTCTCAACGGTATTTTTTGCTGATGACAAACGATACATTCTATTGCGTTTTACCCTGAAACGACGTATCGTTTATTTTTGCGTCATTAACGATAAACGTGTCGTTTTTGCCTGAACATTGGACATGGGTTTCGTATTTTTTTTCTCTCGATTATAATCCCATGGTGCGCCCTTCTATGGAAATGAATACCTCCTGTCGTTTTATCACGTAATGAATGCAATGCGTTTATATTACACTATAGACATGTCATTCTCGCAATTATCTTGTACAAAATTTAGTATTCTTACGATGTGGTATCGAATTTATTTATTTTTAATTTAAGAACAGCTTACGAATATGTCGCTTTCAAATGTCAAACTACGTTTATATCATATAGCAGTGTGAACTTTACTAGTATAAATTATAATTGTGTCTAGGAATGTCTTAGTGCCCTTTTGACGTAATATAGGGGTTTTCTGTTGATTGCTTGTTGGTTTAGACTTGAGAGTTGAGACGCTTCTCAGAAAATATCCTCCTAATTCAATCCATCTGTTTTAACTCTGTAGTCCGTACTAAATTATTAAGAAAAAAAAGAAAACGAAAAGTAAAACCATGACAAGAATTTCAATGAAGTTGTACACATACATTTTGGAGGCCAGGAGAGTTCTCGGAACCAGGCAAAAACCTTACTGTATCAAATTTAAAATTTATTTCTCCTCTATTTTGACCCCCCCCCCCCCAAAAAAAAAAGTAAAAAAGGGAAAAATTACTGGGAAATTACAATAAACTTTTTTTCTTTTTAGACCTCATTTTCTTAGTAATAACGACAAGGCCAAAATGTCATATTTTGCATCACTCGCATCTTTGCTATAAAGACTTCAAAGACTTTAGTGAACTAATAGATAATCAAATGTTATATATACTTACCATCAATTAGTTTCTGACACTAATTTTGTATACTATATGCCCAAAAATTAGCAAAGCTTAGTAGTTTAGTACAGACTGGCAGGTGTTGGTCAACACCTGGTTAAATCAAAAGTCTCCCAAAATTTTACTTTTCTTGGCTTTCACACCAGACCAGATGGAAAATGTCACGTGTAGCTAGGCCGTGCTTTGTCAAACTTTCGTACCCCATTGTTGTCCCTTTAGTCTATGCGCAACAAAACAACAAAAGTCTACTTGTTATGTATTCAAACCTAAGGTAATTATATTTTAATACGAGTCACATCTAAAGAATACTAATCTAAATATAAACAGGAAGGAAGCATATAGTTGAAAGAATAGAAGTCGGCACTAATATCTTGATTATTTTTTTTGTTGTTAGCATTAGCCATTAAGTTATTAAAAAACGTCTTTTCAAAGAGTTGAGTCGAGGAGGTGCCCCATCTATCTTCCATTGTATATTTGTACGTTCTAAATTTAGTACTTTATCTTGTGCTTTACTCGGAAGGAAGGCCTTTTTCAACTAACTGATTTGACCAAGAAAAGCATAAGACAAGAAGTTCAATACTAAATAATATTGTACGTGGAAAAAATAACTAAACATGTATGAATACCAAGAAAGACATGAAAAATCCCAGAAGAATAACAAAGCTTAGAGAGAATCACAGTCTAATTAAGATAAGAACGTATAGTCTCTAATAGCATTAAGCATTAAATGAGGTCCACCTTTAGCTTGGAACGGCTATCACTAAAGTACTTGAATCGTTTTTATTTGAGCTGAAACTACGTTCTTCTGTAGCAACTCTTTGATCCGTATGAAAAAAAAAAAAAAGAGAAACAAATACAAGTAAAAAGCATTTACCTACGTTAACCCTATTGGTGGTATAAAGGCAATAACAAACAAACACAAACTTCAAGCAAAAAAAAAACAAACAAACACAAACACTTGTCCTGTCATTCACATAGACTTCGAATAAAAAATGGCTGGTCTCTGACTACAAGCTCCGTCCAAACATTCTTTGTTACTATTTTTGTTTTCTTTTGGTTGAACAAACCCCTTCACTGGAAAATTTATTAAAAAGAATAAAAGTGAGGACACCTAGTCAAGACTGATATAACTCAGCAGATTTTGTTTCATATTTCCAAAGTGATATACCCTTTTCTTGCACATACATCCCTATCTGCATCATCTTCATAATTTTGGTTAACTATGATAACACAAAGGTCCCTTCACTCAGCTCAGTTGGGAATTATGTGTATTTTCATTACTGCAGCTATCTGTTTAAGCGCTGAGACTTCGAAGATTTTGTGCACTGAGAAGGAAAAGCAAGCTCTTCTCAAGTTCAAACAAGGCCTAGTTGATGAGTCGAAGGTTCTTTCCACTTGGGAAAGAGAAAAAGATTGCTGCAAATGGAGAGGAATTACATGCAATAATCAAACTGGCCAAGTCATCATGCTAGATCTCAGTCATAACATTTCAGATATCTTTTCTGTTGAGCAACCTCTGGCAGGTGAGATCAATCCTTCACTACTTGAACTAAGAGACCTCAATTATTTAGACCTCAGTTTTAACATCTTTGATGGACTCAAAATTCCAAGCTTTATCGGTTCTTTTGATCAATTGAAACACCTCAAATTTGCCAGCGTTGGTTTTGTTGGTCCCATACCCCAACAGCTTGGAAATCTCACAGGTTTGCATACTCTTGACCTTTCAAGCAATGATCTTCTAGTAGTCAATGATCTTGATTGGTTGACTCATCTTTCATCTTTGAGATACCTTAACCTCTCACGTCTAAATCTTTCTGAGGTTGTCAGTTGGCCACAATCTATAAACAAGCTTCCTTCACTTTTAGAGCTTCAACTATTTTCAACTAGTCTTCCTGATGTCAATCTTAGCTCACTTCCTCTCAACAATTTTTCCAACTCACTCGAAGTTCTCGTTCTATCTGATAACCATTTTAATCCTTCAATATTTTTCTTGGTTTCCAATATCAGCACCAATCTTATTCATATTGGACTAATGTCATGCCAGCTACAAGGTCCAATCCCAGATGTTTTCACAAACCTGTCTTCTCTAATATCTTTAGATCTTTCACATAATCAACTTGAAGGTGGGTTACCAAAATCTTTCAGAAACTTGTGTAGCTTGGAATCATTGAATCTTGAGTCAAACAAATTTTCTGATAGACTTTATGATTCTATGAAAAACTTGTCATGTGCTGAGGAGACCATGAAGTACCTGCATCTAAGTGGCAATCCATTTTGGGGTCCATTTCCCGATCTTTCAAGGTTTTCATCTTTAATAGAATTGTTCGCAGACGGTACCAATATAAGTGGGCCTCTCCCTAAAACTCTTGGCCAGTTTTCCAAGCTCGATTCCTTGAGCTTAGTTTATAATCAGTTAAGTGGGTCATTACCAGATTTTACAGGACTTTCTTCTCTAAGATTGCTATATCTTTCCAACAATCAGCTGAATGGATCTGTACCTGAGAGTATAGGCCAACTTTCCAGCCTTGAGGCATTGATACTTTCTTCAAATTCCTTGAATGGAGTCCTGGCCGAAGTCCATTTTTCGAACCTCTCTCATTTGAAGTCTTTGGACATTTCTCAAAATCCTTTGTCTTTGAACATTAGTTCAGATTGGATTCCACCTTTTCAGCTTGACACATTAAGCTTGGACTCTTGCAAAGTGGGCCCTGCTTTTCCAAAATGGCTTCAAACACAGAAGAAACTTCGTTCACTTTATGTCTCTAATGCTGGAATTTCAGATTCAATACCTAAAGGGTTTTGGGATCTGTCTACCAGCTTAACTGAGTTGAACCTCTCTTACAACCAAATTCATGGGAAATTACCAAATCTGTTACAGAAGAATAAGACCTATTTCTCATTTGATTTGAGTCATAACAACTTGAGTGGTCCAATTCCATTATTTCCTAGTGTAACCGACTTGATTCTCTCCAACAACAAGTTTTCAGGACCTCTGTCCTCCTTTTGTGATCCAGCAGCACTACAATTGTATCGGCTCGATCTTTCGAGTAACCAATTATCAGGGAAACTTCCCAATTGTTGGATACAATTTCAAAGACTTTCCTTCTTGAATCTGGCAAAGAATAATTTCTCGGGGAAAATACCAAACTCCTTAAGTCATCTACAGAACGTCGTGTTGTTACGTTTACATGATAACAATTTATCAGGAGAAATGCCTTCATTGGAGGACTGTAAGGAATTGAGAGTTGTTGACCTTGGGAGGAATAAGTTGTCTGGTAGGATACCAACATTACAAGGGCAAAGCCTACCAAATCTACTGGTTCTACGCTTAAGACACAATGAGTTTAATGGAAGCCTGCCCTTGAGTCTATGTAGCCTACCTGCCCTTCATGTTTTGGATCTCTCTGATAATAAGATATTCGGGTTCTTGCCAGAATGCCTCAACAATATAACAGCCATGTCTTATGAGGTAACCGACAACATAATCCTTGGCCTTGTACAAGTGGTCTGGAAAGGAATAGAGATCGAGTTTGGACAAAATCTCAAACATCTTAGAAGCATTGATATTTCAAGCAATAACTTGAGTGGTATGATTCCTCAAAACATAACTAGTCTCTTGAAACTGGTTTCTTTAAACCTGTCAAGGAACCACTTGACCGGAATCATTCCTGGAAACTTCAATAAGCTGAGCTCGTTAGAGTCTCTGGACTTGTCAAGAAACTGGCTAAGTGGTAGCATTCCACCAAGCTTTTCTAGCTTGAATTTTCTGAGCTACCTTGACTTGTCCTACAACAACTTGAGTGGCAGAATCCCACTAGGTACGCAACTACAGAGCTTTAGTGCTTCTTCATATGTGGGAAATCTCCAACTCTGTGGACCACCTCTCACAAAAGATTGCCCAGGATATAAAATTGATCAAGATCCTGATGTTCCTGATGTTAGTGAGAATGACAGGGATGAAGGGGATGATGATGATGGTTTTTTAACTTTCGGCTTCTTTTTTAGCATAGGGATCGGATATTTTGTGGGATTTTGGGGAGTTTGTGGTACTTTCCTGCTCAAGAGTTCTTGGAGAAATGCCTATTTTCGGATCTTTGACGATTCAAAAGATAGGATCTACAAGAGAGCCAGAGCAATGTTCAAGCCAAGATCACATAGAGCATAGAGGACAACATTAAATGGTACTAAAGCTATGTCTTAGAAAAACACTTGTTCTTTTTCTGTACTATATCTTTTGGTGATTCAGTTAACATTTCAACAATCTAGGTGGATAATCACATCTTAATTGGTTCTTAATAATTTTGGCTTTGCATGAATATCACTCTGTTTAATATCTTCTTAATTCATTTTAATCTTTGTTTTCATAGTAGGTACAGCAGGCATGCTGAGAAAGAATTAGCTTCCCACAACGAAGTACTTGAAGTTGGACTTACGTATACAACATGTTCTCAAATTCCCACATGTTTTCGGTTTTTCATCCAGATTTTATATTAAAGAAGCAGTACTTCCTTATACTTACGCAAAGAACAGAACATATATGTTTCTTGAGGATTCTCCTATATTAATGGTTTTTTCTTTCCGATTAGTAACAGCACATATTTTGCAAAAGAAAAAAGGTTTAAACTCATGAAAGATCTCTAAACTTTCTTCTCTCTTTTCGTATGAAAACTGAATTTTATTCTGAATCAGTAATGGTCCCTGAACTCTTCCAATGTATCACTAATGGTTCAAATAATTGGAATTTTATAGACGTTTGTGTCATAAATACTCCTTAGGACTTTACTTTGTATTATAAATGATCCCTAAGCTCCTTTAATAGTTATAACTAGTTGTACAAATAAAACACACGTAGTTGAGAATAATAGAATGTGATATTAGAAAAATTCAAGACACAAACATAGTACATGAACTCAATTTGGGACATTCTGAAAATCAAGAACCAATGCATGATTTGCATTATTTTTCAATGACTAAAAAATAGGGTCGACTCTACGTTAAATTGGAAATTATACAATAGTTCTAGAATGCCGACGTTGTTGTGTGATGGAACTTCTACTTTTATAAAGGTCATAGACTATTACTTTTATACATTTCATTATTTTGTAAATATGGACATATATGTCATAATTTTCCGTGGTTGGTAACTATCTAATTCCAACCCAGAATAGTAGTTTCTAAAATAGAAATTTATTTTCTAAGGTAAATTTCAGGTCAGTTTGAACAAACGGAAAGAATGTAAACCCTTTATGAGTTTACGATTTTGAAAGTCACAGAATGTAGATGTGGTCTAAAACGCCTTATATATAAATCTTTCAGAACTCAACAACAAAGTTATTTATCAAAATATTTTATGTTTCATAAAAAATTGTGTATTTGGTATTAGGATTCGAATCATATTCTACAAGAGAAAATTGCGCAATTGGATTAGTTTCTTCCTGGAACATTAATACTAGTTCATTTAATCCTACTCTCAATAGGCCATATTCTGTATGCTAAGAAGAAAATAACGTAACTAGTTAAGAGAAGACATATCTAAAGTACGATAAGTACTAAAGCAAAATAAATTTCTTCCTTCTCTATTTGCTGAAGTCCTCAAATCACTTGCTAATTAGCCGGTCCGCATTTCTAATCACCATTAACATGGAAGGTTAAATGTAACCATGCATGACGTGCTTCGTCAAATTTATAAAATTCTGTCTTACCAATGGTACTTATCATTTTCTAAATCTGTTTCTATATTAGTAACAAAGCCGGCAGCCTTGATTAGTCTTTCAATGCTAATGAAGGGGCATCCGTAACTAGCTGAATTGACATAGTAAGGAACTACCTGGTTGATATATATGTAATTATATAAAGCGAAGAGTACTTAACTATGTTTGTACCACTCACATCTGGACAGACTAATAAATAAGACAGTCAATTACAATGACGACCTCTGATAATTAGTGATTGTGATAGTCAGGACAATCTCTTGTTAGTCTACATATATGGTATTGATCTTCATAAATAAGAACGGGGCATGTGTCCGTTTCTTTCAGGGAAAAGTGTTTAGTTCAAACCAGATCGATCTAAGACCACTTTTTGATAGCTATGGAAAAAATAAATAACAAATTGAGATTAATAGCCTCCTTTAACTCTTTCTAAGAGTCATTCCTAGCATAATACTATACATTTTATATCTATTCATTGTCCATTGAATTTCACTGCAACAAAACAAAAATAGAGCGGCGACAAATTAAATCTGAGACTCGCCGTTTTAGATATAAAACGACCACAATGTCTCCGTTTTAGAGTCGCCGCTAAAGATTTACTAGCATAGACTCCTAAAACAGCAACAAACATTATCGTCATATTAGATAATTTATAGCGGCAAAAGTTGTCTCTGCTAAAAAGTCGACAAAAATGCTATGTGGCAGACCATTTTATTTAGAGCGGTGACAATTGTCATATTAAAGCGGTGACAAATTATTGCCAATCTAAATTAATTTTATTTAATTAAATAATTAATTAATTTAGTAACCTAAAGTTTTTTTAAAATTAAATATTTAATTATGCAATTAAAATAATAATTTTTATATATTTAACTATTAAAAAATAACAATTAATTCAAATATAAATAAATAAAAAATATATTAATAATTAGTAAAAATAAAGAAAGTAATATTTTAAATGACATTGAAATTAAAAAGTGTTGTCAAAAACTAAAAATATATAATGTTGTCTTAACGTAGAAAAAAGTCTACAAACCTAAGTCCTTGTCCTCGATTTCTTCACTGTCATCTTCTTGATGAGTCAGGGAGGATGGGGGAACGAGGTGATAGTAGTGGAGGCAGGAAACCTTAGATAGATAGGAGCAGAGGTAGACATATTGACATCTGGTATTAGCGATGACAAAATCTTCTGCATATGCACTATTTGTGTCGCCTGAGCCTCTATTGATCACTGTTGTTGAACGATCATCTCCTGAGTGGCTACTTCTCATTGTTAGGATGTCATTATATATTGCTAACTCTTGTGTATGTATCGTTGGACATCCTCAGATACTGGTGGTGGAAATTCTAGTGGGACAGATCTAGTACTGGAAGCAGACTTACTCAACTTATGTTCGTTATCTCTTCTAAATTTGTGACATGTATTGAGAACCTCATCTGTAATATAAGTATCAATGACAGAAATAGATGAGCTTGAACCAGATTAGGAAGATGTTTGAAACTGAGTGTTATAAATCTAAAGTATCTTATTCTGCAAAAAAGATTAATATTAGTATATAAAAAAAATTAGAAATTTAATTTTAAATTTCTCTCTCCGCTTCCACCACAGATCTCAAAATTTCTCCCAATTACAAGAATGCCGCATATGTCGCACCGCGAAGTTTTCAGATCAGCACAAATAAAATTCGAGTCACGAACTCTAACATATAGTTTCAAGGACTTCAAACAGCATATACATGATAGGAATTTGCACACATATGTGAATCTCTCCACATAAATCTGGCCCAATCCCGAAGCCCACCATTGATCTCAAAATTTCTCCCAATTACAAGAATGCCACATATGTCGTACTGCGAAGTTTTCAGGCCAGCACAAATAAAATTCGAGTCACGAACTCTAACATACAGTTTCGAGGACTTCAAACAACATATACATGATAGGAATCTGCACACATATGTAAATCTCTCCGCATAAATTTGGCAAGCAATCTAATTCAGAAGTTGTATCTTAAAAGTATTGGTTACTGAAATTAGATGGTACTAACTTCAAGACCCCTAAGTACATATTGTGCTTTAAATTTAACGTCCATCTTTCTGTAGTATCTTTATCATGTTGTTAAATATGTTAGCTCAAACTCATGTTCCATTCATGCTGCAATTTTTTGGATTGTCCTCATGAGTGCCGCACTCGAGTTAAGTGCAAGGACATCTGAAGTAATTTGGTGCATGGAGAAAGAAAAGCAAGCTCATCTAAAGTTTAAACAAGGCCTAGTTGATAATTAAAACATTCTTTCCTCTTGGGAAAGCAAAAAAGATTGCTGCAAATGGAGAGGAGTAGCATGCAACAACAGGACTGGTTATGTCACCAAGCTTGATCTCCGCAGTAGCTCTGGTCCCTTTGCACAACCTTTGGGAGGTGAGATCTATCCTTTTCTGCTTGAATTGCGATATCTAAATTACTTAGACCTCAGTTTCAACTTATTTGATGGACTTAAAATTCCAAATTTTATCGATTCTTTCGGTCATTTGAAACACCTCAGACTTTCAAGTGTTGGCTTTGTTGGACCCATTTCATATCAACTGGCAAATCTCTCAAATCTACGTACTCTTGACCTTTCATTTAACTACATTAGAGTGGATAACCTTGAATGGTTGGCTAGTCTTTCTTGTTTGAGATACCTTAACCTCTCATTTCTAGATCTCTCTGAGGTTGCTAGTTGGCAACAATCTATTAGCAAGCTCCCTTCTCTGATAGACCTGAAGTTATCCTCATGTAGTCTTCATGATGTCAATCCTATATCACTGCCATTTCTCAACTCTTCTACCTCTCTTAAATTCCTCGACCTCTCTGGCAATCATCTCAGTTTCTCCATTTTCTTTTGGATGGTCAACACCAGCAACAAACTTGTTCACATTACCTTAAAGAACAACCAGTTAAAAGGTTCAATCCCAGATGTTTTCACAGACATGGTTTCTCTAGTATCCCTAGATCTCTCTAATAATAAGCTCGAAGTACTGGAATCCCGAAATCTTTTCAGAACATGTGTAGTTTGGAATCATTAAAACTATCAGGAAATGAATTCTCTGATCAGCTTGAAGACTCTCTGGATAACAAGGCATGTGCTGAGGACACCCTGAAGCACCTCCAGTTGGGCAGCAAGAGAATCTGGGGGCCATTTCCTGATATTACAAGGTTTTCGTCCTTGATAGAATTGAATATCTGGGATACCAATTTGAGTGGAACTTTCCCAAAAAATTTTGGCCAGCTTTCCTAGCTAGAACTCTTAAACTTACCTAACAATCAGTTGAGTGGGTCATTACCAGATTTTACAGGACTTCGGTCACTAAGATCATTTGTACTTTCTAATAACCAACTCAATATATCAATACCTCAAAGTATCGCCAAGTATCGGGCAACTTTCTTGCCTTGAAGATATTGATCTCTCTTCAAATTCCTATGGTGGTATTATACTTGAAGCCCACTTTTCAAATCTCTCTCGGCTGCAATCTTTGGACATTTCTCGAAATGCTTTGTCTATCGACCTGAGTTCAGAAACGCTTCTGCCTTTTCAACTAGGTGCTTTGTCTATGAGGTCTTGCAAGGTAGGCCCTGCTTTTCCTCAATGGCTTCGGATACAGAGGAAACTGAAGTTTCTCGATTTATCCAATGCCGGTATTTCAGACTCCATACCTAGTTGGTTTTCAGACCTACCTTCAACCTTAGAAGACTTGAACCTCTCTTTCAACAAAATTCGTGGAAAGCTGCCATATCTGTCATCCCAAAAAGGGTCTGAAATTTCCATTGATTTTAGTTCAAACTAATTGGAGGGTCCACTCCCATCATTTCCTCCGATCACACGCATTTTGAGACTTTCCAGTAATAAGTTCTCAGGACCCGTATCTTCTCTAAGTGCATCGCCTCCTTCAAGGTTGTTTGAGATAGACCTTTCTAATAACAGAGTATCAGGGGAACTTCCAACTTGTTGGATGCAATTTCAGGAGTTAACTGTCTTGAATCTTGCTAGTAATAACTTCACTGGCAATATACCAACATCATTAGGCTATATAACTCGGCTTGTAAAACTCCTTTTACATAACAACAAACTGACTGGAGAAATGCCCTTTTTAGGGAATTGCAATCAACTGATGGTACTTGATCTTGGGGATAATTGAATACAAGGAAAATTACCAGAATGGTTAGCGCAAAGCCGAGAATACTTGTCACGTTTGCGATTGCGATCCAACAATTTCCATGGAAGGATCCCTACAAGTTGGTGCACTCTACAAGTTCTTCGAGTACTAGACCTCTCCTTAAACAATATATCGGAAGTTTTGCCACAATGCCTCGGTAATATGACCGCCACGAAATCTCACGACATGCCTAATGGAATGCTTGGTTTTCTGAATGTGACATGGAAAGGAGTAGAGATGGAATCTGGTGAGAATATTGAACAGATGAGAGGTGTTGATGTTTCAAGCAATCGCTTAAGGGGTACGATTCCTGAAAGTATAACAAGCCTTTTGGCATTGATGTCTCTGAACTTGTCTAGGAATAATTTGACAGGTACTATTCCTGGTGACTTAGGTGGGATGAACCACTTAGAATCTCTTGATTTTTCAAGAAACCAGCTGTCTGGTACCATCCCCTCAAGCTTTTCTAGCCTAAATTTTCTTGGTAAACTTATCATACAACAACTTGGCTGGCCGAACGCAACTACAAAGCTTTGATGCTTCTGCGTACATGGAAAATCTCCAACTCTGTGGACCTCCACTCACAAAAAATTGCCCAGGAGATGATGAAACCGATGAAAAACCTCGTGGCCCTGAAAATGATGAGAACCAAGAAAATCAGTATAAGGAGTTGGTAACCTTTGGCTTCTATGTTTGTATAGGGGTTGGATTCATAGTGGGATTTTGGGTAGTTTGTGGCTCTTTACTGTTTCACGCTTCCTGGAGATATGCCTATTTCCGTTTCTGGAACAACATCAATGATCGGATCTATGTGACAACACAAGGGTGGTCAAGGCAAGATTGCAGAGAAAATTTGCACACTAAATGGTAAAGCTATACATTTTTATTCAGTTTTGTATTTACTTGCAAGAAATATGCAATCAAGATTGTTTCTTATGCTCAGATAGATTTGGATTTGCCTAAAAATTTCTCAATACGTTACCAAATATCTTCTGACCAACTCACTAGCTATTTTAATTGCCAAAATATTGATTAGGGGCTGCTGGTATGTGGAGTCATAATATATATCTACTACATCACATCTTCAAGTTGAACTTGGAGTTATATAATATCCAAAAATGTGTTTGTTCTATCTTAGTTATAAGATTTATTATGGTATGCTCATTTTGTCAAGACCAGGATTCTGTACAATGAACTATTAGCTAGCTAGATTCTATAATAAATTTCATTAGTAGGTACTTTGACAAAAAAATGAATTTCAACTGGGTGTTTTTCTTGTCTTGTATATCAATTTAACTGCTTAATTTGTTTCATTAAAAGGCGCTTCTTTTATAGCACGGGATTATTTAAGGAGTAGAAAAAAAAAATTGAGATGCATAGCTGAAAAAAGAAGTGAGTACAAATTAATTAGAGGTTGAGAAACTATATACTGAGGGCAATAGAGACAAGAAGGAAGTTGGAGAAAAGGAGAATTTTGATGAGAAGTATAGCCCAAATAACCATTCATGGTTACATTTTCTGAGAAAGATACCCTTCTTCTGTCTGGAATGGAAACTTGCTTAGGGTTCATCGTCATAGCGAGTCTTTCATTAGTTTTGCAACCGGAATCACTCCATGTCTATGATGTTTGTTTTGCGTTTTCAGCTACTGTCGTTTATTGTATTTATTGTCGTTCGTAACCTTGATTTCTTTTGTTTTTAAATTGTTATCGTTTCGTTGTGTTAGTCTCGTTTGTAATGTTGTAGTTTTTCGAAGAAATTGAGTTTTTATGGTGTTCAAATATTTCGATCGAGTTAATATTAGTTTTATTACGTAAAAGAACCTAAATTTTGATTTAATTTTGACTTTTAAAACATTCCAAATTTAGTGTATAAAATATATTTTTGTCTTATTCTTATCATTGAACTTTCAAATATCAAATATTTTTTCGTCTCAGTTTAAGTCATTAGTAAGTATCACTTTTAACAAGCTTAATTATTATAAAGTAGGTATCAAATTTGATACTAAAAAGCTTGTTTTAAAGTAGCAAAAATATGACATTTGAAAGTTCATAAACCAAACTGAAAACAAATAAATAAATAAAAATTCATGGACCGAATCTATGTATTTTATAAATCATGACTAAACTATAATTTAGTATATTTTTCAAGACTAAAATAAGATTAACCTTCTTTTTTCATTTCTTTATAGAAGTATAAGATTAACCTCTTTGTTTTCCAATCCTGATGCTTTATTTAGTCCGTTGCATTTTCCTATATTAATGACATGCATTTTACCATTTTATTGTCGTCTTTTAGATTAATGTTGATCTTTTTTCTTTTCGTTTTGTTAATTACGACTTTTTGTAAACCATGTCATTTTCAATGGCATGCATTTTTGTTTTTCAGGTCGTTTTTATTATTATCACCTCGTTTCCTAAGATCATTGTCGTTCACATGATGATGTTGTTCTTCTAAGTTATTGTCGTTTTACCATTGATGTAGAGTTGTAGACAGTAGTTTCGTAAACGTAATATTGCCGCTCGAAGTCGATTCGGTCTTACAAGCTTCATAACAAATCTTTAGAGATTTGACAACAAAGTTGTTCTTTATTAGCATATACATTATTGTATATATTTAATAATCCATAATAGAAAACAAAAGAAGTACGGAAAGAAAGAATATTTCTCTATATATTTACATACTAATTAGAAAAAATCTTAACATTTGTCACCCTTTCTTTCTTATTCCCTCCATTCTTTTTCTATTCATTCCTTTCACCATTCATTTGATTATGCTTTAGTGAATGTGGCCAAAAAGTTTTGGAAGAGAAACATTGCTTCTACTACAAATCCCGTTAAAGATTTTCACAGAAAGTCCGTTGAATCATACCATTAGTGTGCTATGTAATAAGTATAATATAAGGAAAGAACATGAATAAGTACAGATTTATCATTTGCTATTACTCAGAAATGTTTTTTATGGAAAATTAAAAATTAATGACAAATTAATTTATAGGGATAATTCCAAAAATACCCATTTGTTTTAGCTAAATATTACGTTTAACTCTCTATATTCGTAAAACTCAAAACTATCCTCTATATTTTCTAAAACTTGAAAAAATAACCTTGCTCCTCTTTTTGGTAATAATTTTTCTTAAATAACTATAACACCCTTAGGATATTGATATCCAAATAACTCATTTTATCTATTTTATTAAAAATATATATATAAAAGTTATTGCCAAAAAAGAATTATTAGACATTTTTCTATAATCTAAAAAAAGTGACTTTCATTTTTTAAAAAATAAAAAGAAAAAAGATATAGAAATATTTGGCAATAGGTTTTAGAAATATGCCTAAAGGTATTTTAGATATTTTGTATTTCAAGTTTGACCAAAAAAATAGATTAAGTATATTTTTTCCCTATTCTGAAAAAGATGATGCTTTTGGGTTTTAAAAGAAGATGTTGTAGTATTTTGCTAAAATAAAGGGGTATTTTGGAATTACCCCTTTATTTATATGGTTAGAAAAAGAGATAATGATAACTTAATTTGACGAATATACAAGATGACTTCGTTTTCTTTTCTTGTCGTTTCTTTTCTTTCCTTCATTAATAGTGAATTGCAACGAAAGCTCATAAGAAATTGAGAAATGTCCACCCATGTGGCGACTGACTCCGCAGTCTCCAGCTTATGGCTCCTTTTCCTTATGAACAATATTTTTATTAACCAAGCAAAAATTGTTTAGGCTGTTTCTTTGGACCACCTAAATGTCTGAAAAAAATGATACAATTATGACTAACGCAAATTTCAAGTTCACAAAGTTATAGACCAAATATGTTTTGTTGGAAAAAAAACAATAAAAAAAAGTTAGACCAATACTTGGAGACTCGAGAGACTCCAATATCCAAAAAAAAAAAACTAAAAAACTAAACTCTTTTACGTCCTAATATTGTACGACTAGACTAGTTAACTACAAATGACCCTCGTAGCCATTATATAATGTGAAAAGTGTAAAAAAGTGATACAAGTATGCCGAACGTAGATTTCAGGTTCACAAGCAGTTATAGACCAAATATATGTTTTGTTGGAAAAATAATAATAATAATAATAATAATAATAAGTTAGACCAATACTTGGAGACTCGAGAGACTCCGTCCAAACAAAAACTAAACCCTTCTGCATCCTAATATCGAATGACTATACTATTTGACTACAAGTGAACCTCGTAGTCATTATATTATGTGAAAAGTCTAAAAAAATGATCCAAGTATAACTAAAGTAAATTTCAAGTTCACAAGTTATAGACCAAATATGTTTCGTTGGAAAAATAATAATAATAAAATGTTAGACCGGTACTTGGAGACTCGACAGACACCATCCAAACAAAAACTAAACCCTTCTACATCCTACTATCGTATGACTAGACAAGTTGATTACAAATGACCCTCGTAGTCATTATATGATGTGAATTGGGTCTGCACTTATAACAAACTTGTTCCTTTCGACATATATTTTATAATTTAATTTTTCAGGCAAAAAAACGTATATATTTTATCTCGGAAAGATGACCTATAGTACACCTATGTGTATATCTTTTTAATATATATATAGTTTGCAATAATAAAATGATTATGTATAGTCAAGTAAAACTGACTCTCATACTAAAATGAATTAGATGTAAATTGATATTCTGAATTTAAAAAAAAATAAAATTGTATACCTGGATTCGATAATGTTATTATTTATGCTAAAATAAATACTCCTTCTCTACTTTCTAGGAAATAATAGTGCGAATATTGTTCATAAACAAAGGCAAGTCTCTTATGACTTTTCAAGTGCTTTAAGTTTACCTATAAGGGTTTCTAAACAATTAAACAAATGGAATTGGTCCATTGACTATTTACATCACAATCAAGGTAGTTTCTCTGAAGCTGAGCCAATATTTAACCAAACCTTGAACGACTGATTGGTCATTCCATCCCAAGCTAGCTTTTTAAACAAATGGAATTCTACAGTTAAATGTCTTAATTAGCTAAAGAACAACTCTCTTACAAGAAATAGCTCTTAAAATTTTCATTGCTAACTCAGCTTTCAAAATTTTATGTCGTCTCTTCTTGGCATGGTCAGAATCATAAGCATATCCATTTTGTTCAACACAATGAATCGTCACAAGTCAATTCAATTTGGCCCGGTTGGCATTCTATGCATGATCTTTATGACCACACTAATATCGGCTTAGGTAGTGGGAGTTCCAAGAATTTGTGCGTAGAGAAGGGGGGGGGGGGGGGGAGCAGTTCTTCTAAACTTCAAAGCAGGCCTAGGCGATGATTCCAACACTCTTGCCTCGTGGGAGAGAAAAGGACTGCTGCAAATGGAGCAGAATAACATGCAACAATCACACAGGACATGCCACCTTGTCACATCCCAAAATCGAGGACATGGCAACCACCACATACTCATAAGGATAAACCTTACAGACACAAAGTTTGCTGCCACATACTCATAAGGATAAACCTCATTGACACGAAAAGCTTCGAATCTAATCGTTATTAAAAAAAAAATCTAAAGAGATTAATTAACACAAAAGTATCTCATCATAACAAAACACCAAATCAATTTAAATCATCAATACTAATTTGCTAAATCTACAATAACAAAAGAAACTAAAACCATAATAATAATCTAGTATACCTCAAATAATCAATAATATCTCAAAATGAAAACTAAATAATACAATAGCTCTAAATAATAAATCTGAGTCCTCAAACGATCTCCTTCCTTCAAGTATGAGTTCTACTTATTGACTATTCTCTGAATCTAAAAAGATTAAAGAATTAAAGAGTGAGCTCGACAGCCCATTAAGTAATCAATAATCTTTACTAGTTTGATCAAGCATATGCTATTTGAAACATTTCGTAAATATTTTATTTTGAACAACTCAATTTCAAAACAATATCTTTCAATAAAATATGTGAAATCGATTAGAAACAATTTACAAAAATATAATATATTTCAAACCTAAAGTTTCAATCTCATTCAAAAGTTGGTAACACTTTCAAATTCTATTCTACAGTTTTTAGTTAACTATGACCACACTAAACCACTGCGGGTAGGTCCACATTTACTACATTTAACCCCTGTAGCTAGGTCTACATTTACTACATTTAACCCTTATAACTAGGTCCACATTCAGTACGTACCATCCACATTTAACCTCTGTGGAATAGGTCCACATTATATAGTTAATTGAAGAGTGTTTTTAACACATTCATATTCAATATGGTTCAAAAAGTGATAAACTTTTAAATCATTCGACAACAATATCAATCATAAGCTTGATCTGTATTTTTTTAAAGAAGATAGTATAATTCGATCAAAACAGATTTTATCCAAAAACAATTTATTTGAAGCAAATATTTCAGATTAATAAACATCTACTTTTATTCAAAAAGAATAAATAAAAATTAATTTTGATAAAATAAAAGTCACTAATAAAGATAAAAGATTACTTACTTGTTCGCTAATCTAATCAATTCAACAATAATTGCTAGCTACCATAAGAACTTATAATTATAACAAGAATCATATATAAATATTAAACACTTAACAAGTACCTTAAATTATGCCTAACACAATATCTAACCCGTTACCCATGCACACTTGATACATTCGCTACACTATTTTGCATAACCTCAACAGTAAAACTCATAACAATTCCAAATCGATTCTAAAAATTGTGAAACTTGGAGGATAATTTATACAAGTGATTAGGGTCTTAAAAATGCCAAGAACACGGCTGTAGGGTCCATAGGTGAGCTCTATGAAACTAGAAAATCTGCTGCCACGTTTTGCTCTAAATCCCGAAAAATTATAAAAATTTTCCAGATTCCCATTTCTCATTTTGAAATATTATATCTCTCTGGTTATAAGTCCCTTTTTGACAAAATATATACCGTTAGAAAGCTTATTCGATAAGCTAATATGACCTATTAGACTACCAGAAGCTACTGAAAAACTTATCGTAGTCTCTACTGTATTTTATCATTCTAAATCAAACTTCAAAAATCTATAACTTTTAATCTAGACATCCAAATCATATAATTTTGGTCTTGTTTTAAATTTTACAGTGAAAGTAATCAATCAAAATATAAATGAACCATAGAATTATGACTGAAACAAAAAGATGCTTAAAGAATTCTAAACCCTAGATGATAGATTAACCCTAAGAATCCCAATTAATTGATTAATAATTGATGTGAATGAATTCTTTACCTTAGAGAATTGACAATCAACTTTCTTGTAATTCTTCCTCTTCTCTCAAACTTTCAGCTGTTCTCCTTTCCTTCTGCAGAACGTTAAATTTTTTTTTTTTTGTTAGAGACTCTAAAAGATTATACGTATAAAGTTTTTTAGTATTCAAAATTACTGAATTGTCCTTGTTTAATAAACTGAAATCTTGATCTTTTTATCCTTTTATCCTTTCATTTATTTATTTATTTTTTTTATTTATTTCAGATGTAGGTTATTACATGCCTCCTATGGCTCTAAGGAGCCTTTGAAAGGTGAGATCAATCCTTCACTCCTCCAGTTAAAATACCTGAATTACTTGGACCTTAGCAACAATGAGTTTGGAGGACAGAGAATTCCAAACTTCATTGGTTCCTTGAATGAATTGAGAACACTCAAACTTGCAGAAGCAAGTTTTCTTGGACGCATTCCACAAGAACTTGGAAAACTCTCGCTTCTACAAACCCTTGATCTTAGTCATAATTTTGCTCTTAATATGGATAATCTCCAATGGCTTTCTCATCTTGTTTCATTGAAATGTCTTAACTTGTCTGGTCTTTATCTTAGTAAGGTTGAAAATTGACTACATTCTGTAACCAAACTCCCTTATTTGTTAGAGCTTAGATTAAGAAATTGTGGACTTTCTTACGTCGATCCCAGATCAATTTCCAATATAAATTCTTCTAGATCTCTTCAACTCCTTGAACTCTTTGGTAATGATTTTAATTCTTCTGTGTTTTCTTGGCTTTTCAATATCAGCAGCAGCCTAGTCTATCTTGAATTAAGTAATAACTAGTTACAAGGTCCCATTCCAGATGCTTTCATAAACTTGGCCTCCTATTCCCTTGTCTATCTTGATCTCATTTTAAATGAGCTTGAAGATGGGATACCAAAATCATTCAAAAATCTATGCAGCTTAAAATATTTGTATCTGTCAAAAAACAACTTATAGGACCCACTTTATGATTCTATGGAAAAGTTATCTTGTGCTGCTGATACTCTAATTGAACTAGACCTCAGCTATAATAATTTCCAAGGACCATTACCCAATCTAACAAAATTTTCATCTTTGGAAGGAGTGTTTCTACAACATAACAACTTGAATGGGGCCTTCCCAGAGAGTCTTGGGCAACTTTCCAAGCTTAGATCACTGTCCTTAGCTTTTAACCAGTTTAGTGGCCAATTGCCAGATTTAGCAGGACAAGTATTATTGGAAGAGCTAGATCTTTCCAAAAACCAATTGAATGGTACTCTGCCTGAGAGTCTCGGTCAACTTTCTAGACTCAAACTAATGGACTTTTCTTCAAATTTCTTTTATGGTGTCATAACTGAAGGTCACTTTCTGAATCTCTCTCATTTGCGGTCCTTGAAAATGTCTCATAACTTTCTCTCATTCGATGTGAATTTTGATTGGATTCCACCATTCCAATTACGTGAATTAGATATAGTTACATGTAAGCTGGGCCCTGATTTTCCTAAATGGCTTCAAACACAGAGGAAACTTGAATCACTTGATATTTCCAAAGCTGACATATCTGATTCAATACCTGATTGGTTTTGGGACATATCTTCCTCCTTATCATACATGAATCTCTCTTTCAACCAAATTCATGGGAAGCTGTGGAATCTATCATTGAAGCAATACATCTATCCCATGATTGATCTGATTTCCAACTACTTGTATGGCCCACTCCCTCCATTTCTTTGTGTGCAACGTGCCTCGCACCGTTGAATCGGCTTGACCTTTCTGACAACAGACTATTAGGGGAGCTTCCAACTTGTTGGAAACAATTAAAGGAGCTATTCGTTTTGAACCTGGCCAACAATAACTTTTCTGGGAAAATACCAACATCGTCAGGCTATTTACCCTAAATCGCCATACTACACTTACGTAATAACACATTCTATGGAGAACTACCTTCTTTCGAGAACCGCAAAGAATTGGTGCTTCTTGACATTGGTGAGAATCTAATATCTGGAAAGGTACCCAAATGATTGGAGCAAAGTCTCTCATCTTTCACAATTTTGAGGTTACGATCTAAAGTTCCACGGAAGCATACTATCAAGTTTGTGCAGTCTACCAACTCTTCAAATATTAGATCTCTCACTAAACAATTTATCAGGAACTATACCACATTGCCTCAGTAACATGAAGGCAGAGCTCGAGGATTTATTGACTTTGCAAGTGTGATGTGGAAAGGGATAGAGCTGGAATTTGGAAGAAATCTTGAACTCATGAGAAGCATTGATATTTCAAGCAACTACTTGAGTGGAGAAATTCCCGAAAGCATAACAAGTTTGCTTGAACTTAATTCCGTAAACTTATCAAGGAACAATATGCGGGGTAGTATTCTTGGCAACTTTGGTCAGTTAAGCATGTTGGAATCTCTTGATTTATCAAGAAACCACCTTACTAGTAAAATTCCAACAAGTTTTTCTAGTTTGACTTTTCTTGGTCACCTCGACTTCTCGTACAAAAACTTGATAGCAAGAATCCCATTGAGCACCCAACTTCGCAGCTTTGATGCTTCTGTATACATCGGAAATCCCTAACTCCGTGGACCACCACTCACAAAAGATTGCTCAGGCGACGAAATAGTGCAAGATCCTAGTGTGCCAAATGAGAGTGCAAATAAAAGGACCACAAAAGATGAAGATAAGACCATTACCTTAGGATTCTATATTAGTATGGGGATTGGATTTGTCATGGGATTTTGGGGAGTTTGTGGCACCTTAATACTCAACCGTCGTTGGAGATACGCTTACTTCCGTTTCTGGGATAACATGAACGATTAGATCTATGTGACAACAAGAGTTTTCAAGGCAAGATTGCATAGAGAATTTTCAATGGCAAACTAAATGGTAAAGCTACACGTGTTGTTGAGTTTTAAATTTACGTGCAAGAAAAAAATTTAATAAAGATTGTTGCATATTAGATTTCACTTTGCTCCCAAATATGTGTTAGAAAATAAACTTATTTATGACCTACTGGGCTATAGATAAGTAACTTTGTTATTTGGGCTTATGTTGGGTTTTTTTATGTCTAATAGTCTATAGTTTAATATTCTAATTTCTAGAGTACTTTTATATTTGCTAGAATGTATAATTAATTAGACGATTAGTAGCTGGATGGAATATTCTTACATTATCTACAATCATCCTTAGGGTAATATAAATAGAGTGCTCCCCCTTCCCCCAATTTGTATCAAGCCAAATAGAAGTAATTCAAGTAGTAATACAAGTTCACCTTTTCCACTAAAATTCTCTCTAGTTTCTCCCTTAGCGTTTTTAGCCCTTTTATCCTCTTTATCCTTAAAAATATCTTATTTCCAATCAAGTGGTATCAGAGCGAGATTGTGAGTTCTCTTAAAATTCTAAGTATGCTCTGTAGTTGCAGTTTTCATTGATCTTCCACACCAGAAAAGATTTCTTGAGATTGAGAGTATTAGTCATTTGTTCCAAATATACCACTATTATATAACAAATAAAGAGCTCGATGAGACGAATACATTGTCATAAAATTAACTCAATTAGAGTTCAAATGAGTCGTCGGAAGTTTGCTACCACAAACTGAGTTAACTCACTGAGTTGAGCCGAGTCAACACTGTTTAACCGAGCTATCAGAGACATTTGATTGCATCATTGACTAAGCCGTCAGAGCCGTTGACCACGTCATTGACCAGACTATTAATCAGCATTGACCATTGACCGAGTGGTTGATTTTTATCATTGACTTTATCCATATTGATATACTAGTCAATTTTAAGATTTTTTGACATTCTAGATCCATCGGTGTAGTCAAATTTTCCAAATGCTCACTCTTTTAAGAGTTATGGCTACTGACAGTTTAGCATCTCTTCCAATTCTACCACTCTAGGGCAACAACTTTGATAATTAGACTATCAAAATGAAGGTCTTCCTTGGAGCACATAATGTCTGGAATATAGTGGAGAAAAGCTATGAAGAGCTAAGAGATGAGGCGACACTATCTTCAACACAAAAGGATAGTTTAAAAGACTCAAGAAAAAGAGACAAAAATGCTCTCTTACTCATCTAAAAAGCCTTAGATGACAATAGGTTTGAGAAAATCTCAAGTGCAACCTCCACCAAGGAAGTGTGAGAGAAACTTCAAATCTCATATAAGGGAGAAAAAAAAAGTTTAAAAGGTTCGGCTTCAAACTCTAAGAGGAAAGTTTGATTTGCTATATGTAAAAGAGACTGAGTCAGTTTCTGATTACTTTTCTAGAGTTTTAATAATTTCCAATTAAATGAAGAGAAATAGTGAAAAACTAGAAAATATTACGATTATGGAAAAGATTCTTCGATTATTAGATCTAAAATTCGAGAATATTATTACTGTCATTGAATAAACAAAAGATTTAGGAGTCATGACGATAGAACAAGTCTTGGGTTCCTTGCAAGCCCACGAAGAAAATAAAAAGAAGACGCAAAATTTTAATAAACAGCTCTTCAGGGCTCAACTCAAAGAGAAAGAAGAAGATTTTAGTTATAGAAGAGGTTATGGCCAAGGAGGAGGTCACAAACATGGAAGAAGAGGAAGATGATGTTTCAATAAAAATTATGAAAATAAAAATAGAATAGAAAGCTCAACAAGAGGTCGTGGAAGAGGTAACCCACGATATTGGCATGACAAGTCCCAAATCAAGTGTCGCAATTATTAGAGATATGACCATTACACTTCCGAATATAGAGCTCCAAAGAAGGTGCAAGAGAGAGCCAACTATGTCGAAGATAAAGGACAAGAAGAAGATATATTATTGTTAGCATGCAAGGAGACCAATGGGTGCCAAGAAAATATATGGTATCTTGATAGTGATGTAAGCAATTGTATGTGTAGAAGAAGAGATATGTTCGTAGAGTTTGACGAGTCAATGACTAGGAATGTTTCATTTGGAGATGATTCTAAGGCAACAATAAAAGGAAAAAAAAAAGTAAAATTCTCATACATTTGAGAAATGGAGAACATCAGTTTATTTCAAATGTTTACTATGCGCCTAACATAAAGAGCAATATCTAGAGTCTTGACTAACTCTTAGAGAAAGGCTATGATGTTCACATGAAAAAAAATAGTCTTTCTTTAAGAGATAATAGAAATAATTATCAAAGTGCCAATGACAAAAAATAAAATGTTCTTATTACACATTCAAAATGACATGACAAAGTGTCTAAAAGCTTGCTATAAAGATTCATCATGGCTTTCGTATCTAGGGTTTAGATATCTCAATTTTTGTGGCCTAGAATTATTAGCAAAGAAGGAAATGGTTCGAGGACTACCCTTTATCAGTCAATTAGACCAATTATATGAAGGATGCTTATTGGGAAAGCAATTCAGATCCCGAGCCTATAAATCACTTGAGCTCATACATACCGACGTGTGTGGTCCAATAAGACCAAGCTCTCTTAGTAAGAGTAACTACTTTCTCCTCTTTATCGATGATTTTTTAAGAAAGACCTAGGTGTATTTCTTGAAGTAGAAATCAGAAGTGTTCAAAAAATTCAAGAACTTCAAGACACTTGTTGAAAAAGAAAGTGGCCGAAGTATCAAGGCAATGAGATCTAATAGAGAAGGAGAATTCACATCCCACGAGTTTCAAAAGTATTATAAAAATAATGGCATCTATCGTCTTTTAACTAGTTTAATATCTTTCTAATAGAATGGTGTCATAGAAAGGAAGAATAAAACAATTCTAGATATAGCTAGAAGCATGCTCAAGAGCAAAGGAATGCCGAAAAAGATTTGGACTGAAGCTATAGCCTGTGCAGTTTACCTATCAAATCGCTCTCCAATAAGAAGCGTATAGATAAAGACACCATAAGCTTAGAGCAAAAGAAAGCCTGAGATCTCTCACCTAAGAGTGTTTGGAATTATAGTTTATGCTCACGTACCTGAAAAAAAGATAACCAAGCTTGATAATAAAAGTGAGAAGTTTATCTTCATCGGTTATGACTCTAACTCAAAAGGCTATTAGCTTTATAATACAAGTAATGATAAGACTATTATTAGCCGATATATGGAGTTTAACAAAAAAAAAAGTACCTGGGAATGGCAAACAAAGAAAGTACCTGGGAAATTATGACTTCCTACCATACATTAAAGAACAAAGTGAGCAATAAAGACTGGAACAAGTAAGAGAAAGACCACAAGAGTCTGTTACCCCACTTACTTCACTAACGGCAAGCACTCACCAATAAACAACAACAAGATCATCTTCAATTAGCAATTGAAGTGAAAGAATACTAAGATTAAGAAGCTTACAAGAGATATATAAGGTAACTGAGAATTAAAATGATTTGACTCCCTTTTGTCTCCTTGTTGATTATGAACCATTAAACATTGATAAAGCTATTTAAAGTAAAAAGTGGTGAGATGCGATAGATAAAGAAATAAAGATGATTACAAAGAATGATATATGAGTGCTTGCTACACTTTTAAAGGAACACAAAGCAATAGGTGTGAAATGGGCCTATAAGGCTAAGAAGAATGCTAAAGGAAAAGTTGAGAGATATAAGGAAAGATTGGTCACAAAAGGATACAATCAAAGACCCGGCATAGACTATGATGAGATTTTTGCTTTTGTCGCTCATCTAGAAATGGTACAATTGATCATCTCATTTACTACTCAAAATAAATATAAACTTCATCAAATAAATGTCAAGTCTGCTTTTTTAAATGGAGTCCTTGAAAAGAAAGTCTATATAGAGCAACCATTTAGGTATAAGATTAAAAGACAAGAAGATAAAGTTCTAAAGTTGAAGAAGGCTTTTTATGTGTTAAAACAAGTACTGAGAGTATGGAATATTCGCATCAACAAGTACTTCCAAGATAATAATTTCATTAAATGTCTATATGAGCATGTGTTGTACATCAAAGTAAAGGATAGAAATATCTTGATCGTGTGCCTCTATGTCGATGATTTAATCTTTACAGGGAGTAATCTATCTATGTTCAAAGAATTTCAGAAAGCAATGACAAAAGAGTTTGAGATAACTGACATCGAACTCACGTGTGTTACTATCTTGGCATAGAAGTGAAGCAAGAAGAAGTTGAAATTTTCATTTCACAAGAAGGTTACGCCAAGGAGATCATCAAAAAGTTCAATATGAATGATTGCAAGGCTATCAATCAACTAATCGAATGTGGAGTCAAACTATCAAAACATGATGAAGGAGAAAAGGTGATTAATCCAACACTCTACAACCACTCACTTGAAAGTTATCAAGAGAGTCCTTTGATATATTAAAAGTACAATTAACTTTAGTTTATGATATTTATCATCTAATAATTATAATATTGTGGATTATAGTAACAGTGATTGGAGTGGAGACTTAGATGATTGAAAGAGTACAAGAGACTTTATGTTCTTCATAGAAGACACTGATTTCACATGGATATCTAAGAAGTAACAAATCGTGACACTCTCAAGCTATGAAGTAGAGTATGTTGCAACTATATTATGTGTCTATCATGCAATTTGGCTAAGAAACTTGTTGAATAAACTATACTTTCCACAAAATGAACCCATTGAGATCTGTATTGACAATAAATCAGCAATTACTTTAGCAAAGAATCCTGTCTTCCATGATAGAAGTAAGCACATTGATACCCACTACTATTTCATAAGAGAATGTATTGTAAGAAAGGATGTGCAACTGAAATATGTAAAGACCCAAGGTCAAGTAGTAGATATTTTTACCAAACCACTCAAACATGAAGATTTTCTCAAGTTAAGAAATTTACTAGGTATCACAAATCAAGTTTAAGGAGAAATGTTAGAAAGTGACTCATTGGGCCATAAATAAATAGTTTTGTTATTTGGACTTGTGTTGAGTTTGTTTTGTGTCTAATAATCCATAGTTTAATACCTTAATTTTTAGAGTATTCTTATATTTGCTAGATTATATAATTAATTAGGTACTTAGTGGTTAGATGGAGCATTCTTATACCATTTAGAAACATCCTTAAAATAGTATAAATATAGTGTTCCTCTCTTCATTTGTATCAAGTCAAACAGAAACAATTCAAATAATAATACAAGTTTTCCTCTTCCACCAAAATTCTCTTAGTTTCTCGCTTAGTCTTTTTAGCTTTTTAGCCCTTAAAAATTCCCTATTTTCAACGGTATGTTATAACTAGCTCACTGTTTTCTCTGTCATGATATGGATTAGGGCCCAGGGGTTGCTAGCACGTGAAGACAAGATTTTCTGCACCGAATTCTCAAGTTAAGTGTTATATTGTGGAAGTAACGTAACATATCCTAAATGGGTATCTTCAATTTTTGTCACAGTTTGGTTATTTGTTCTGTACAACGGACCATATTATTTCATTTGAGGTTATATGTGATACCCTTTGATCTTCTTTCTGAACAAATATAAAATCTGTGTCAGCTCGGCGAAAGGCACTTAAACTTAATTATAGCAGTGGTTAGAGACGTAGAAAAAGATTAAGATGCGGCATTCAAACACGTAATAATACAGAGAAATTACATCGAGGGCCATAAGAAAATAGGGTTCTAGACTCTTACCAAATTCTTCAATCGAAGACTTTGGAATAATGATTGCATATTGCCGAGAGCCCTTTTTCGTTTTAATGGCATTCGGATAGTGAGAAACGCATCTGGAATGTGGTGCTTGGAATCTTGCCTCTTTTTTGTTGGTGTCATTGCGTGAGTGTTATTGTCGTTTTATTGGATGCTATGGCTATCCTTATCTTGACCTCATTTTCTATTGATGCGGATTTTTTTTTTGTTCATCTCGTTTTTAGGATGTTGGCATTGAAAAACAAAAGCAGTAACCAAAGCCAAGAAGAAGAAAGAAAAATGAGAGAGTGCATCTCAATCCACATTGGTCAGGTTGGAATCCAAGTTGGTAACGCCTGTTGGGAGCTCTACTGCCTTGAACATGGCATTCAGCCCGACGGACAAATGCCGGGTGACAAATCTGTAGGAGGCGGAGACGATGCCTTCCAACACATTTTTCAGCGAAACCGGGGCTGGAAAGCATGCTCCCCGTGCCGTGTTCTTAGACTTGAACCGATGGTCATCGATGAAGTGAGGACTGGTGCTTACCGCCAGCTTTTCTATCCGGAACAGCTCATTGACGGGAAAGAAGATGCCGCCAATAACTTCGCCAGAGGCCATTACATAATTGGGAAAGAGATTGTGGATCTTTGCCTCGACCGAATTCGAAAGCTAGCTGATAATTGTACTGGGATTCAAGGGTTTCTGGTTTTCCACGCTGTTAGTGGTGGAACTGGCTCTGGTCTCGGGTCTCTCCTTCTTGAGAGGATCTCTGTTGACTATGGAAAAAAATCGAAACTTGGTTTTACTATTTACCCTTCTCGTCAGGTTTCCACCTCTGCTGTGGAGCCTTACAACAGTGTCTTGTCCACTCACTCCCTTTTGGAGCACACTG
The DNA here is from genome assembly GCA_002914805.1 of Parasponia andersonii. NCBI lineage: Eukaryota > Viridiplantae > Streptophyta > Magnoliopsida > Rosales > Cannabaceae > Trema > Trema andersonii. The sequence goes on along the minus strand of JXTB01000151.1, from coordinate 756,555 downwards.
AAGTTTCTGTTCTTCTTGACAACGAAGCTATCTATGATATCTACCGAAGATCACTCGACATCGAAAGACCTACATACATAAATCTCAATAGGCTTGTTTCTCAGGTCATTTCATCTCTAACGGCTTCTCTCCGCTTCGACGGAGCTCTTAAAGTGGACGTGACAGAGTTCCAGACCAACCTTGTCCCTTACCCTCGCATCCATTTCATGCATTCTTCATATGCCCTTGTTATTTCGGCCGAGAAAGCTTACCATGAGTAACTCTCAGTGTCTGAAATCACGAACAGCGCTTTCGAGCCGACTTCTATGATGGCCAAATGCGATCCTCGCCATGGAAAGTACATGGCTTGTTGTTTGATGTACAGGGGAGACGTTGTGCCGAAGGACGTGAAAGCTGCAGTGGCCACTATCAAAACCAAGAGGACTATTTAGTTCATTGATTGATGCCCCACTAGGTTCAAGTGCGGTATTAATTACCAGCCCCCAACCGTTGTTCCAGGCAGTGACTTGGCCAAGGTTCAGAGGGTCGTTTGCATGATTTCGAACTCCACTAGTGTCGCCGAGGTGTTCTCTAGGATTGACCACAAGTTTGATTTGATGTATGCTAAGCATGCTTTTGTGCATTGGTATATTGGGGAAGGAATGGAGGAGGGTGAGTTTTCGTAGGCCAGAGAGGACTTGGCTGCGCTTGAGAAGGACTATGAGGAAGTTGGCGTAGAGTCTGCTGAAGGGGAGGATGATGAAGGAGAAGAGTATTAATTAGGCTTTTATTACAGAAGGAAGTTCATGTTCAGCCAATGGACTCATTGGTCTCTGTAACTACAACCAAGCTATTAGAAATAAACTTTATTTTGTAACCTATTAGGCCATAATTTAGTTATTTGGGCTTATATTGTGATTTGGACTTGTTTTGGTGTGTGTGTCTAATAGCCCATAGATTAATATCCAAGTTTCTAGAGTATCCTTGTATTTGTTAGATTACTCTTGTATTTTGTATAATTAATTAGATGGTGGATGTTAAATGAAGTATCTAAAATCATCCTTGGAGTAGTATAAATAGAGTGCTACTCCCTCCATTTTGTATCAAGCAAAAGAGAAACAATTTAAGTAATAATACAAGTTCTTCTCTTCTATCTAAATTCTCTCTAGTTTCTTCCTTAGCCTTTCTAGCCTTTAAAACATCTTATTTCCAACAAAGTGGTATCAGAGCAAGGTTGTGAGTTCTCTTGAAATTCTAAATATGCTTTATGGTTGTAGCTTTGACTGATCTTCCACATCAGAAAAGAATTCTTGAGATTAAGAGTATTAGTCATTTGTACCAAACATAGTACTATTACCTATCAAATTGAAGAGCTCGACGAGATGAACACGCTGCCACAAGAATCAACCCACTTGAAGTCCAAACGAGTCATCAGAAATTTGCTGCCACAAACTGAGTCAACTCGTTGAGCCGAGTCAGAACCGTTTGACCGAGCTGTCAAAGCTATTGACCAAGCCATCAGAGCCATTTGACCGCACTGTTGACTTAGCCGTCGGAGCCGTTGACCATTAACTGAGTGTTGACTTTGACCGTTGACTTTGACCAAGTCGATATACAAGTCAATCTTAAGGTTTTTCGATGTTCTGGATCTATCTGTGTAGTCGAAATTTCCAAAAGCTCACTCTGTTAAGAGTTATGGCTACTGGCAGTTTAGCATATCTTCAAGTTCCATCACTTTAAGGCAGTAACTTTGATAATTGGACTATCAAAATTAAAGTCCTCCTTGGAGCACATGATGTTTGGGAAGTAGTAGAGAAAGGCTACTAAGAGCCAAGAGATGAGACAACACTATCTTTAATACAGAAGGATAGTTTAAAAGATTCAAGAAAAAGAGACAAAAAAGCTCTCTTCCTTATCTACCAGGCCTTAGATGACGACGGATTTGAGAAAATCTCAAGTGCAACCTCCGCTGAGGAAGCATGGGAGAAACTTCAAATTTCATACAAGGGAGAAGAAAAGATCAAAAGGGTCCACCTTCAAACTCTAAAAGGAGAGTTTGATTTATTACATATAGTAGAGACTGAGTTAGTTTCTGACTACTTTTTTCCACCTTCAAACTCTAAAAGGAGAGTTTGATTTATTACATATAGTAGAGACTGAGTTAGTTTCTGACTACTTTTCTAGAGTTCTAACCATTTTCAATCAAATGAAGAGAAATAGTGAGAAACTAGAAAATGTTACAATCATGGAAAAGATTCTTCGATCGTTAGATCCAAAATTCGAGAATATTATTACTGTCATTGAAGAAACTAAAGACTTAGGAGCCATGACGATAGAACAACTCTTGGGTTCCTTGGAAGCCCACGAAGAAAAGAAAAAGAAAATGCAAAATTTCAATGAGTAGCTCCTTAAGACTCAACTCCAAGAGAAAGAAGAAGATTCCAGTAATAGAAGAGGACGTGGAAGAGGTCGTGCCAAGGAAGAGGTCGTGGACGTGGAGAGGAGGAAGAGGATGCTTCAACAACAATTATGAAAATGAAGATAGGCGAGAAAGTTTGACAAGAGGTCATGGAAGAGGTAACCCACGACATTGGCATGACAAGTCCCAAATCAAGTGTCACAACTATCAGAGATATGGTCATTCTACTTCCGAATGTAGAGCTTGGAAGAGGTAACCCACGACATTGGCATGACAAGTCCCAAATCAAGTGCCACAACTATCAGAGATATGGTCATTATACTTCCGAATGTAGAGCTCCAAAGAAGGTGCAAGAAAGAGCCAACTATGCTGAAGATAAAAGACAAGAGGAAGATGTGTTGTTGTTGGCATGGAAGGAGACCAATGGGTACCAAGAATATATATGGTATCTTGACAGCGGAGCAAGCAATCATATGTGTAGAAGAAGAGATATGTTCGTAGAGCTTAACGAGTCGGTGACTGGGAATATTTCATTTGGAGATGATTCCAAGGTCGTAGTAAGGACAAAGGTAAAATTCTCATATGCTTGAGAAATGGAGAACATTAGTTTATTCCAAACGTTTACTACGTGCCTAACATGAAGAGTAATATCTTGAGTCTTAGCCAACTCTTAGAGAAAGGCTATGATATTCACATGAAAGAAAATAGTCTTTCTTTAAAAGACAATAGAAACAAGTTAATCACCAAAGTACCAATGACAAGAAATAGGATGTTATTGTTACACATTCAAAATGACGTAGCAAAATGTCTAAAAGCTTGCTACAAAGATTCATCATGGCTTTGGCACCTAAGATTTGGACATCTCAATTTTAGTGGTCTAGAATTACTAACAAAGAAAAAGATGGTTCGAGGTCTACCCTTTATCAGTCAACATGACTAATTATGTAAAGCATGCTTATTAGAAAAGCAATTCAGAAAAAGCTTTCCAAGAGAATCGAGTTCCCGAGCCCATAAACCACTTGAGCTTATACATACCGAAGTGTGTGGTCCAATAAGACCAAGCTCTCTTGGTAAGAGTAACTATTTTTTCCTCTTTATCGATGATTTTTCAAGAAAGACCTGGGTATATTTCTTGAAGGAGAAATCAGTAGCGTTCAAAAAATTCAAGAAGTTCAAGGCAGTTGTTGAAAAGGAAAGTGGTCGAAGTATCAAGGCAATGAGATCTGATAGAGGAGGAGAATTCATATCCCACAAGTTTCAGAAGTATTGTGAAGACAACGGCATCTGCTGCCCTTTAATAGTACCAAGATCTCTTCAACAGAATGGTGTCACAGAAAGGAAGAATAGAACAATCTTAGATACAGCCAGAAGCATGCTCAAGTGCAAAGGAATTTTGGGCTAAAGCTATAGCTTGTGCAGTTTACCTGTCAAATCGTTCTCCAACAAGAAGCATATGTGGAAAGATGCCACAAGAAGCTTGGAGCAGAATAAAGCCTAGAATCTCTCACCTAAAAGCATTTAGAAGCATAGATTATGCTTACGTGCCTGATGAAAAGAGAACCAAGCTCGACGATAAAAGTGAAAAGTTTGTCTTTATCGGCTATGACTCTAACTGAAAAGGCTATAAACTCTATAATTCAAGCAATGGCAAGACTACTATTAGTCGCAATGTGGAGTTTGAGGAAGAAAGCACTTGGGAATGGAACACACAAGAGGAAAATTATGACTTCCTACCATACATTGAAGAAGAAAGCGAGCAACAAAGAATGGAGCAAGTAAGAGAAGAACTACAAGAGCTTGTCAACCCACCTACTTCACCAATGGTAAGCATTCATTAAGAAACAATACCAGGATCGTCTTCAAGTAGTAGTTCAAGTGAAAGGATACCAAGATTAAGGAGTTTACAAGAGATATATGAGGTGACTGAGAATCAAAATTACCTGACTCTCTTTTGCCTCCTTGCTAATTGTGAACCGTTAAGCTTTGATAAAGCTACACAAAGTAAAGAGTGACGAGATGCGATGGATGAAGAAATAAAAGCGTTCACAAAGAATGATACATGGGAACTTGCTACACTTCCAAAATAGAACAAAGCAATCGGCATGAAATGGGTTTACAAGGCTAAAAAGGATGCTAAAGGAGAAATGGAGAGATATAAGGCAAGATTGGTCGCGAAGGGATACAGTCAAAGACTCGACATAAACTATGATGAGGTATTTGCTCCTGTCGCCTGTCTAAAAATTGTACGATTGATTATCTCATTGGTTGCTCAAAATAAATGGAAAATTCATCAAATGGATGTCAAGTCTACTTTTTTAAATGGAGTCCTTGAAGAGGAAGTCTATATAAAGCAACCATCTGGGTATGAGATTAAGGGACAAGAAGATAAGGTCTCAAAGTTGAAGAAGGCCCTTTATGGGTTAAAGCAAGCACCAAGAGCATGGAATAGTCGCATCGACAAGTACTTCCAAGATAACAACTTCATTAAATGTCCTTATGAGTATGCGTTGTACATCAAAGTAAAAGATGGAGACATCTTGATCGTGTGCCTCTATGTCGATGATTTGATCTTCACGGGGAGTAATCCATCTATGTTCAAAGAGTTTAATAAAGTAATGACCAAGGAGTTCGAGATGACTGACATCGGACTCATGTGTTACTATCTTAGCATAGAAGTGAAGCAAGAAGAAGATTAAATTTTCATTTCACAAGAAGGCTATACTAAGGAGATCATCAAGAAGTTCAAGATAAATAATTGCAAAGCTGTCAATACACCGATCGAATGTGGAGTCAAGCTATCAAAGCATGATAAAGGAGAAGAAGTGGATCCAACACTCTACAAGAGCTTAGTTGGAAGTTTGCACTACCTGACTTGCACAAGACCTGACATTTTCTATGTTGTGAGTCTGGTCAGTCGTTACATAGAATCTCCAACAATCACTCACTTGAAAGTTGCCAAAAGAATCCTTCGACATATTAAAGGTATAACTAACTTTGGCTTACGATATTTATCATCTAATAATTATAATCTTGTGGGTTATAGTGACAGTGATTGGAGTGGAGACTTAGATGATCGAAAGAGTACAAGTGGTTTTATATTCTTCATAGGAGACACTGCTTTCACATAGATGTCTAAGAAGTAACCAATTGTCACACTTTCAAGTTATGAAGCAGAGTATGTTGCAGCTACATTATGTGTCTGTTATGCGATTTGGTTAAGAAATTTGTTGAAGAAATTATGCATTCCACAGAATGAACCCACTGAGATCTGTATTGATAATAAATCAGCAACTACTTCAGCGAAGAATCCCGTCTTCTATGATAGAAGCAAGCACTGTTGAACAAATCAACAATTATAGCTCATCAACTAGCCGTAATAGGAATAGTGAAAAGGCAGTCGCAATAGGAATAGTAAAAAGGGAAGCTGCAATAGGAATAGTAAAAAGGGAAGCTGCAATAGGAATAGTAAAAAGAGTAGTCATAATAGGAATAGTAAAAAGAGCAGCCATAATAGGAATAGTTAAAAGGGCAGCCGCAATAGTAATAGTGAAAAGAGCAGCCGTAATAGTAATAGTAAAAGATAGTGTTCACACCACCTTTTAAGTTCTATAAATACAGAAGGCTTCATCACTTGTTTTGCATCCCATTCTAAATCTTCTTCCTTTCTAAGAGAGAATTCAAGCCTAGGAATTCCTCTTAGTGTCCTACTTTTTTTCTTCTAAATTGTTTAGAGAGAGTGTTTTCTTCTATTTCAAGAGAGAGAGAGGTTCATTTGTTCTCTCCTTGTATTTAGAGAGAAGTGAGTTGTAATCTCCTTTTCATAATGAAATTCTTCACAACCTTATCCGTGTGTGTAGCCTAAATTAGATTAACCACGTTTATTCTTTTGTGTGCCTTAACTTTTTTATTTTATCCAAATTTTCTCAACTCGTATTTTAGCTATGTGTTATCACTTCCGCAAAGTCGATCTCTTAACAGTGGTATCAGAGCCATTAGTTGGAGTACTGTTCACGTATACAGTACTGTGGTAACTGAACAAATCGTGGTGAACAAAAATGACGGCAAAATTCGATATTGAGAAGTTTAATGGGAGCAATTTCTTTATGTGGAAAATAAAGATAAAGGCAATCTTGATAAAAGATAATTGCCTAGCAGTAATTGGAAAAAGGCCTGCTAAGATTAATGATAATAAAAGGTGGGATGAGATGGATAGCAATGCTGTCGCTAACTTATATCTAGCGCTAGCAGATGGAGTCCTGTCGAGCATTGAGGAGAAGAAGTCAGCCAAGGAGATATGGGATATACTGACAAAGTTATATCTGGCTAAGTCACTTCACAACAAAATTTTCTTAAAGAAAAGACTTTATACCCTTTGAATGGTGGAATTTACAACGGTGACCGACCATATCAACACCATCAACACTCTATTCTCACAACTCACAACAATAGAGCCTAAAATAGAAGATAATAAATATGTAGAAATCTTACTTCAGAGTCTACCTGATTCGTATGATCAACTCATCATAAATGTGACCAGCAATACTACAACTCTAGTTTTTAACGATCTTATAGCTATTGTTCTCGAAGAAAAAAATCGGCGTAAGAACAAGAAAGACAGATTAGCAAGTTCACAGTAAGTAAAGGCTTTGACAATGAGAGACAGATCAACAGAACGTGGCCCCAGTGGGAATCAGAGTCATGGTAGCTCAAAGTCAAGAAGTAAGAAGAATGTCAAGTGTTATCACTGTGGCAAGAAAGGGCACATCAAAAGGGAGTGTTGGCAACTTAAGAAGAATGAAGATTCCAAAGGGAAAGACCCCGAGTCATCAAATGCTCAGGGGAATGTTGCAAATATTTCAGAAGATGGAGAAATCCTGTATAGTGAAGTAGCAATAATTTCTAAGGACAGACGGCAGCTCACTGATGTTTGGTTAGTGGATTCGGGAGCAACATGACACATGACTTCTCACAGAGAATGTAATCATGCCTTAGAGATCGCTGGGATTGATACTATCAAAATAAAGATATACGATGACACTATTTGTACTATTCAAGAGGTGCGACATGTGAAGGGCCTAAAGAAAAATCTATTGTCTTTGGGATAATTAAATAACCTTGGTTGCAAAACTTGTGTCAAGAATGGGACCATGAATATTATGAAGGGCACGCTTGTAGTAATAAAGACTGAGAAAATTGTAGTGAATCTATACATGCTCAAAGGAGATACACTGATGGAAGCGGAGGCATCAGTTGCTTCAACAAATTCCAGAGAAGAATCAACAATGATGTAGCATCGTAAGCTTGGCCATATGTCGCAACGAGGCTTGAAGATTCTCTCTGAACGGAGGTTGCTTCCTGGTCTCACAAAAGTATCTTTACCCCTTTGTGAGTATTGTATCACAAGCAAACAACATAGATTAAAGTTTAACACATCTAATTCTAGAAGTAAAAAAGTTCTAGACTTGGTTCACTCTGATATTTGGCAAGCACCGATAATATCCCTAGGAAGAGCTAGATACTTTCTATCTTTTATTGATGATCACTCCAGGAGATGTTGGGTGTATCCTATCAAGAGGAAGGTAGACGTGTTTTCAGTCTTCAAAATATTCAAGGCACAGATAGAGCTTGAATCTGGAGAAAAAATCAAGTGTTTAAGGACGAACAATAGAGGAGAATATACAAGCAATGTATCAAGAGGTAGTTCACAGTGGCGTACACCCCTCAACAAAATGGAGTGGCAGAGTGGATGAACAAAACCTTGTTAGAAAGAACAAGAGCAATGTTGAAAGCTGCAAGTCTACCAAAGACATTCTGGGTAGAAGCAGTCAAAACTGCCTGTTATGTGATTAATAGTTCTCCATCAACAGCGATTAATCTGAAGACACCGATGGAGATGTGGACTAGTAAGCCAGCTGATTATTCTCGCTTACATATGTTTGGATGTCCTGTGCACGTAATGTACAACACTCAAGAAATCACAAAACTGGATTCAAAGTCCAAAAGATGTGTACTCTTGGGATATGCTAATGGAGTCAAGAGATATCGCTTATGGGATCCCACTGCCCATAAGATTGTGATCAGCAGAGAAGTGATATTTGCAGAGAATAAACTGCAAGAGAATGGAGATGATAGCAGACCAAAAACTACTACAGTTCAGGTAAAAAAGAATACTGAAGATTTAGATTCTTCTAAAGTAGCACCAGAGCACAAAGTAGAAGAACCAGTCGAGGTTGAGGCTTCTGAAATTTGTCGGTCAACTCGTGAGAGAAGAACACTAGCATGGCACTCGGATTATATCACTGAAAGCAATATTGCATACTGTCTTCGAATAGATAATGGAGAGCCAACAACTTTCTATGAGGCTACCAAAAGTCTGGATGTATCCCTATGGATGATAGCAATGCAAGAAGAGATTGAAGCCCTTCACAAGAACAAGACATGAGATCTTGTTTTGCTACCACAAAGAAAGAAGGCTACTGGCAATGAATAGGTCTACAAGATTAAGCGCGATAACAATGATCAAGCAGAGCGGTATCGTGTGAGATTGGTGGTAAAAAGATATGCTCAGAAAGAAGGTATTGACTTCAATGAGATATTTTCACCTGTAGTTCGACTAATAACAGTTAGAGTGGTTCTGGCAATGTGTGCTACGTTTGACCTGCATCTAGAACAGCTAGATGTGAAAACTATTTTTTTTCATAAAGAACTTGAAGAAGAGATTTATATGCTCTAACCAGAAAACAGGCAAGGAGAACTTGGTTTGTAGGTTGAACAAATTTCTATACGATCTCAAACAGGTGCCGAGGTGTTGGTATAAGAGATTTGATTCCTTCATCATAAGCCTTGGGTACAATAGACTCAATTCAGACTACTGCACATACTTTAGGAGGTTTGATGAAGGTAGTGACTTCATTATCTTATTATTGTACATTGATGACATATTGGTAGCTGGCTCCAACAAAGGCAAAATCCAAGAATTGAAGGCACAATTAGCTAGGGAATTTGATATGAAGGACTTGGGACCAGCAAACAAGATTTTAAGGATGCAAATTCACCAAGACAAAGGTAATAGGAAGATTCGGCTTTCTCAGAAGAATTATTTGAAGAAAATCTTGTACCGCTTCAATATGCAAGATTGTAAGTTGATTTCTACCCTACTTCTTGTTAACTTCAAGTTATCCTCTGGAATGTGTCCTAGCAATGAAACAGAGAGGATTGAGATGTCTCGAGTACCATATGCATCAGCAGTAGGAAGCCTAATGTTCACTATGATATGTACAAGACCAAACATTGCACAAGCAGTGGGAGCAGTTAGTCGATATATGACGAATCCTAGTGGAGAGTATTGGAATACTGTGAAGAGAATTCTGAGATACATCAAGGGAACCTCAGATACTGTATTATGTTACGGAGGATCATAATTTACTGTCAGAGGATATATTGATTCAGATTTTATGGGTGATCTTGACAAACGAAAATCTACTACAAGCTATGTGTTTACTCTTACAAAAGGAGCTGTAAGCTGAATTTCAAAACTGCAAACTATTGTGGCTTTATCTACAACAGAAGCAGAATATATGGTAGCTACACAAGGTTGTAAATAGGCTATTTGGATTTAAAAGTTATTGAAGGAGCTCAGGCACAAACAAGAAAAAGATGGAAGTGTGGACATAAAAAAGATTCATACAAAGGAGAACCTAGCAGATGCTTTAACCAAACTAATCAACATTGACAAGTTCTAATAGTATAGATCCTTATATGGCCTAGTAGAAATATAAGCAGCATGAAGAATTGACAAGAGAAGAAAAGAGAGATTTATCAAGTGTGAAGACATGATTAAAATTAAGTCTTCAAGTGGGAGAATATTGAATAAATCAATAATTGTAGCTCACCAACCAGTCATAATAAAAACAGTGAAAAGGCAGCCACAATAAGAATAGTAAAAAAGGAAGCCACAATAGGAATAATAAAAAGAGCAGCCGCAATATGAATAGATAAAAGGGCAACCGTAATAGCAATAGTGAAAAGAACAGCCATAATAGCAATAGTAAAAGATGATGTTCACACCACCTTTTTAGTTCTATAAATACGGATGGCTTCATCACTTGTTTTGTATCCCATTATAAATCCTCTTCTTTTTTAAGAGAGAATTCAAGCCTAGGAATTCCTCTTAGTGTCCCACTTGTTTTCTCTTAAATTATTTAGTGAGAATGTTTTCTCCTACTTTAAGAGAGAGAGAGGTTCATTTATTCTCTCCTTGTATTTAGAGAGAAGTGAGTTGTAATCTTCTTTCCATAGTAAAATTCTTCACAGTTTAATCCGTGGACATAGCTTAAATTGGGTGAACCACGTTAATTCTTTTGTGTACCTTATTTTTTTTATTTTATCCAAATTTTCTCAACTCATATTTTAGCTGTATATTATCGCTTCCGCAAAGCCGATCTCCTAACAAGCACATCGATATCCGCTACCATTATATAAGAGAATGTGTTGCAAGAAAAGATGTACAATTGAAGTATGTGAAGACTCAAGACCAAGTGGTAGATATTTTCACCAAACCACTCAAGCATGAAGATTTTCTTAAGTTAAGAAATTTACTAGGTGTCACAAATCAAGTTTAAGGGAGAGTGTTAGAAATAAATCTTTTTTTGTGATCTATTGGGCCATAATTTAGTTGTTTGGGCTTATATTGTAAGTTGGGCTTATTTTGGTGTATGTATGTGTGTCTGATAGCTCATAATTTAACATCCAAGTTTCTAGAGTATTCTTATTTTTGCTAGATTACTCTTGTATTTTGTAACATTAATAAGGTGATGGAGGTTATATAGAGCATCTAGAATCATCCTTGGAGTAGTATAAATACAGTACTCCTCCACCCATTTTGTATCAAGCAAAAGAAAAACAATTTAAGAAATAATACAAATTCTTTTCTTTTATCAAAATTCTCTCCAGTTTCTTCCATAACTTTTCTAGCCTTAAAAACATCCTATTTCCAACACAAGCTGCTACTAGAGTCTATGTTTTTAATTTGTTTTGTAATGTTTCGTCTCTAGTTAATATTTTTTTAATGCATGGTTTCAATATTACAAAAGGATATTGTTGGCATTTTTTATTCACGTCATTTAAAATACATATATATATATTGGCGTTTTTTACTGTTGCTGTTTTGTGATTGATGTCATTTTTCTAGGTATTGCTGTTTACAAACATCTTTATTTTTTGTTCACGTCGTTTTTTTTTTTTTTTTATCCTCATGTTTTGTTGTTATATATTTGTGCTGACGCCATTCTTTAATATTATTGTCGTGTTTATGCCCATGTTTCCGAAAATTAACGTGTTTCAGGTTATTGTAAATGGTAGCTTACCTATTAATTTCCAACAGAGAAATATATGTAATTCCAAGAATAAACACCAACATTTTCAACGTTAATTCCAGAGTCATCATTAAACAAGAGAATATTTAAATTTCTTTGAAGCAGACCTTTTTCTGAGCTTGCTCTTGAAGTCATATGATGTGAATTTGGTCTAAAACGGTCAATCTACGAATGTTTCAACACTCTACTCATTATCAAATATATGTATAATACATGTTTAGTTTATAAAGGAATAGGAAAGCTGACTTTTTGGTCTTTCGCTACGCCATATAACGTAAGTTAAGGATTTTGTTCTGTTCCAATGTGTTTTGTTTTATTGCTCAAGTTTCTCCGTGGAAAGTACCTAGCTAGCTACTATTTCATCTCGTTATATTCTAAGTATATGGTATACAATGTTAAGCAATAAGCTAATAGTCAAGACAAGACATAATTCAAAACTTTCTGGTATAGAGTCAATGGTCAAATGAATCAGTAGTCTATGCCGCGCTTAATAAGCTGTAACTAGACTCTATGACGACTTCTTGATAGGCAAGAATGAAAATAATAAAAACTAAAGAAAAGATAATGGAATTGATATGATGGCCTTAGCTCTTTCTAAGAGCTATTCATAGCATAAATATGAAAAGGAGAAACACAGCTCTAGAAGTTGCACTTCTAGCACCGAGTTAACCCATCATGGTTGTATACAATAAACCTATGACAATCTTTTTTCTTGTGAGCTCTCAGGAGAAATTGCCACTGTTTGCTTTGGCAATAAAGAACCCAACTTACTCTGCATTGAGAGTGAACAACAAGCCCTTCTGACCTTCAAGCAAGATTTTGTAGATCCCTCCAATAGATTGTCATCTTGGCTTGCCGGAAAGGATTGCTGCAGATGGGCCGGAATCATCTGCAACAGCAAAACTGGCCATGTTGAAGAGCTCCGCCACGATAATGTTTCATTATAAGGCAAGCTGAATCCTTCTTTACTTAATTTACTACATCTCACTCACTTAGATCTAAGCGGCAATAATTTTGAAGGGAATCTGATTCCCAGCTTCGTGGGTTCTTTCGGTAGTTTGGAATATCTTGACATCTCAGAAGCTGGATTTGTGGGAATGGTCCCTCACCAACTGGGAAACCTCACAAGTTTGCGCTTTCTTAAGGTTCAAGGTTATCCCCTATTTGTTGACAACCTTCGTTGGCTTTTTGGTCTTTCTTCACTAGAGTATCTGTTTATGAGTAGTGTGAACCTTAGTAAAACTTCTGATCACTGGGTGCAAGCAATAAACATGCTCCCTTCTTTGTCGGAATTGGACTTGTCGTTTTGTGAACTCAACCATATTGGTTCCGTATCTTTTGTTAATTTTACATCCCTTACTATCCTTAACCTCGATTCCAAGCATTTTCATTCCCCAATACCAGACTGGGTTTTTAGTCTGACTAATCTCCTCTCTCTTCACCTTCAACATAGTGAATTTTTGGGCCCATTTCCCAATGTCTCATGGAGCTTTACTTCTCTCACAACCCTTGATGTTTTTAACAATAACCTCAGTTCCACCATTCCCAACTCCCTTTATGGTATGACCAACCTGAAGTACATTTACCTCGGTTCAAATAACTTGCGAGGTGGTATCTCAAGCGCTATTCAGAATCTAACCTCTCTAGTTAGTCTTGGTTTGTCAGACAACCTTCTAGAAAGTAAAATACCATTTATGGGAAATATTTGCAGCGTAGAGGCACTGGTTTTGGGTTCTAACAAATTTGATGGGACAGTCTCAGAGACGTTTGAAATCTTATCGGGTTATCTAGCAAATAACCTGAAGTTCCTGAATTTAGATGATAATTTATTTACTGGTCAAATCATGGATCAAATTGGAGAATTCAAAAATCTAGGTGTTCTTTCCCTCAGGGGTAATATTATCTCTGGTACCATTCCAATGTCACTTGCGACACAGTTATCAGTACTAGAATTTTTAGATGTCTCTGATAACAGATTGAACGGTTCCCTTCCGAAAAGCCTTGGTTCTCTCTCAAATTTACAACAGCTTTTTATTTCCGGAAATCTTTTGGAAGGCACTGTGTCAGAAGCACACTTTGCCAACCTCACAAATTTGATTGTGTTCCATGGTCCTGGGAATTCGTTAGCTCTGAGAGTACGTCCAGATTGGATTCCTCCCTTTAATCTTTTCGACATAAGATTAAGATCCTGGAATTTGGGTCCTCAATTTCCAACACTATGGCTCAAGTCACAAAAACAAATTTCGGTTGTGGACCTGTCAAACACGGGAATTTCAGATTCTATTCCCAGTTGGTTTTGGAACTCCCCTGATTATTTTTCGACCATATGAACTTATCTCACAACCAAATCTATGGGAAAATTCCTGACATTCTTAATGTACACGATCGCGCAAGCATATACTTGAGTTCCAACAAGTTGACGGGTCCACTACCTCGTATCTCTTCTGCTTTATCAGTGCTAGACTTATCCGACAATCCCATTTCCGGAGAGCTTTCTCGCTTGTTATGCAATCCAACGGGTGTAGAAAACAGCTTGGCTATTCTTCGTCTCGGGAAAACTCGGTTATCAGCAACGATTCCTGATTGCTGGATGCACTGGAAATCATTAGCAGTGATAGATCTGGGGAGTAATGGTTTCAGTGGGGAGATACCAAGTTGCTTTGGATCTTTACGGAGTTTAGAGTCGCTGCACCTACGCAACAACAATCTTTCTGGTGAAATACCTCTTTCCCTCGTGAACTGCACAGAACTAAGGGTCATCGACTTCGGTCTGAATAGGATCGCAGGAAGCATACCAAGATGGATCGGAATTGGTCTCCAAAAACTAATATTCTTTGGTGCTCGTTCAAACAAGTTGAAAGACCAGATTCCAAGTGAGCTCTGTGACCATACTGCCCTTCAAATCTTGGATGTTGATGACAACAACTTGTCCGGAACAATACCTGATTGTTTCGGCAACTTCAAGGCCATGGCTACTAAACCACAACAAGAAGAACCCATCGTGGTCAATCTCTTCTCTTTTGCACTGTACTTGGAGAATGCGTTTGTGGTGACAAAAGGAAGGGAAGACCAATACAGCACCATCCTCAGATTACTAACCAGCCTAGATGACGCAGCAGATTACTAGATTTCGCTCTAATTTGAGTTCTCACAACGAGAAAATAAATAAATAAAATTCTCTAAGAAAATTTAGAAAAGAAAACTAAGATTTTGATTGAAGATTGGATAATTATAACTCTTGCCAATGAAGGTAATTTATACAAGTTTAGGATTAATTTAAACCATCCAATAAAATAATTCTAAGAAATTTACAACCATACAATTAGCACCTACTAACCAAACATACTTAAATTGTTCATCTAACATATTTCAAATAAAAAAATTGTTTACCTAACACACTTCAAATAAATAAGCTAAATAATTTAACATATTTAAAAAAAAAAAGTCTATAATACCTAACACATAAAAGTATTCTACTAACCAATGGAATGTTCATTAGATTGGGTTTGGAATTTTGGGCTTTAACTTTGGATCATGGATGTGGGCTGCTACATCAGTTCTCCCCCTCTTGAAAAAAAAACTCGTCCTTGAGTTGCTCAAGGTATGACTTCCGGTCCATGGTGCTCGTACAGGTTTTGAACATTGAAGGTCTTAGAAATTATGTAGCTATCTGGTAGATCGATGACATATGTATTATCATTATTCTTTTGAATAATATGAAAAGGGTCAATTTTCTTCTGCTTAAGTTTATTGTACTCTCCTACTAGAAGTCTTTCTTTACGTAAATGAACCATTACAAAATCGCCATCTTTAAAAGTCTTGAATCTTCTGTGCTTGTCAGCATTAGCCTTGTATTTTACAGTGGACTCTTCTAACTTTCTTTTCACTTATTCATAGATATTGATCACCTTATTAATCAAATGATCGGCAATAATGCTCATCCCTGGAAGTTTTGGTAAAGGTACCAAGTCGAGAGTATGCAATGGAGGACGAATATAAACAATTTCAAATGAAGATTTATCACTGGAACGATTTGGCACATTGTTGTAAGCAAACTCAGCTTGCGGTAGAACATTCTCCCATTATCTTAGGTTTTCTTTAATCAAGCACCGTAAAATATTACCTAGTATGCGATTAGTGACTTCGGTTTGCCCATCTGTTTGGGGATAATAAGTGCTACTAAATTGCAAGGTAGTATCAAGTGTCTTACATAAAGTGCGCCAAAAATGACTAAGAAAATTACTATCACGATCAGAGACTATTGTCCTTGGTAACTCATGCAGACGAACAATCTCTCGAAAGAACAATTAAGCAATATGGGTAGTATCTAAAGTTTTCTTACAGGGAATAAAATAAGCCATTTTTGAAAAATGATCTACCGCAACAAAGATAGAATTCAAACATTTTTGTGTTTGTGGTAGTCCTAAGATGAAATCTATGGACAAATCTTCCCAAGGCGCATCAGGAACAGGAAGTGATATGTACAACCTAATGTTTTGAGCTTGTCCCTTTGCATTCTAGTATATATAACAATGCTTGACAAATTTCTCGATATCACGCTTAAAATGTGGCCAAAAATATCGATCTTCTACTAATAAAACAGTTTTGTCTCGCCCCATATATCCTCTTAATCCTCCTGCGTGTAGTTCCTGAATGATGTGTACTCTGAGAGATTCTCGAGGAATACATAAATGATTTTCAAAGAATAGAAAACCATCATGTATTTGATGTTTATTTGCAACTCTATTAATGCATTTTTCCCATTCTTCCTTGAAATCTTCATCATCAGTGTATAAATCTTTCAAATAATCAAAATCGATTATTTTATTTTAAACAGCAGTTAGTAACATAACTCGGCGACTCAATGCATCAACAACCTTGTTTAATTATCCTGACTTATGCTTGAGAGAGAAAGTGAACTTCTGGATATAGGAAATTTATCGAGTATGCATTCGATTTGATTTGAAAGAGTTGTTGAGGTACTTAAGAGCTTGATGATCCGTATTGAGGATGAATTCCTTCTACACTAGATACGGTTCCCATTGTTGTAATATACAAACTATCGCATATAATTCTTGTTTGTATGTTGACCACTTCTTTCTGGCTTCGCTGAGCTTTTTACTAAAGAAAGCTATTGGCTTCATATCCTGGGATAGAACAGCTCCAACTCCTACGCCAAAAGCGTTGCAATCAACTTCAAAAATTTTGTCAAAGTCAGAAAGTGCAAGGACGGGTGCATTTGTGAGTTTTTCCTTCAAGACAGCAAAACTCTATTATGCTTCTTCTATCTAAAGGAATTGCTTTTGCTTTAAACAATCGGTGAGTGTTGCAGCTATAGTGCTGAAGTTTCTCACAAATCGTCTATAGAACGTTGCAAGACCATGACAACTCTGAACTTCTATAATAGTCTTCGATATTGGCCATTCTCAGATAGCCTTTATTTTATCTTGATCGACTTTGATTCTGTCAGAACTTACAACAAAGCCCAAGAAGACTAAGCTGTCAGTCATGAAGCTGCATTTTTTCAGGTTGACATACAACTGATTCTTACGAAGTGTATTAAAAACTTCGGTCAAGTGTTGTAGATGTTCTTTCTCATTCTGACTATAGACTAAAATGTCATCAAAATAAACTACGACAAATCTTCCAATGAAGGGTTAGAATACCTGATTCATTAACTTTATGAAAGTACTCGGGGTATTGGATAGACTGAACGGTATAACTAACCACTCATATAGTCCTTCATGTGTTTTGAATGCAGTTTTCCATTCATCTCCAGGATGAATACGAATCTGATGGTATCTGCTCTGCAAATCAATCTTGGAAAAGTGTTTCGATCCTCCCAATCTATCAAGCATATCATCCAATCGTGGGATAGGAAATCGATATCATATCGTAATCTTGTTGATGGCTTGACTATCAATGCATATCCTCCAGCTTCCGTCTTTCTTCGGTGTTAGGGGTGCAGGTACAGCCACGGGGCCCATACTTTCTCTAATCATCCCTTTCTTGAGGAGATCTTGGACTTGTATTTGTAGGATCTCATACTCCTTAGGACTCATGTGGTAGTGCGGTAAACTCGGTAGACTTGCTCCAGGAACAAGATCAATCTAGTGTTGAATATTTCGCAGGGGTGGTAAGCCAGCGGGTAACTCCTCAGGAACGATGTCTTCAAATTCAGACGATAATATTTGAACTTGTACAGGAATATTGGTAGGAGTATATGTCTCTTTAGGTACAAACAGAACGTTGGTCCTGGTGGAGGTTGTTTGGTTATTTTGTAGCTTCAGAGGAGCCAGAGTAATCTTCATATCATCCTTGTGGAAGTTGTATGTGTTAGCTTTACCATTATCTATAGTGTTTAAATCGAATTGCCACGGTTGACCAAGCAACATATGACAGGCATCCATATCAACAATATCACATAATACCTCATCTTTGTATTTACCGATGGAGAAAGGAACTCGACATTGTTATGTCACCTTTGTTCACTGACGTCTTTGATTCAGCCAATGCGATACGACGCAATATGTGGTTGGGTTGGCAGTTGTAACTTGTCCACCATAGTCTTTGATACTATATTCTTGCTACTCCCACTATCAATGATAAGATCACACACTCGTTGTTCAACCGTACAGCGAGTCTTGAAGATGTTTCTGTCGTTGCATATCCTCTTCCTTCTTTAGCATATACATTAATCGTCTTATTATCAAGGAAATACCTTCATCTCCATAAATGACTTCCTCAGGTTCAACTTCATCTACGTACTCCTCATCCTCGAAACACGCTTCGTCTCTTTCAACTTTGTCATCATGTGTGATTAGATTGACGAGTCTGTTCTGACGACATTGATTTGAATAGTGGCCTATTTATCCACAACGATAATATTTATTACCTATCGGGACTGCATAAGGGTTGTTAGTGTTGTTGTTGCCTACTTCTCTTTGTAGTCGAGCGGTTGGTTAGTTGTGAGAAGGAGTTGGTCTTACAGCTTCATCATGTGGTCTTGCTATGGCCTTCACTTTGCTCAAATCAGATCTTTGTGGCGGTGAAGAGGATTGTGCAATTGTTGGATTGCGATTTGTCCTTTTGTTGAGTTGAGTTTTAATTTTCAAAGCGAGTTGAATTGTGCTAGACAAAGTATTATGAGATTGTTTGAATACCTCGTCTTGTATGTTTGTACGAAATCCATCAATGAATCTTGAAATCTTTTGACTTTCAGATTCGCGAATGTCGACTCGGGTAGCCAGTTTGTGAAACTCGGTTATATATTCTTATATTGTCCGATATATTTGTCGGCAATGTTAATATCGACTGAAAAGTGCTTGTTCGTAATCTGGAGATAGGAAGTGCTCGATCATCAATTGTTTCATTCGCCACCAAGTGTGAACTTTGTTTCTCCCTTGCTGAATACATGTCATTTGTAATTGATCCCAGCAAGCTAACGCGCCTCCTTTGAGTCGATAAGCCACCAATTTGACCTTCATGTATTCTTACGTACTCCAATATTCCTAGAACTTCTCTTCTTCAGCTAGCCAATCAAGGAATTCTTCAATCACGAATAGACTATTAAATTGCGGAATCTCCATCTTCATGTGGTAGTCATTTTGCCGAGGTCCTTGGTTGTTTTTGGGCATGGCTAGTCCCTCATCATCTTCACTATTAATCTTCATTTTAGAAAAGTTGATTTCGATGCTGCCTAAAATTTCCAAGAGGATCAACTTCGTTACGTCTTCGTTGTTCATAATTGTTGTTTTGTCCCCCAAGAAAGTGTTGAGTTAAATTTGTAGGCATTGTCTCTAGATTCTGTAATCTTCTATCAAGTGCACCCACAGACTTCTTCCTTCGTTGTGAACTCTTCCACAGCAGGATTTTGTTAGCTAGACTCTCCGTCTGACATTTTGTTTTTTACTTTTTACTTTTGTTTCCTTTTATAGGAAAGAAAATAGTACAAACTTTTAAAAGTAAATAAAAATAAAATTTTTTTTTTACTTTTTTTTTTACTTTTTACTTTTTTTTTTTACTCTTATAGGAAAAAAAATAGTACAAACTCTTAAAAGTAAAAAACAAAAAAAATAGAACTCTCAAAAATCTAAGTAATAAAAAAAATAAAGCTTACAAAAATGTATATATTACCTTAAAGAAATGAAGCAAGTTCTCCACGGTGAAAACCTTGATATACACCCTTTTTTTTTTTTTTGGAAACAAAGATAGTGTATGGAAGGGTTATATGTGTATGTATGGTAAATAATTATTATAGGAAGGTAATGGTAAGGATTTGATAATGAAGGTGATGATGAAATAAGGGGACTTTTTTTTATGGAAATAGTGTAGGATGACGGTAACAGGAAAGCTATGTCTGATACAGAGGTAAGCTCTAGTACCAATTGACGCAGCGGGTTGTTAGATTTTGCTCTAACTTGCGTTCTCACAACGAGAAAAGAAATAAATAAAATTTTCAAAGAGAATTTAGAAGAGAAAACTAAGATTTTGATTAAAGATTGGATGATTACAACTCTTGCCAATGAAGGTAATTTATACAAGTTTAGGATTAATCTAAACTATCCAATAAAATAATTCTAAGAAACTTACAACCATATACCTAGCACCTACCAACCAAACATACTTAAATTGTTCACCTAACATACTTCAAATAAACAAATTATTCACCTAACACACTTCAAATAAACAAGCTAAATAATCTAACATATTTCAAAAAAGATAAATCTACAGTACTTAATACACAAAAACATTCTACTAATCAATAGAATGTTCATTAGATTGAGTTTTGAAATTTTGGGCCTTTAACTTTGGATCATGGACGTGGGTTGCTACATCACTAGACCTCTCACAAAACAACTTCTCAGGAGAGATACCGAAACAGCTTACGAGTCTCCAAGGGTTGGTTTGGCTAAACCTGTCCGGTAATCATTTCAGAGGAAGCATTCCCGATAAGATCGGCGACATGAGTTGGATTCTATCTCTTGATATCTCGAGGAACCAACTGTCTGGTGAACTCCCCACGAGCTTGTCCAAACTGAATTTCCTAAGTCACTTGAATGTGTCGTACAACAACTTCTCAGGAGAAATCCCATTGAGCACCCAACTGCAGAGTATGGAGGCTTCTAGCTTCATTGGGAACCAACTATGTGGACCTCCACTCCCCAAAGATGCAGAGATGAAGATCATAACACAAAAGGTGGAGATGCAGGTGGAGGAAAAGAGGGCGAAGAAGAAGACGAGTACTGGTTTCGATTGGGAGTAGCTGTTGGATTCGGAGTGGGATTTTTGGGTATCATTGGACCATTGGTGTTTTGCAGATTTTGGAGACGTGCTTACTTCTGGTTTATTCAGGTGTATATTTGGTACGAGATTTTGGATTGCTTTATCAAACTTAAATACATGGTGATCAAACATTAATTCACTCCATTGTATGTAATTGTCAATGTAACAATAATATTGAACTGCTTGTAGGTTTTGTGGAATGAAGCTCTTTATGTTAAAGTTAAAATTTTCAGCCGCTGCAACTGTCGAATTTAAGCCATGATAGATAGTGACAACATTGCCTACAGTGGTGATCCTATACGTATACATGATAAAACAAAAACAGAGGATCATAAGTTCATTATGAATACTCTTGCCGTTAGAGTTTCATTATTCAAATGGGACACTCTTGGTTTCAATGTTTCACTTCCCCTGTCATTTATCATATTATTTGTTTGGTGTATTACATAATAGTTGTACCCTAAATGGCATAAAAACACCTAAATTATAATTTTACTCACTAAACAATTTAAATTTTGAATTTTCGCACCTCTTTATCGTTTCTAAATCGGGATATTATCATTTTTATACTCTGTATTTTGATATTTTATTCAAATTATACTTTTTGTTTTAGTTATTGTCAACATTGATCCTTAGATTTGAAATCTGTTACAAATTTATATCCTGACACCAATTTAGAGTAGTTAATTTACCAAATTACCGTTTAAAAAATTGAAAATAAACCATATAAAAACTTATCTGATAATAAGTTTATTAAATCATCTTGGTAAATTAACTGCTCTAAATTAGTGCCAGGTATAAATTTATAACAAATATGAAATCTAAGGGTCAATATTGATAATAACCAAAACAGAAAGTATAAACTGAACAAAATGTTAAAATACAAGGTATAAAAATGATAATTTTCCTTTCTAAATCTTATTATGTACTCTTATCAATGTAATTCATTTAATAAAAAAATAATTTTAAAAACAACTTAGTCAATCAAATATCTTGATTTCATTGATTTTTTCCGACATCAGTGGGAGTTTATATTTCTTTTTCTTTTTTTAATAATAAGAGTTTGTATATCTCCCTAGATACAAAACAAAAATATGAGGAGAGAATATTATATATAACAACTACGATGGCAAATTATTTTTGATCGAATAATTGTAAAAACAAAACAAAAACTCTAGCCAAGAAATAACAAGTTTGGTAATTCCGGAAAACAAAGAAAAAAAAATTAAGACAAGTGTGGTAATTTTTCCTTGATGCCTTTACCGCCAAATGAGAAACGCCTATTTCTTGTTCTTGATGACATAAAATTAAGACTCACTCTACGTGACAACAAGAACATTCAAGCCAATTTATCAGAAGGCGAGAAAACAAAACATTTACTATTAAGGCAAAGGTTGGACACATCAATATGGATTAGAATGACACATTGATCATGTGAACAGAAAGTAGTTTGAGCTCGTTAATTACTCGATCTCCTGATTGAATTTCTCTTTACATAAAAGTTTACTACTAGTGGGTTGTTTGGTGATCATAATCATGTGTGACTTATTTACATAAGAAATTATGTAAAGGTGTCAACTTTTCAATGTAAAGGTATATTACTTGATGAAAAGATAGGCTTTTTATATAATAAATTGCTAACACATCGAAAAGATGAGAACGAGACTCGCACGTCGTGTTTTTATATTCGATTGTGTTAAAATATTTTATTTTGCAGTTTTTTTTTGGTTAACCAAGACAAAAAATGAATATCAGCTCTTTTTGGTGAAAAGTTCTGCCTTATATTCTCCTGTTTTTTCTGAAAAAATTACAGTAGTAATCTATATCTTTGAGTACCTTAAAACACCATTTTTGCATTGTTTCTAAACTGAAAACACAGCCAACATTTGTGGCATTAGAGCTGGAATTGCAGCAAAGTTTAAGCTCCAAATAGAGAAGAAAAAACGGGTTTGAAGAGGAAGAACCATGGCCAGAACAAGTGGTTCAAGTATGAACGTCCAACAGCCATATGTACCCATTTTTGATGGAGAAAACTATGATTTCTAGTGTGTGAAGATGAAGACTTCGTTAATAGCATCTGATTTGTGGGATATAGTCAAAGATGGGTATACGGAAGGTAGTCCGGGCACAAATCTGTCAGAAGGTCAACAAAATAAGTTGAGGGAAGACAAGCAACGGAATGCAAGTGCACTCTCACTACTGCACAAGGCTATTGCTGACCATATTTTTCCAAGAATCTTGAGGACAACTAAAGCTAAAGATGCTTAGGAAATTTTACAAGAAGAATCCTTGGGAGATTCAAAGGTAAGAGATATCAAACTTCAAGCCTTGAGAAAAGATTTTGAAAATATGAGAATGAAGGATAATGAAAGTATAAAAGATTACTCTTCTATATTTACAGAACTTGTTAATCAAATGAAGATATATAGTGAAGATGTTCCTGATATGAAAATTGTGGATAAGAGTTTGATTAGCTTGCCTGAAAAATTTGACTCCAAAGTTTCTGTTATTGAAGAAACCAAAGACACAACAAAGTTGAGTCTCCAAGAATTAATGGGTTCTTTAAAGTCATTTGAGTAAAGAATGTTACAACACTCTGAAAAACTCGTAGAGAGTGCATTTCAATCTAAGCTTAATATTGGACTCAAAAGTAATGAAAGACAGCCACAAAATACTGAACAAAAAAGGGAAATGTTATCTAGAGCTGGAAGACAAAGTAAAAGAAGAGGAAGAAATTCAAGAGGCAGAGATATAGGCAACCTTGATAGAAGATCTATTGAAGAAGGATTAGGTCCACGATGTAAGATTTGCAAACGAAGTAGTCATATTAAAGATGATTGTTGGTTCAAAGGAAAGCCGCAATGTTATAACTGTAAGAAATTTGGGCATGTGTAAAAGGATTGTAGATTTAAAAATACGCAATAAGTAAGTGTTACAGTAGAAAAGGAAGGTGAAACAAGCTTGTTTTATGCTCATCAAAGCACTTCTGAATCGAATAATGAGGTGTATCTTGCAAGTGGCAGCTGCTCCAATGATGGTGAAACAAAATGGTTCTTAGTTAGTGCTTGCACTAGCCATATGACAGCAAACAAGGATATTTTTCTTGATATGGATAGTATAGCAACATCTAAAGTAATCCTTGGAAATGGTTCTTTGGTGGATGTGAAAGGAATGGGAACTATTAGAGTTCAAACGAAGAAAGGGTCAAGATCCATTAGATATGTTCTTTATATTCCTGAGTTGGATCAAAATTTGTTGAGCATTGGGCAACTAGTTGAGAATGGCTACTCATTGAATTTCGAAGATAATTGTTGTACCACTTATGACAAGGGAAATGAGAGACTGTTGTTGGCAAAGCTAAAAATGGAGAACTGAAGCTTCCTACTCAATTTCAAGCATGGCAATGAAGGAGCATTGAAGGCACAAGTTAGTAATGATCATGGCTATGGCACCAAAGGCTTAGGCATCTCAATTTTCAAGGTCTCAAACTGCTGCATCAGAAAAATATGTACAATGGCTTCCAAGAATTGAAGAAAAAAATGAAGTTCATAAAGGATGTGCACTTAGCATCACTGACAACCATTCCAAAAAGGAGTAGCTTGGTGAGCAAAAGTACCACTTGAATTGGTACATACAGATGTTTGTGGACCAATGCAGACTCTCATTCACAAAATAGGTCTTTATTCTCTTTGTTGATGATTTTACAAGAATGACATGAGTTTATTTTATGAGGCAATGATCTGAAGTTTTACCATATTCAAAAAGTTCAAAAATTTTGTTCAAAAACAAAGTGGCCATTTTATAAAGATTTTGAGAAGTGACAGTGGCAAAGAGTATACTTCAAGGGAGTTCGATCAATTTTGTGAAGATGAAGGAATAGAAAGACAACTTACTGTTGGTTATACTCCAAAACAAAATGGCATATCGGAAAGGAAGAATCAAACTATTATGGAAATGGCAAAGTCCATGTTGCATGAGAAGAAACTTCCTAAGACTTTTTGGGCTAGAGCTATTTATACAGCTCTATGTCTAATTAACAGGTGTCTAACTAAAGCAGCATGAAATCAAACTCCCACAGAAGTTTGGAATAGAAGAAAACCATCTGTGAAGCATTGTATGCTATGCTCAGGTTCTAAAAGAAAAAAGGTACAAGCTTGATAAAGCTAGTGAAAAGTGAATCTTTGTTGGTTATAGCTCACAATCAAAAGGCTATAGATTATACAGTTTGAAGAACAAGAAATTCATTATCAGTCGTGATGTTTTGTTTGATGAGAGTTCTACATAGAATTGGGAGAAAGAAGAAAGAGAGAAAGATGTTGTTATTCCAATCATTTTACCCCAAGAATCAGCCATTGAAGAAGAAGAATATTCAGAAGATTCAATTCCGCCAAGTTCATCATTAGCACCAAGTAGTCCCTCAAGCTCAAATTCATCTTCGCCAAGCTCAACCCTACAAAAAATGAGAAGTTTGAGTGACGTATATGAAAGATGCAATTTTTGTGTCGTTGAACCAGAAAGTTTTGAAGAAGCTGTGAAATAAGACTGTTGGAAAAAGGCTATGCAAGAAGAGATTGATGTTATCAGAAAGAATCAGACTTAGGAACTTGTTCCTAGGACAAAAACCAAAGAAGTTATTAGGGTGAAATAGATTTACAAGGTAAAATGCAATTCTGATGACTCAGTTCAAAGAAACAAAGCAAGGCTAGTTGATAAAGGTTATGCACAACAGCCCGGCGTTTACTTTTATGAAACATTTGCTCCAATTGCTCATTTAGACACTGTGAGAATTCTTATTGCTCTTGCTGCTCAAAAGGGTTGGTTATTATACAAACTTGATGTCAAATCAGCTTTTCTGAATGAAGAATTAAAAAAAGAGGTGTATGTCGAACGACCTCAAGGCTATAGAGTTATAGGAGAAGAAGAAAAAGTTTACAAGCTTAAAAAGGCTTTGTATGGACTTAAACAAGCACCAAGAGCATGGTACAGCCAGATTGATAATTATTTCCTTGAAAAAGGATTCAGCAAAAGCAAAAGTGAGCCAACACTATATGTGAAGCAAAAGGATTCAGCAAAAGCAAAAGTGAGCCAACACTATATGTGAAGCAACAAAGTGAGTTTAATATTCTTATTGTTGCCTTGTATGTTGATGATTTGGTGTTTACTGGAAATAATGAGAAAATGATTGATGATTTCAAGATGAAAACGATGAAAAAGTATGAAATGAGTGATTATGGATTGTTGCATCATTTTATTGGCACGGAGATTCATCGAGATAATAATAAAGTTTTTATTTGCCAAAGGAAGTATGCTGAAAAAATTTTGAAAAACTTCAAAATGTTTGGTTGCAAATCAGTGATCACTCCACTTGTTTGTAATGAAAAGTTAATGAAAGAAGATGGTGAAAAGAAGGTTGATGAAACACTCTAGAAGTTTGGTTGGAAATTTATTGTATCTTATTGCCACTAGACTAGATATTGTGTTTGATGCGAGTTTGTTGTCAAGGTTCATGAATAGTCCTAGCCAAGTTCACTTTGGTGTTGGAAAAAGAATCTTGAGATACTTTCAAGGCAAAGTGAATTATAGAATCAGATTTGGAAGAAATCCTTATGTGAAGCTAGTTGGGTTCTATGGTAGTGATTGGGAAGGATGTGCAAATGATACGAAGAGCACCTGAGGCTATGTTTTTTCTCTTGGCTCAGGAATGTTTTCTTGGCTATCAAAGAAGCAACAATCAGTTGCTCAGTCTTCAGCTGAAGCAGAGTATATGCCAACTTCTATAACAACTTCCCAAGTAATTTGGCTTAGGAGAATCTTAGAAGATATTGGAGAAAAGCAACCAGCTCCTACAGAGTTGCTTTTTGACAACAAATCAGCAATTTTCATAGCAAATAATCCTTGTTTTCAGAGCAGAACCAAAACACATTGCAATCAAATATCACTTTATAAGATAAGCCATTGAAGATGAAGAGATTCAGCTCAACTATTGTAAGTTTGAAGAGCAAATGGCAGATATCTTGACCAAGGCACTTCCTATAGCAAAGTTTCAACAACTCAGGCGAGCACTTGGACTTCAAGAGCAGCACACTAAAATGGGAGAATGTTAATATATTTTATTGTATTGCTGTAGTTTATTTTTGGTTACTTTGGTTAAGTTATTTTACTCAGCTTAGTCTATATGTAAATCAATGATTATGATGTAAACAAATGTAAGGCTGAGATTAAAAAGCAATATGTATCAAAGAAGCATCTAGTACTTCCTTTTACATTTCAGGATCTGAAAAAATCAGACCTGCAGAAAATGAATATCAGCTCCTTTTGGTGAAAAGATTTGCCCCATATTCATCTGTTTTTTCTGACAAAATTACAACAGCAATCTATATCTTTTGAGTACCTTAAAACACCATTTTCGCATTGTTTCTAAGCTAAAATCACAGCCAACAGATTGCAACAATGAAGACAGAGCTTTTTCCATATAGCACTTGGATTCAGGTGAAGCAAATGGGGAGTGGACACGAAAGATATGTACTTTTTCTTCCACTTTTCTTGTCTAATAAAACAAAGGTTTAGTATCAGTTTTTATATCTTAAGGATCAAGAAAAATTATCATTATAAAAGTTGTACACTTTTAATTCCGGACGTTAGGGTAAGAAAACATTACTACATTGTTGAGTCGGTACTAGATAGGGATTCCTGTGGTTATAAACTTAGCTAGCCTGATTAATAACTACACTTATTTACAAAATTGAGGTCTAAAGCTCAAATCTCCACCAATTATCATAAAAAATAAGGCGATTAAGTGCGAACAGATTCGCGTTCAATGAATCAAAGTGAAACAATGAAAGACGGAAAGGCAATATTTAAAAAGAAAAAAAAAGTATCAACTATTATGTCTCACTAATCAATGGTATAAAGCTTTCTCCTCTTTTGAAGTTCAGCAAGTGTGCATTATCAGGAGAAAAATTAAAATTCAGAGAGTGGCTTTCACAAGCTTTGCATCCAATATGATAACTCAAAGGTTCGTTCTGTTTGCAAACTTTTGGAGCGTGTTCATGTTGTTCATAGATTGTGCTGTGAGTTATGAAACGTCTTCCAACATTAGGTGCATAGAGAAGGAAAAGCAAGCCCTGCTCGAGTTTAAAAAAGGCCTAGCTGATCACTCGAACATTCTTTCATCGTGGTCAGCCGAAAATCGTGATTGTTGCGAGTGGAGAGGAATAACATGCAACAACCAAACTGGTGGTATCATCATGCTTGATCTTATGGAGAGGTCTTTGGCAGGTATGATCAACGTTTCATTGTTACTCGAATTGCAATACCTAAGCTACTTGAAGCTTAGTTATAATGACTTTCATGGAGGCAGGATTCCAAATGATATCGGTCGTTTTAATCAACTCAAAGAGCTCGGACTAGCACAAGCTGGTTTTGTTGGACCAATTCCTCACCAACTTGGTAATCTTTCAGATTTGCAGACTCTTGGCCTTTCAAGAAATAATTTGACTGTCGATAACCTTGATTGGTTGTCTGGTCTTTCTTCTTTGAGCTCCCTTCTCCTGTCAGATGTAACCCTTTCTAAAGTCGTCAATTGGCCTCTATCTATAAGCAAGCTCCCTTCTCTGTCAGAGCTGTAGTTACCTGGGTGTAATCTTCACGATGTCAATCCTGAATCGCCTCCTCTAATTACCTATCCCACTTCTCATCGATACCTCTCACTCTCCCAAAATAGCCTTAACGCTTCAATATTTTCTTGGATACTCAATTTCAGTAGCAGTCTTGTTGAAATTAACTTAAGTAGAAACCAGTTGAAAGGTCCAATCCCAGATGTTTTCTCCAACATGGTTTCTTTGTTGTCTCTGGATCTTTCTTATAATCAACTCGAAGGCGGGATACCAAAATCATTTTAAAACCTATGTAGCTTGATGTCCTTAGATTTGTCGTCTAACAGATTTTCTGATTAGGCTTCATGATTCTCTGAAGAATTTGTCATGTGCTGAGAATACGTTGGAGTACCTTTATTTAAGCAATAACAGATCCTTGGGGCCTTTTCCAGATCTGACAGAATACTTAACTTTGAGAATATTGAAGGTTGATAATAATACCGGTTTGAGTTTGGGAGGCCCTCTCCCAAAAAATCTTGGCCAACATAACAAGCTAGATTCCTTGAGCTTAGTTGATAATAAATTAAGCGGGCCATTATCAGATTTTACAGAGCTTTCATCCTTAACATCGTTATTTCTTAAAAACAATCAACTGAATTTAGCTATACCCAAGAGTATGGGGAAACTTTCTAGCCTCAGAATGTTGGATCTTTCTAACAATTCCTTACATGGCGTCGTTACTGAAGCCCACTTTTCAAATCTCTCTCGCTTATGGTTTCTTGATATTTCTCACAATTCTTTCTTGTCTTTTAACTTCAATTCTGATTGGATTCCACCTTTTCAACTTGATACACTGCATATGACCTCTTGCGACGTAGGCTCTTTTCCTATTTGGCTTCGAACACAGAGGAAACTTTCGACCCTTGACATGGCCAATGCTAATATTTCTGATGCAATACCTGATTGGTTTTGGAACAACCTATCTTCCCCCTGGTATAACCTGAATCTCTCGTTCAACCAAATTCATGGGAAGTTGCCAAACCTGTCATCAATGAACTACCTCTCGGGTGTAATTGATTTGAGTTCCAACCACTTGTCCGGTCCACTCCCACCATTTCCGCCGAACACAACATTTTTTAGACTCCAAAATAAGTTCTCAGGAACCTTATCTTTCTTATGTGAAATGCGACATTCTGTCTCGATTTTCCTCAACCTTTCTGATAACAGACTCTCAGGAGAGCTTCCAAACTGCTGGATGCAATTCAAGAACTTGTCATTCTTGAACCTGGCAAATAATCATTTCTCAGGGAAATTACCAGCCTCCTTAGGCTATTTACCCCAAA
>JXTB01000151.1:696225-719055 GCA_002914805.1 Parasponia andersonii | reverse complement strand
CCTACAAGTTGGTGCAGTCTACAAGCTCTTCAAATATTGGACCTCTCCCAAAACAAACTTATCTGGAGCTTTACCGCAATGCTTTAACAATATGAACTCCATGAAATCTGAAGTCACTGGTTATGAACTCCAATTTTTTGTGTGAACCTCCTCTCTCTGAATGCATAGCTTCCATATATGTAGTCTTCGGATAGTGAACAGTGTTCTTCTCTATCTTTGGAAAAGTAAATATATATTCATGAGTACCTTTCACTTCCAGATCTTTTTAAACCATCATGGGCCGAGATTTCTGTGACCTCTTCTGCGCTACTGCGGCCTGATTTTCGCCGCCTCCTATGGCTTCAATCTGTCAGGGGCGAGATTTGGGCACATCGCCGTTCTGTCAGGACGGCTTGTCCCTGCGCGCGCACCTACCCAGAAACGCATTAAATGCTCTGTCCGGGTCTGGAGCCGCGGGGCTGTTTTCCATTGCATCCAGTCTGAAGACCCTTGGGGCTTCTGACCCCTACGACTGTTGAGGTGAGGGTCGCTGTTCCTAGACAGCAGACCCTTGGGGCTTCAGACCGCCAGCTGTCGTGGATTCGAGGTCTGACCGACTGAACCGTTTGGGATCAGTGGTGGATTCTGCCTTAAATTCGGAAGACCTATAGGCCGAAGGCGAGATCACGTGCGATCCGCGTGACCCCTCTCGTGGTTCAAGGTTCAGGAATGGGCCCCACAGGAATAAAGATGGAGTTTGGAAGAAATCTTTATCTCATGCGAAGCATCGATATTTCGAGCAATCACTTGAGTGGAGTGATCCCCGAGAGTATAACAAGCCTGCTAAAACTGAAGTCTCTGAATCTATCAATAAATAATCTGACTGGAAGTATTCCAGACAACTTTGATCAGTTGAAGGAAATTTAGAATCCTTTGATTTGTCAACAAACCGGATATGTGGTAAAATTCCTACAAGCTTCTCAGCAAACTGGACTTGTCTTACAACAAGTTGACAGGCAGAATTCCGTCAAGCACTCAACTACAGGGTTTTCCAGCTTCTGCACATTTATGGGAAACGACGGACTTTTTGGACCGCCACTCACAGAGGATTTACCAAAAAAACCGAACAAAACAAGACCCTGGGGTTGTCAATGATATCAACAAAGCAAATGAGGATGGTTACATAACCTTTGGCTTCTATGTCAGTAGTGCCATTGGATTTATTGTAGGATTCTGGGGAATAATTTGTGGCACTTTACTGTTCAGTAACTCTTCTATTTCCGATTCTGGAATCGTACAGAAGATTGGATCTATGTGACAACAAGAGTATTGAAGGCAAGATTGCTAAGAAGGCTCACAAATCACAACTAAAATGGTAAGGCTACTCATTTTCTCACTGATGGCTAGTTATTTATTTTTCTTCATTTATATTTCTCGGATTCCATTTAACATTCAATAATGCCATTAGAAAATCATACCATACCATCTATGTTTCAAGTCTTGACTTAGCATAAAAGTTCCAGATATCTTGATACATAAGCTATCCCCTAGAGTCGAGTTATATATACTGTGGAAGGTTTCGGATACATCCTAAAAGTTTCCCTTTCACATCCACTGTGTGTTTCTTTTCTTATTATTATTATTTTTTTTTTTTTCCAAAGAACAAAAATGAGAGTATTATTCAGCATTCTGTGTCTATATAATCAGGTATTACAGAGTTTAGACTGTATACTCAAGTAAGAATTGTTGATAGTAACAAAAGTTTCTGATAAATGAGAAGAAAGTTCTAATAACGATTAACGAAGAAAGAAAGCAAGTAAGTCCAATTAATAATGCTCAAATGATTAATGCAGAAATAGATAAATTGGTGTAACAAAAATAAAGAGATTGGTATAACAAAAATAAAGCGACCCTTCATTAAAATAAAAATATGAAAAGATTATAGTTTGAGAAATCTACCCATTCCGAATCATTGGATGACAGATTATAGTGTTTCGGATTATCCTAGGTTTCCTCCTTCCTCGTATGTTTTTGTCTATCAAGCTGGTCTTCCAGTTGATGTCCTTCTTTAATGGTCTGCTGTTGTCCTATTTCACTTCTATTTTCTTGTTGCATATGATGTCGTTTTTATGCTAACATCGTTTTGAGGTTACTGTCGTTTCCCACGATAATATCGTTTTCTTACTATTGTCACGCTTTTTAGGCCATTATTGTTTCCCAATATTCATGTCGTTTTCCTAGATAATGTCGTCTCTTATTATTGTCGTGTTTTCATGTTGACTTTGGCTCCATTTTTATGTTACTATTGATGCGTCGTGTTTTCATGTTGACTTTGGCTCCATTTTTATGTTACTATTGATGCGTCGTGTTTTCATGTTGACTTTGATTCCATTTTTATGTTACCATTGATGCGTCTGTCTAAATCTGATGTCGCTTTCTGAAGTTGAAGTCGGTTTTCAGTATTGATCTCGTTTTTTCATAACCTTTGTCCATCAAAGTTATACTCGTCTTTTTTTTCACGATATCGTAAAAACGATATTAATGTCGTTTTGGGGAGATTATGCTGTTTGTTCTGCCCTGTTCACGTCCACTGCCCCTGCGGATTTGGATCTTAGGATTTAATGTTGCAGTGCAATATCAAATCAAGATCCATTTATCACACTTATTTATTTGGTGGGTTAAAAAAAAGATAAGAACCTGAAAGTGTGCTAAAAATATTTTACAATGGTGTTTCAAGGTTTCGATTTGCATGACCTTTGAAATTTACCCAGCTATACTACGACCTCGATTTGGTCTAGCACCATAAAGATTTCCATTTTTAACTTTTCATTTTTGGCGGGCATCAATAGTGTCCAACATATATGTTTCTTTTATTCCCCAAGTAAACCCCCCCAAAAAAAAAATTATATTGTTCTTTCAAGAAATATTAAAAAAAAATTCCTTAGAGATGTATCTAATCATTGTAGTCTCACTCCAACTGGTATGCAAACACCCACTCCCAACAGAAAAACAATAGGCCTATTGACAAGATAATAATACTTCAATGAACAGCTCATACTCTATAAAACGAACTATTCAATAAATTACAACAAAACCCGCAGAAATGCACGTCAAAGATAAGATTTCAGTTTGGGTTGCACCAACCTCGAATCCACCTCATTTAAACTCTTGAGTGAACCAGGAACGCATGATTCAGAAATAGATGTATGAAAACTGAGAAGCCTCAAAGAATAGATGTTACCCGGACAGAGTTATCAGCTGATCCAGTCAAGAACATGGGCAAGGTCGGGTGCCAATCTACTGTAGTTATAGCAGCAGTGTGGGCAAGAGTTCGTAACCCATTCGATTGACCTCGAACCTGAGCCAAATTTATGGAACATAGGAAGTCGTGAAAGGAACCACAACTCACTAGACATCTGAAATAGAGGGCACAGAGGAAAGGTCCAACCACTAACACGAAGTTGAGAAAGAAGCAGGGACGGGATAGGGACGTAAAGAGATTAACCTGATAAATGGGTGCTCTTACTAAACCAGATGTTGCCAATAGTCTTCTCCCAATAGCATCTAATGCCATCTCATGTCTACAATGTTTCAAGCTCTCAAAGTCGCAGAACCTACAGCACAGAAGAGTAGTCCTATGACATATCGAGCACAAATACAATTTACTCTGACTATTGTGCATTAGCAACAATATGCTTTTGGGCCAAGCAATGGAGTACCTGCTACAATCTCTTGACCAAAGGACTTGACCTTGATTATGCAAGCTCCATTCTAAAATCTGGCATGAAAAAGCCAATACTAGGAGGTAAAAACTGAGAAAAGATGGGCAAGTTTACTATTATATACTTTAAGTAAAATAACTGCATTGGTTAGTATAGTGATACTTACCTTTCCTTCCGACCCCAAACTGAAAATGCTGGTCTCATCAGGCCCAAAAAGAATAGAGCTTATGGCAGAATCATGTGCAGGCCACCCAGTAATTTGAAGACCCGCAGACATGTCTTTTCCTTGTTAAGGTTATTGCATCTATACAGAATCAAGCAAACAACCTCAAGCAATTCATAACTACAACTGGCATACGTGCCTTATATGTTCCCTTCTTCAGAGTGCCCCAAAGATGTCAGAAGACAAAACCATGATTCTACGATAAAGGACCCAAAAACAATTATAATAAGGATACCAAACATGTGAATCATTCCATCAGTTGCAGATGCTGCTAAAATCTTCCCATTGTGATTGAAACTTAGAGATGTAATCGCAGGTGGATCTTTACCAAGAGGAAGGACTGTCTTCATGAAAGGCAAAAGATTATAAGGCATACAGTACAAAAATGAATGTCAAATGTATGTACAAGGTTCTTGGTCAATCAAACACATACCATAGCCTTCCATGTTTTCATGTTCCACACAGTTAACGAAGCAAAACCCAAATTATTATAACTTGTGCCGTACCTACAAGAAAATACAAAGTCCTTTCACTTTCAGTCACCCTTATAAAAGAGCAAAAGAAAATAAAATACAGACTCACAGATTATAACTTTGTTCATACAAGGATTAAAGAACCAATGTTATCAAAAAATCAAAAAAACTACTAAACCGATTTTTTTGAGTTTATTTTAGTCCTATTTACAAAGTCAATTATAACAGTTTAACCCAATTAAAGTATTACAACGGGCCGCAGGAGCAGATCTCAGTTTAATCCAATTAAAGTACTACAACAGGCCACAGGGGCAGATCTCAGGCCAAGCACAGCATTTGGAAATGTAAACACCCTTAATAAGTCAAATTTTAAAGAACATACCCCTTCGATGCTGCCGCGGAAACAAAAATTGGTTCTACAGGACTGCACTTTAGATCCAAGACACTGCAGCAGAAAAGGAGAGGGAGTAAGCAGA
The DNA here is from genome assembly GCA_002914805.1 of Parasponia andersonii. Classification (NCBI taxonomy): domain Eukaryota; kingdom Viridiplantae; phylum Streptophyta; class Magnoliopsida; order Rosales; family Cannabaceae; genus Trema; species Trema andersonii. The sequence goes on along the minus strand of JXTB01000151.1, from coordinate 714,182 downwards.
GCCAACAAATTAGAAAATCAGACCCACAGGAGTGATTTCAGGGAGGACCTTGGAAATGCTTCAGTGGTCTTGAGATCACAAACAACTCTCTTTGCGTCAACATTCCACGCTTTAATGCCTCCATCAGCAGTGCCTATGAGAAGCTTTTGTCATGAAGAACCACAACACTTAAAAAGTAGGTATTTCCAATCTCAAATAATTACAGAATCTTTCCGATGTTAAGCATATATAAAGATGGTCATTTTAAATTCTAATTTTACATACCAATCGGTCAGATTTACACTCCCAGTCAAGTGACATAATCTCTGCTCCGCAATAAATGGTTGCATTTCTAGAAGCTGGGGTTGCTGAGTCATATGTCCATATCCTATATTCCAACATGTAGGAAGGACAAATAAATACTATATATCGGATTAAATGGACACATAAAAAAAATAAAAATAAAAAGAAGAACAACAACAAATGAGTTAAACAGAAACTGAAGCCTTGGGCCTTCTCTGGCAGGATCAATCCAGAACCATCATTTGGATCATCAAAGCATTCAGATTTTCACACAAAAACAAAATAGACAACAGAAAGCAAAATTGCTCAGCCTAGCTCTTAATGCTATCATATTATTTATTCACTTCATGATTAAAACTTGCAAAAAGTACCTGACTGTCCCATCCACAGAAGCACTAGCTATGTTATTCCCAGAAGCAGAAAAGCGGCAGCGACTGATTGGACTAGTGTGACCCAGAAATGTCTCCTAGAAATCATGATCTCCAAAAGGTTACGTAAACTCCAATAAAGAAAAACTAGTAAATAAGTACATAATCTTCCAATCTTGAAAGAAGCTGCAAATGTAAAGGATTGAAATATGAAGTCAAAACCAAGTTCAGTTATGCCATTATAAGCCATTTTACCTGAAAATCAACTTTCACTTCTGGTAATTCTTCTACATGGCTTTCCCCGCCCTTTTCTGTCACAACAGATTCAATAATTAATAAACCAATAAATCTTAGAAGGATCAGAACCTACTGCTATCTCAAACTATCCTACTGAAGAAGAAGAAGAAGAAATTCTCAGTCAACCCTATGTCAACTCTCAGAGTTTCTGTACATAACACTTTTAGCTGTTTAGTTAAGAATAGGTACAACAATATCCTCAACACACAAAGGAAATGAAATTGATATAGAACAGTTATATATACCAACATGGGAACCATCTAGCAACTGACTACCGTCACCAATCCCACCATCCCTCACATGAAGATTCGATGAAGAACTTAGGTCGTAGCCAGACTTTGACGTGGAAACCTCTTGTTGATTTCCCACTGGTGCAGCAACAACCAACTCTTGATCTAGCTCTGCTTCACCAATCTGTGGAGTGGCAGGAAAATAGGTTTCCAGAGTGTCTTTGGACATAAGAAGATTATCCTCGTGCACAAAACTTGATGAACTCTTGGGTTTCTCAGTGTTTGCATCAGAGAATGGCGAAACATTACTGGGTTCCAAAAGGCAAGCCAAAGATTATTATAGCATAACCTATATATAAGTTAAGAGTCTCAATGGGGAATTATTAAAAAAAGCTAAAAGATATATGTACCTCCTTAGCTGGCATAGCTGAGTTTCCTTTTCCTCCAATAAAGCCTGAAGTTCTGACAACTTAAGATTAAGTTGCTTGATGTCTTTCTTTAGACGGGTGACGGTATTCTTCTCCGAACTGATTTTCAATAGGGCAGGGATGCGTGGTTTAGTCAAGGACATGTTTTTCAAATCTCATTCAGTAAAACACTGATATTAACAGGGAGGATAATTTTCTCCAGTGACAATTATTGATAATGAGTTAATAATATAAAAGGTTTTTCTCTGGGGTTGGACTGGGGAAGATAGAAGAAAGGTTTTGAGACACTATAACAATACTGTGGACAAATATTCCGATATAGATGGACTGTCATTTTAATCATTTATTCATACTTCAAATTCCTTCAAAGGAAAAATAAAAGAAAACAAATGATAAAGAGGGAACATATTTTTGCAAGTATTCTTGAGTCCATTAGTCCCAGAAGTAGAAATATATGTATTAACCACATTATCCTCTACTTGTTTCCAACTAGTAACTCTAACAGAGTCACGCAGACAATGTGGGTGAAAATAGAAGAACTAGTACTTATTTTTTTAAGGTTGGTTTCCACAAAAGAAATATATATAAATACCAACTCCTTGGAGATCAAAAAAGTTCAACAATATAGGAAAGCGACCTAATTAAGATAAAATAATACTGGTCATAATTAGCAGAACCTAATTAATACAAAATAAACTGTGCAGCTGACTACAACAGATTCAGTCTTCATGCATGAGAAATTAATTGTGCGGTGATCAGTGACCAAATCACTAACAACATAAAGAGCCTTCCTCTAGAAGACAACGTCTTATATAAAGTTATTTTGAAAGGATATGGGTACCATTGAAGATCGCATTAAAGAAATTCCTCACTGAAAGATGCAAAGCTTCAAACCATTCCCTGGAGAAATAAGTTCGAAACTCGGGATCCGAGCTTGGATTCTTTACATATGGAATAGCTGCATCACATTTTACCAACAATATAAATAAAATAGAAAATAAAACATTACAACATAACAGAAATAACATCAGAAAACAACAAAGAAGAAAACCCACCAAACCAAGGAGACCAATCCTGGCCTCTTTGCAGCATATTATTCCCATTCATGCCATAGAACTCCACAACTTTATCTTTCCTTCCAGCTTGTACAGCAGAAACAATGTAGTAGCGTAAAATAGAGACCTCTAACTTACACAGAGTATCAATAAACACTCTGTCAGAAGATGAAGCGAGGCAATGCTTGAGAAAACTCAGCAGAGCAACCAACTTTTCGGCTTGAAAAGTCGGAACATACACCGCGAAGATTAAATCTACAATCTTATCCACTTGAAACCCTTTACCGATATCGGTGGATAATTCAGAATCAAATGCTTGCAAAGTGATGGTAAACCCTCTAAAGACAAGGAACTCCCTCACAAGCTCCTCAGCATAAAACATATTCTCCATCCTGCAAAACCTACATAACATAGTAACACTTCCATTGCTCGTAACTCTCACACGTGTAAATGGCATGTGTGCAAATGGGGCCGGACTACTATTACATAATAAATTTAGCTCCAAGTAAATGCATATTCCATTGTTACGGAAAAACCAATCGAAGACTGTAAAAATGGAGCAAGACCCAATATTGTTTCATATAACAAATTATTCAAATTCGACATAAATTGTTATTTACGAATAAATGTTTTTCCTGGGTAATCTAAAAAGTCCAGTTAATTGCAGAGAAAGAGAAGTAAAATTCGATAGCTTAGAAGCTATTATAACAGATCTAGGGTTTCACTGCAACTGAAACAAAAATGGCGACAAGTGTACCTTGTGGAATTGCAGAAGGGAGGGTGATAGAGTCCAAAGTTCCAGAACGAGGGCGCTCGATTACAGGTAACCGGAATGAGCTTCAACAATTTTCAGTTCACAAAATGTGAAAACTAAAATCGAATAACAAAAAAACAAACGGCAAGAAGATAAAAATAAAAAACGAATTGGCGTTTAGATTAGTTAATGGGCTTCACTTTGGGTCCTTTGGCCCGTTAAGCTTGTCAGAGTGTCTAGGCCGAGGGAAATGGACCTGACTAGGAGTAATTTGGGCCGGAATGACCTTTTAAGGGGAAAAAGGACATGGATATGACTAACTTGGGAAGAATCGACTCTTTTAGGCCTTTGTTTCAAAAATAACATTTTTAAGAGTGTCAAGGAAGTCTTGATCTATGGTCAAAATCTTCTTGACTATGAAAAAATCTTGAATAGTATTTTTTTCGTGGTAAAAAATTCATTGATAATCTTAAATATATTATTTTTAGAAAAATGCAAAAAAAATTCATATTGACCCAAATTAGTCCTACACATGTCCTTTTCTCTTTAGCAGGACCATCATTTTGCTAGGAGGCCCCTTGCATCAAAAGGAAATTGGAATGTGTCCATTTTCACGCTTCTTTTCAGAGAGTGTAAGTTTTCTTCTTTTTATAGTTAAATGGCCAAATATAGTTAATTCTTATATTTGATATATTTCATGAATTAAATTTCAACCCATAAATAAATAAATCAAAAGTCTATAGAAGGACATCCACTCTAATTTCCTATAAAAGGACTTCTACTCTAATTTCCCTACATTTTTCTATATAGAGCTTCCTAATAGAAATATAAAGTAGGTCGGACTAGTCCATATTTGATAAGCACATACGAGTTTTGTACCAGGTTTAGGTTCGGCCCATCTAAAATATAGACCAGCTCGATTAGCTCATATTCTTATTAAGGAGCTCGGCACGGATTATAAGCCTATCTCGCATTTTATACGAGCCTAAATGAATTGCGCTTATGTAAGCCAAATATAGGCAACAATGTGAGCATAATTTCTTTGTTTGTTTTATGCTTTAATATATCAAATATGTGCTTATGTGGGTTAAAATATCCCCCTAAAACTCACTCATATTCTTTTAAATTTTGAATAAATTGAAAATAAAAAATATATAAAAATAAAAATATTTAATTAAGATTTTTTAAATTTTTAATTAAGCAATACATTTAAATTTATATATAGAATGATTGAAATATGGGTCACACTAGGCCAAACCTATGGGCCTATTACTACCCAGGCCTACATTAATATGGATTAGATCGGACTAATATCGTGTTTTTTCTTCGGAATGTGGTTCAATCCACAAACTTCAGCTCACATTGACATGTCTATTTCCTAATATAAAGTTAAGGAGTTCCTAAATCTATCTTAAAAAGTTAAACTTCCTTGAGGGAAAATTCATAATCTAACCCTAGAGTAACTTTGATTCATGCATTTATAGCTTGAGTTTTATTTTAACTACACTTTCAACCCTTTGAAGGAATGGGAAATACCCCTAGTATTAATTTTAGTGCTCCATTTTTATAAAATGACTTTTTGAGTGTCAACATTTAAATTTTGAAAAGAAAAAAAAAATAAAATGATTTCCAAAATTACCCTTAAAGCCTCTTTCTTCTAAACCTTTTGGTTTATTATTTTTTTCAAATCTAAAAAACTGATATTCCCGAAATGACCACAGTCTAATTTAATAACCATCTTGAACAAGGTCACTAATTTAGTAGGCATTCCAAAATGGTAACAAATTCGACAACCGTTTCGAACGTTATTTTGTTGAAATATAAATTGTGGGAATTTATCGGTAAAAATAGAGTGCAATTGACTATAGAGTGAAAATGAAGTTCATAAAAACTTAAATGCTGAAAAATCGCAAATTATAGACAATTTTGTATCAAATTTGAGTATTTTTCCTCTCTTTTATTCTCTCTCCTCTCTCACGTGTTGAGCCCATTTTTCATTTGCATTCTTGGTTCTTCAATAAATAGCACTTCTAAAACTTAACTTTTGTCATATAGCACAAGGCTGAATAAGGCTGCCTCTTTTGCCAATACGCTAAGGTCTGTTTTTTCATAATCATTAGATTATATTAAATTATCGTCCCAAAAATAATTCGATACAACTAACCAATTTCATCAAATAAGAAAAATAAATAAATAAAAAGACATTTCCGTTCAAATGAGAGAAACACCCATTTCATCGTCAAAATTGAACCCCATTTATCTTATCATAATTTCAATACGTTAAATTGGTGCTTTGACAATCACTCAACCTTGTGAAGTCACGACGTTCAAATGAAATAAATACCAATTTTTTTCCTCGCTTTAGCAGTGTAAAAAAAAAAAAGAAAAATTAGGAAAAAACGAAATAGGAAGAAAGGAAAAAAAAAACAACAACAAGGACATAGCAAAGTAATCATTTCTCATTTAATGGTCAATTATAATGTGTAAAACCCCATATTTTTAAGGGGTATTTTGGTCATTTTAATGATTTTCGAATTATTAAATTAGAGGGATTAAGTTGCAAAATTTTTAAGGTGCAAGAACTAAATTGTAATTTTTATGGAAGACTAAAATAAAAGAGTTTGAAAGTTAGGAGACTGTTTTACAATTTTGAAAAAATTGCACAGTCTTATGTATACCCATGTGGGTTTGCCTTCTTCTTCCCTCCTTTCTCTTTCTTCCTCTCTCATTCTCTCTCTATTTCCCTCCTGACGAAGCCACCGAAGGAGCAAAAACATAGGCGCCATCCACCGGTTGTCGTCCGGCCACCAGGACCCCTAGTGAAGCTTTGCTGCACCACTAGCAACTTGTTGTCTAGCTCCCGTAGCCGCCAAATGTCGGCGAGGTGCTCAAGAAACTACGGACGTTTTTGGTAATCAACGATGATTCCGGTCACTATTTGACCTCTAACTAAGCTCGTTGGATTTATCTTATCGGGAAGAAGCTCAAGGCATATTTTAACTCTAAACTACCCGAATCAAAAGTTCCTATTTTTGGATATTTTGAGCTTAAGTTTGACTTATTAACCCGACTGCTGGATCGTGTTTTTGTCGTCATTTTTGGATTGTATTCGAAAAATAGGGAATTTTAATATAATATATATAATATATATATATATATATATATATATATATATATATATATATATATTACCTATGTTTGGTGACCAGTATAAAAATCGAAATCGAACGGCTAAGATTTGCCTCGATTTACATGCCACCAGTCTGGTATGGGCCCGGACCCGAATTGGACAAGTTATATATCTAACCTAGCTATTTTAGATGCTAGAAATTCATTGAAGAGATCCGTTTATAGATTTAAAGCTCCATTGAGAAGTTGGTTTTTCACAAGAGGACGATCGAGGGCTTGGAATTGGTTATTGACTCTTTGGGCGATCGTCAATGATACCTTGAGGAATCAATAGTTTGATATCATTATTCGAGTGAAATAGGGATTCAGTTACTTTCATTTTCAAATAAAACTTACTTTTTGTAATATATGAGAACAAACATAGTTTTTGAGTTATTTGAACATATGTAGTAGAATGTGATTGTATGAAATATATTGTATTGCTCTTGGAATTTTTTGAGTGTAAGTTATTTTTGGATATATCAAAAATAAGGTCATTATACTGCTCGTTTTTCTATGGAACTTAGTATACTTATTTTATTGAAAAACTAAAGCATGATTATTTTCACACTTCAGTTCTATAATGCATGTATAATATGAACATACATAAGTATCGTGTTAGTATCGTGGATTTATAGTGTGGCACTGTGTGCCCTACCATTAGTGTAGAGTTTGTAAACCTACATGAGATTTGTTATTTCTGATTACCTACCCATTTGGGAAGCGTAGGCAATTCGGTTTAGGTGTCTGGGAGGTTGTTAGGTACATTTAGTGCTATCATCCTGGGTTTCTATAAATGAGAGAATGTGAGCTCATGGATATGGGTTGATTTGTGTCATGTGTATTTGAATTGAATGGTTTTAATTATACTGATTTCTTTATATATATACATATGGATATTCGATTTTAGATCATTATATATGTATGTATTGTATTTAAACTAACTATGCAAGGATTTTCCATCATTAAAATATTTTCGATCGAGATAACTATTTTTCCTATTGGGCATTGTATGCTCACTCTTTTCCTCTCTTTCTCAGGTGGTGTCCAATGTGATCTGAGTGATCAAAAGGAGTAAGAGGCCATCTTGGTAGTTCGTTATCTTGGTAATGCTTGAAGCGTGTTATTGTGGTATTTAGACTGTTTGGGTTTTGTTTTAGCATTGACCCAAGATTACTACATTTTATTTTTGTCTGTAAACTCATATATACCATTCTGGTGTTTAATTTTGACGTAGATGATAATGATGTTTGGACTTATATTTGATTTACGTTTTTCGGTATTTATTTAATCTATGTTTAATGGTGTATACGAACTGTAGGAGACGTTCATTAGATGAAATTCTAAATATTTTATTTAAATGGACTGTTTTATAAAACTAGAATTTTTTAGATACTTTTCAAATAAATCAAAGAATTTTCGATCTTTGTGAAATTCTCTTTCTACCACTAGCCTGGGTTTTGGGTTGTGACACAATACCCTTTATTTAGGTTTATCTAAATATTGATAGTCACAATGAAATTATTTAATTTTATGTTCATTATTTTACATGAACATACTTTAAAATCGTAAGGAGAGTAGATTGAGTAATTTATGGGTATGACAAACTTTTAATCACTAGACTCATTTGTTTTTTCTTTTTTCTTTGCTTCAAAAATTTAACTTTCATAGTTTCGTCATTCTCCTATCTTCAAAAGACCTAGACGAATGGGTGACCCATATTCCCTGTCCATGAATAATTCAAAATTAAAATTGGAATAAACAAAAACAAATATATACGCCCATATTCAAATATTGCCCAAAAATTAAAAATTCAAAAAAGTGAGGAGAATTATAAACCGAATTTCAGATTTTCAATTTTTATCCGCTATATATTCATGACAACTCATGACTCCAAAGGTACGAAAATGATATAACAAACTCTACTCTTAATTATCCATGTTAGATTTAATTAATTTTCTATGTATGCTAATATATGTAATTATAATTATATAATATTTGTGCTATCATAATTAAATGTCCCAAATAGTGATAGATTAATTAGGCTCAATAAATGACTATTTAGGTATGAGCTTTGTACGTCTTCGTGTCGTGTCAATATCTATATATAACAGTATATACCTCAACACGAACCCAACCCATTTAATATTCGTATTAGAATTTATAACTCATATCCAGCTTGTTTATAAACAACCTGATCCGACATAAATATATAACATCTTTATTCAAACGAGTCATATTCGGATTAATTACTTGACATGAACTATTAATCTATGTAATCTAAATTAGCTAAAACATACTTTGTTAATATATTTTACATAAATTCATGATCTCAAGACACAAATATTTACTAAAAATATATCGAAACCACATAAAATCTAAATATATATACATAATAAAGTCTTAAGAATATTAATTAAAAAAAGTTCCAAACATACATAATAAAAATATTACAATTTTCAAATAGACATTATATGGGTCATAAATGGATTGACTCGTTTAATAAACAGATCATTGCGAGTTAGTTTCGAGTTGGTGAGTTAATCTGAACCCATTTTCTGTAATAAATGGGTATGCAAATTCAAACCGATTTTGACCTAAACTCGTTTAAGGACAAATCCAAACTCGCTAACTCGGAGTGAATTTCAAGTCATTTTGTTGTGTTGTGTCACAAATTATCAATTTTAGAGCTTTGTAATATGTAGAAACCTAATATTAGCCTAACTATGATTGATGGAGCAATAGTTGGCCTAGTATATAAAGAAAACTATAGAGGTTATAGTCCCCAAGTTAAATCATGTTACATACAATTCATTTCCTTTATTCCCACTTTAGAGAGAGAACACATTGAGTACATCTAAGGAGATTTGACTGTAGAGGGCTACTAGTCCTCGTATTCTTGTTGGTGTGTTCGTGATTGTGTTCACTACTCTTGGTGCAATCATTTTCATGTTTTTCAATTCACAATAGCTATGGATCCAAGTTTACTTCCTCTCCTCAACAAACTATATCCTAATAATTTGACATGATTGATTTTAGGGTTATATCTAGTTAATTTTAATCCTTGATATGTCTAACAATTTACAACAATAATTAAAGAGTTAATTCCGAAAACACCCCGTATTATGGTTAAATACTCTATTAAAAAAACTCTTTGTTCTTGGAAAACCAAAAACTATTACATCTATTTTGAAAACAGAAAAAAAGTATACCATTTGTACTTCTTTGGTCAAACATCTAATGTGAAATATCTAAAATACCCTTATATTGTTTTAAGAACTTATTCTCATACTTTTTCATTATTATCTAATTATTTTCATTTTAAAGAAAACAAGAAAATTATAAAATAAAATTTCGTACTACAAAAAAATATTTTTTCTTCAGTAAAGATTGTTAAATATTTTTTTGATAACGTTCCTTTTATGTACTTTTCTTTTTTAAAGAGTTAGTTTAGATTTTAATATATCAAAGGATATTATTTTATTTAGAAAATAAATTAGTTAAAAATTTGACTAAAAAAGTACATGTGGCATACTTTTTTCCTGTTTTGAAAAATAGAAAAGATATTTTTAGATTTTTTGAGAACAAAAGATTTTTTATGGTATTTAGCTATAATAGAGGTGATAATTCTGGGATTATCTCATAATTAAATCACAAACTTTAGCTTGGAGGAGTATAAGATTTACTTGTGTTGCTCAAAACAAAGTTAAAAAAGAATGGAACAAAAACTAAATACATCCATGCTTAATTTAGTGGTTCAAATTTATGGGGCCTAATAACCTTTGGATGAAATAAAGTCTATCTAATGTGCCTACAATAGGATAAAAAATGAAGGTACTACTATAGTTGTACCCTAAATATATCTAGTGCTTTTTTTTAGGGGCAATTCTTCATAGCTCACTTCAGTCCGAGGCACTTAGTGAGTCACATGTAGATCACTGATAGGCCTAACCCAATTAGTTGGTTTTTAATAAGTATTTGTTAATTACATGAAAGATGATGATTAGAGATGATAAATTAATTTTTATTTTCAATTTACTTTACATAATTCATGCACTTTGTATCTAATTTCAACATTTTACAATATGTAATAGTGCTACATATATATATATATATATATATATATATTATAGTTAATTACTTTGTGACGGTAACCCAAAGATAGTAAATTAATGAAATTTATAATTAATTAGTGTATAATCTTTCATTTGTATCTAATTTAATCATGAGGAAATATGTACGAGTATTATTATAAGTAGTACACTCACCTACTTTCTGATATTATGATTAGCAGTATAAGATTAATTTGAATCATTATTTCATTTTACAAACCTCCTTCACCTTTCAAATAATTTTAGAATGGGACAAATATGCAATAGTGTTATATTAAGTACTCTAGTGACTTACTTTGTCACATTATACTTAATGATATTAAACTAATAAAATTTCTCACTAATTAGCTAAAAGTCATTTATTTAGTATCTAATTTGATTATCCATCAATATATACTGAAAAATGATATAGCAAGTACTATGGCCATCAACTTAGTGAGATAATGATTGGTGATACTAGATTAGTGTAAAGTTTTGCTTAATTTAGCAAAATTCATTGTATTATTCTTACATTTATGCATATAACATATTGTAATAATATTATAAACTAAATATTCTAGTCAGTTACTTTTCACATTATACTCAAATATATTACATTATTTTTATTCCTCACTAATAAATACAAAATCATTCAATTTAAATCTAGTTTAACCATGAAACAAGTGTAAATATTGTTATACTAATTAGTACAAACACTCACTTGGTCACATTATATCAAAAAGATTAAATTAATTACATTTCTCTCTAATTAGTTTAAAGTTATTCAATTTAAACTAAAATTGGACCACTACGGAACAATATGTAAATATTGTTATGCTAAGTACTAAAATTACTCACTTTGCCACATTATATGTAAAAAGATTAAACTAATTATATTTCTCCCTAATTAATTCAAAGTTATTCAACTTAAATTTAATTTGATCACATGAGGCAATATATAACAATTTGAATATGAGTATATAATATTTACTTTGTGACATAGTTATTAGTCATATTAGATCGATGTAAAACTAAATTCATAATTTGCTTTTATCTAATTTTAATACTAGATAATATATAATAGTATTATGATAAGTAATATATTCACCTACTTTGTGAGATTATGATTAATAATGATAGATTAATGTGATTTTTATTTTCTTAAAAAATTCACTCAATTCTTTTATAATTTTAACATGAGACAATATATAATATTACATGCTTTCTTACATTATTCTTATTGATATTAAATTAACTAAATTGATCTCTCCCTAGTTTCACTCATGATCTTGTATATATATTATACTATACTTAATTTTGTCATGATAACTATTTAAATTATATAAAATTAAATTGACATCAATACATATATTCAATATTATCATGCTTTTTATTACATCTATTAGTAATAATTTAAACTAATTAACTAAGTTCAATAGAACGTTGAAAAAAGCGAGAAATAAGTATAAAACGCGGACAAATAATGAAAAAAAAAAAAGACAATAACAATCATCAAAGGAACTCGGATATTTGTTATTTGAAGCAAAATATTTGCTTTTTCTTGCACTATACTTGCTTTTTGATGTAAAATACTTGTCATTTGATTATTTGAGCTGATTTGGACTTGGATCTAACTTAGATTGAGATTATAAGCCCAAAATGGTCAACTTGTATAGAATGAATAGTAATAAAGGAGCTATATTGACACTCCTGTGTCAATTGTCAACACTCGTTTTTTTAACAAAAAGACTAAAAAGATCAATTTAATAAACTCCTCAATAAGAGTACCCCTTTTAATAATTCTCTTTTCCTCTTTCTTATCCATCTAATACCCATGTCTTGAATGTTTTCTTTTACTTGACCTATCTCATTTCCATATCTCTATTGGATCTCAAATATTTCATCTCAAATATTTCATATATGTATATATATGGGTATTAATTTAGTATGTATTTTTTTTTTAACTTATACGTAGATATCATTTTGGCCAATAAAAAATTTTTTTGCACATTTTTTGTATTAAAAAATAAAAAAAAAATATATCATTAATGATACATATTTTTTCATACACTTCATTATAGATGTTAGATCACTATCAACTGATGATTTAATGACTGAAAAAAAATACTTACACATAAGTAAAAAAAAATACCTACTGGATTGGCAACATAAATATATATATATATATATATATATATATATTTATTTATTTCCCTTTCCTTTCTTTTCTTTTCTTCTTCTTATTTTTTTTAATAAACCATGGCTTCGTATATAAGTTTTTTCTTCCGGCTTTAGTGAAGAATGGGAAACTAATGAATATATGAATGCATTTATTCAAAGAAAAGAAGGATAAAAAAAATCTTAAAAGAATGTATCTAGAAAGAGAAAATTATTTTGTGAACTTCTGAACTAATTAAAAACATTTAAAATAGTGATCAACAAAAAGTATTTAAAAAAAAATCGTCTTATGTAATATTGTTACAATTATTTTGAAACAAATATATTATATTTGCCGCCATAGTTATGTGCGATGATTTTTTAGATTTCTATTAAGTAATTGAAAAGAAGACATATCTATTCAATTTGAATCTTTCTTTCAAACATAGAACATGTTTTTAGGTTTTCATTTCTCTGACTGTCGTTATTTTCTGAATTACTTGTTTGTTATAATTTGATCATATTTTTGAAACTTTTTTCAACAATTGTTAGCAATAGCATCAGAAAAACATACATATATATATATATGGGCATCAATCTAGTGGGTAGTTTTTTTAATTATCTACATAAGTATCATTTTGGCTAAAGAAATTTTATCATACGCATTTTTAATAGTAAAAAATATAAGAAAGAAATAACATTTATGATATACGTCTTTTCATGTAACTCATTATAGTCATTAGATCACTATTAGATAATGATTTAACAACTTAAAAAAAAATACCTTCACATAAGTTAAAAAAAAAATACCTACTACATTGGCAACCTATATATATATATATATATGTTGATGACGATTCTTACCGGCTGTCCACGTGTCTCTGAGCTGCTGGTATTGTGTCTACCAACTGTCCACGTATCCTCGCTATCCCAGAGTGCTTCTGACTTCCGGTCGAATCGGAGAGGCGGGGGTAGCCACCTACAAAGACTCTCTGATGCTTAAGTTAGATGTTTATCCCTGAAGTTGAGTAGCAAAGATCAAATTCATTTTGCTTATCAAATCTTATCTATCTCTCTCTGTACATACATATACCTATGTCTCCGGAGGGACGCATGGCTTATATATATAGTCCTGGACCTGAGAACTCTCTGGCTCTCTCACAGGATCGGGTACCTTTTTTCATCATGACTTACTCCAGAAATCACGGGCTGTGGTTACCGTGATCCTCTCTGCATCGTCGTGGTCTGTTTTCCACAGTTTCCTATGGCTCGAGCCCGGCGGGGATGAGACTTTGACAAGCCGCCATCCTGTAAGGATGGTTTACCCAACGCACACACCTACCCAAGATTGCATTAAATACCCTGTCTGAGTCTAGAGCAGTTAGCTACCTCCAACGATATACTGGCGAAAGACCCTTGAGGCCCCCTGACCCCCAGCTATTGAGGTAAAATCTGGACTAGGCCAAAATCATCCAAGGTCTGGGATAGATTCGGTCCAGTCCTTCGACAGTCCATGGGCCCATATGGCGTCATGTGCGGCTCGTGTAGCTTTTAAGTGATCCTTTTGGACAAGTGTCGAGGAGTGTACCCTCTGTGGCATATTCTGCCACTTAATCGTCCACGTGGTACATGATCTAAGAGTAGGCCCCACAACTGCCCCTATTTCACTATTTGATGGATTCGCATCCATCAAGTAGGAAAATTGTAACTTCGGCCCGCCAGTCTAAGGGCGACACGTGGCTCATTACCATCATTTTTCCCAATCACTGATGCCGGTGCAAGCCAACCTGTGCCACGATTTTTCAAATTTTGAAATTCTAGTGCTTCCGTCTCCCTTGGACCGTTCTCCTCCAGGGGAGACCTTTCGGCTCTCCCTCTATAAAAGCCGTATTTACGCTCATTTCTTACTTTACCAAAATCTCCAAGTATTCCAGTTTTCTAAAATCTTAGGGTTTTCGAATCTTCCCTTTGCTAGAACTTTTTGCTCTTTTCGATCGCATCTAGAACGATAGCCCTAAACTAGAATCAGAAGCTTTGTCCTGTTGCGGATTCGGAATTAGACTCGTTAAGGAGGCAACTCTGCTTCCCTGGTAGAGTTACCTTACAAAGGATCGAGGGCCCAGCAGATTGGTACCTTTGCCCCTCTGTCCCCGAAGGCTCCATCGTCTTAGGAATGAGGCACCTGGAATGGCTGCGGTTTCCCCTTTCTCCCTTGATCCACCAGTTCTTCAGTCTGACAGGGATTCACTCGATGCAGCTGAACACTAACGGGGTCATAATCTTGATGGGGCTCTCTGCTCTGTCAGTCTTCCTCAACATGCATATCGATCTGGAGGTGGTCTTTTATGCCTACAAGCTCACCCTCATCTCAAAAAGAGCTCTTACCTTACTTTCTACCTCCAGCTGCTCGCGAGGCGCTACATTTTCTGGCGCTTATCGAGGTCGAACAAGTAATGGGACTCCCACTTTAGGCTGTACGCCGTCGGAGAGGCGTGGTGCTCTCCCTGGGTGAATGGAGAACATTTCTAAATTCCCTCATTCTTTCTACAAAGTAAGTACTGAGTCGTAATTTTTGGGTCTGTGTACATTTCGTCCATTTTTACTTATGATATTTTACCTTGCGCAGCCTTTTTGAAGGAAAGTAAGTTCGAGCCGCGGCTGTCAGCAGGGTAGCTCAAAGAGCTGGAGGAGATTGTCATCTTTGGGTCCTCTGGGGATTGCCGACATATCCAGGTTGTCCTGAATCCTCAGGTGATGAACATGATGCCAAAGATGGTCTCATATCTCTTTTTTCCACTGGACATGTGAGTCATCACCAAGCACTTTCAAAGCCAGCTTGACACCTTGGCTCTGAATCAGTTCCCCCAGGATGAGTAGAGTCGCATCGCCATGGTGGGTCGTCAGATCACGGCCTCGAGCCATCTGGTGGATCCCAATGACCTGGTGGTGCCGACTAGTCACGAGCTCAAAGAGGCGGTGAAGCTCGTGACCGAGGAGTGCATCAGGCTTTGTAGAAAGGAAGTCGCTGCCCCCAAGAGGGTTAAGGGTGAGTTCATTTTTGTACCGTAGGGCTCCGTCGATCAGGTCATGGCTGTGTTCTAATTATAATGCTTGCTCTTTACAAGTTCAGACACAGGCCCTTCGCAGACCCTTCCCCAGTCAAGGGGAGTACCGTTGTGCACAAGGCTCACTCCAAGGTCCCCGTTGGTCGGCGTCTGTGGTGTCCTCAGAGGACGAGGCCGGGGGGCAAGGAGTTGTCAACCTAAGAACAGGCTCGGACGATGACCTGAAGGGCCTGTTCACACCCGGGGGTAAGACACCCGTGGCCCCCTTCCCCGAAGTAAGAGGACCCGCAACTCGGGAGATGCCGGCCATAAAGGTCGTATACGGCAAAGGGGCGCCTTTGAGCTTGCCTGGGGAGTCCGCTGCTCCGACTTCTTCTGCCCCCAACTCCAGTTCAAAGACGGGTGCGGGGTCCGGCACTGCCCGCTCCTGTGGGGAAATTACCGAGCTCAGCGGAGGAGCTCCGAGGCTGAAGTCTCGGCTATCTTCCCCCCCTCCAGTCCCTATAAAGTGGGGCTGCAAAGTCGACTCGCCCAAGGAGGAGGAAAACCCGGCGGGAAAAAGGGCAGGATTGCCCCCTCTTCCGACAGCGACGACGATGGGGCTACCCTGACCCTTATGAGGAGGAGGAGGTCTGCGCGAGGTGGCCTGTCTGAGAGAGTTGGTCAAGACAAGACCAAAAAATCACAACCAAATATTTCTTCGACAGAGGTGGTAGCCGAAGCCGCTGAAGCAGCAACAGTCGTCATGGCTTCTTCTGCCGAGGATGCGCCACCTCTAGCTGTTGCCGAAGGTGTGCCTCGCGATACTCTACTTTCGACCGCCCCCACCTTTGCCACACCGGGAGCGTCGAAAGAAACTGCTGGAGCGTACTTGGTGGGGGGTGAAGGTGTCCTCGCGGTAAGCAGGGTGGAGTCACGTTCCTCAGACGCGGATAACACCCAGGGAGAGGGTACAGCTACGGAGTCTGAGCTGGATGCGCTCTCTCTAGAGAACATAGATCTCATCGCCAGTCGCAGCATTGTGCAAGTTTGGTTCGTCTGACCGTCGGCACCAGGTTCTTGGCATCTTCGCTGAATACTGACTCCTCTTTCTTGTATTCTACAGCTAGCCACCGTCCAGTCCTTCTACTCCTCTCGCATTGGCAAGCTGACCGGGCAGCTGATTGCCCGTGCTATGGCGGCAGAGTAGGGCAAGGCCACACTTGCCACATTGAGGGCGGATTTCGATCTGTACTGGAACTTGGATGAGGCTAGAGTCAGCAGCGCGGTGGCCCATACTTTGAGCGTCGAAAGGATCAGGCGCGAGTAGCTGGCTGCCAAGTTGGCCGAGGCAGAGGAGAAGGTTCGATCTCTCGAGGACGAGGTCCCGGGCCTGCGCTCAGAGGCCAAGGCTGCCAAGCTAAGCTCAAGATTAAGGTGCAGGAGCTGTAAAATACAGGGGCAGAGATGGGGCTGGCTTTCATTGCTCGCGATAGGGCCATCGACAAGACTAAGGATGTAACGCTCTCTATATCCTCCTACTACTAGTGGAAATTTATTAACTTCTTATTTACAAGGCGTTACTTTTGAAAGATAATCCTATAATTATTTTTCCAAAATACGGGCTAATTCGAACTTTTTATTTTCTTTAAAACTCTATGGATAGGTGACTTTACTTCCATACATGATCAATATATACATATATTACACAATGAAACATATTAAATAGGTACTAAAAAAAAACAAATTAAAAATAACTTTATTGAGAGACTGCAAAACATCCCAAAATACACAAACTAGCCCCCTCCCCACAAGTGGTCAAAATATCCATATGTACAACACCGAGGTTGGGCCTCTACTTTAACTCACAAGCTCATGCTGTCATCTCAATCATTACCTGCAACACAAGACTATAATGAGCCACAGCTCAGTAAGTAAAGTAATGGATGACATGTTGCTCAATGATATGAATTAAATGTATGATCATGTTTGCTTAAATGTTTTGGTATAAATGATTTCCTTTAGACCCTTCCCTATCTTGTGCCCACTGTCCAGTTCAGCACTGTGCCTGCATGGCTTCCTG
>JXTB01000151.1:664082-681110 GCA_002914805.1 Parasponia andersonii | reverse complement strand
CTGGAGCGGGGTCTGCCTGTGTAGTAGCAGTACTCTGAGGTTGATTTTGGCTAGTCCCGGCGGCTCTGGTAGTGTTTCTGGTATTTGCCATTATCGAAAAGGTGGAATTTGACAAATATTTCTGCCGGAATAGCCCTCCTTCTAGCGCCAATTGTTGATGGAGGTTTTATCAACAATAAATTTATGAATAATTAAGAGATGTGGCTTGTGTAAATTGAGGTAAATAATCAAAGCAAATAAGGAGACAGGGATTTATAGTGGTTCGGCCCCGAAAAAGATGAGCCTACGTCCACTGTTTTCTCACTATATTGATGAATATTCAAGGGTACAATACTCGAAAGCTAGTGAAGAACGCTCAAGACTTAGACTACCCAAAATTTGGAATACCCTAAGCGTGTATTTGCTCTGACTTCTACTCTCTGTGACTTGTTTCTGCCTAGGATTTGTGTGTTGATCCCTTCGGAACATAGAGCCCCCCTTTATATAGATTGTAGTGACCTTATCCCCCTAGGTTTCTTATGTCTCTAGGATCCTAATTGAATAAACGGGTAACTATACAATTAGGTAATTATCCAATTAAGTAATTGGATAATTATTCAAAACGGATAACTAGTTAATTATAAACAATACAATTGGATAACTACTCGAAAAGGATAACTTAGCTAATCGTAAATAGGAGTCTTCAGTTTCCCTTTCCTTGTAGGTTTCTTCCACAGCATTTACCTATTTCCCTCTTCTTGTAGGTTTCCTTTATAGTGTTTTCGTGTTTCCCTTTTCCTATAGGTTTCCTGTTTGTTAAGGAAAACTGGACGGAGAAGGTCGCGCAAAAACCTGCAGAAGAGGTCGCATATAAGCGTCACGGAGAAGATCGCATATATCCTTCTTGGAGGAGGTCGCATATAAAACTTATGCGACCTTAGGATTTTAATCCGCATAACACCTTTCAAACTTAAATGACATAATAAAATACAAAGAACATGCATGCATTCAAGTCACCGCCCCTTTTCGTGGAAATTCATTTCTATTTTTTTCTTCGTTTTCTCAGCAACTACGCTGATAACAACTAGACGACGTATGATATGCGACAACTCCATGGAAAGGGCCAGGTGTGGGGCCCTTCTACTTACGAGTGCTTTTGTCTTATTTTTTGGTCCACCTTCCGCGTCCTTCACGTTGAGAATGTCAATACATACCTGTTGTCACCACACTAATAAGACGGTAATGCTACCCTATGAGATTCAGACAGGTTCCACACGTATTCTTATGTAATAGTGGTGCTAAACACTTTAAAATACTTATAATATTACTCCACAAATAAACAGTCAAAATATCATATCAGATCTGGTTTTTAAAATTCTTCTTTTTAAGTAATCCTACCGCCGTTGAAGGTGCGATCCAATTATCTAAGGTTAGGAGGAAACAAAGACGGGATGGAAAGGATAGGAGGAAAAAGATTGAAGGAAATGGAAAATTTGGTTGTTTGGGTAGGAAAGAGAGGGGTGAAGAAAGAAAAAATGGAGGAGACAGAGAGAAAAAAGTAGTTTAGGACCCACAAAAATTTTCATCCTAACTTGGAGAGGAAAGTGAAAGAATGAATATTTTAGTTAATTATAAAAATAAATTTATTAAATTAATCTTGTATATTATTTTTTAAAATAATTATATTGAGAGTAAAATAATTATTTTTAAATAAGTTAGTTTTCTTTTTTCTTTTTATATTAAATAATTACAGAGGAAAAATATTTTTTTTCTGTCTTATATGTTTTCTTTTTCTTTGATTTTCTTTCCCTTTAATTTTCTTTCCACTCTACCAAATATAACTAAATGTCTTAGAGAGTCTTTGTTGTTGTGCGATTATCAATACTTCATTAGATATATTGACTGTGACCTCAATTTCACTAGTTTTTTGACTAAAGATGGAAATTCGTGTTGGATCAGCTACTTCATTTACCTATAAGTGCTTTAATCTGAACTCGATGTCTAATAATTGTGTTAAAAATACAAAATGTTAACAACACGATCTATTTGTTTTATCTTATTTCTTCTGCAAAAATCTCAAGAGAATAAGGCCAGTTCGGCTTATTGAGAATTTATGGGGTAATAGGATAAATGTGTTGGGATGAATATGGGATTGCTATTACCAAACATGAACTTTAAATCATTCATGTAAAATTAATAGATAGAGATTTTTTGAGTATATCTGAGTCTATAGTAGATTGTTGTAATCTGGATGGTAAAATCGAAAGCAAAAGCATTAAAGATGAACTATAGTTGCTAGAGGATTTCGATTTCCACAACCTAATCTCTGAAATGCTTAGATGAAATTTTTTATAATTAATGGCAAGTTACAGAGAGAATGAGTATACGTAAAAAGCTAGTGGGAACCATAATCCTAATATATTTCTTATATAGTCTTATGTTAGATATTCATCACACCTAACAGATTAGACTAACAGTGTATCCACATTGGTATCCGTATCCAATTAGATATCCTAACTCATCTTTAATTAAATCACTAATTAGATCTGTTTAAGAATAATATGACCCAATACAATTGTCCAAAATATATAGCCCACTATTATTAGGAAATATATTTTCCTAACAATCTCCCACTTGTGTTTCGTATGAACCGAATACAATTGTACTACAAAACTAAAGCATGGCCATGAATATACCATATTATTCCTGAATATCCCCAAAGTTACAATCTCATCCATCAGACATATCAATACAAAACCAAAGTGTTCGTTATTGCATTTATTTGGATAGTAACTAAAACTCTTAATAATCACTATACTAATACATTCGAATGACATAGATCGAGTATGGAATATAGCATGACCACATGAAAATTACTGCAATGTAATTTACCGTGCCTATTTTTAACAAGTACTCTCGAAATTTTATTGAGATCGATCTTAGTCTTTTTTCTTTAGTGAATTACTACAAACTTTATTGTTAAACTATAGCAGAAAAGCAAGAAAATTGAAATATAATATATAATATATAATGAACAGAGTCTATAAGGATTTATGAAATATGGGGATAAATTTGATATAGGATGATGCCTATTGATATCGGGATTCAAGTAAGATAAATTTTAAGTGATTTGATTAGGTAAATAGAAATTTATGCATTTTTGAATGTTTCGAATAGATAGAAAATGCAATAGTGAATATGACTACATTTATAGAGAATTTTAGTGATTTGATTGTGTCATATTTAGTATGGTTCGAAATTTATAGAATAAGTTTTTCAACAGTATATAACTCATAAAAAAAAATTTATAAACAAATAATTATAGCTGATTGAAATGAGTACTATGAATCTTGAAAAAAAATCTGAAATTTTTGGAACTTTGAGTAAAACATGGCAGTGGCTTATCTGACTGTATGAGGCCCACTTATGGCTCCAAAGCCACATTTTTGATACTATTAAGACCCTCATTACTTGTAAAATTTATCTCCAAAGTTTAGTAATTTTTTTAGAGATAAGTCAGAATTGTTGCGAATCGCAGGAAATTGAAATTACTCCTGAAAAAAGAATTGACCATAGAAGGTTCATAGGCAACAACTAGATATTGTTCTTAGTTTAATTAGAGTGTAATTTTAATGATTTGATACTTATTTGTGATTCATAAGATAATAGGTGCTTGAACAATTATATTGTTTATTTTGCTTAAATAGGTAAAAAGAACGAGGTAAGTAATCTTTGATTTTTTTAGTGCTTTTTTTTGTCATAAAATTAAATGCTTTATTGTTTCTAATAAACTCATATTTATCAAATATTTTCTTAGAGAATATGATTTTAAGATAAAATATGGTTTTGGCAAATAAGACTTTTATTGAAGGAAATCGTTTTATTGGAAAATAAAATATTATCATAAAATAAATTATAAGTTGACCTAGTTATTATTTTCGTATCAAAATATGGATTAAATATATGAAATTGTTATTGAATATTGTTACATGGAAATTATTTTGGAATAAGATAAAAATGAAATTGTTTATGATTCGTTATTATAATAACTATTTGAAATTCTCTTCAGTGAATATAAAATGTGGATCCATTCTACAAGAGGTATATGCAGACAGTACGTACTGAATATGAAGCTAGCTACAAGAGTTAAATATAATATATTCCAATCCAGCTACATGAGTTATTTGTCGTAGATTTGGACTCGAGTACATAAGTTATTTATTACAGACCTATTCATATAGGTTAAGTGTAGCCATAGTCGCTATAAATTATGGAGAAGTATAATTAAAATTGTTATTAACTAAATAGATTTGAAAAGACAAATTTAGAAACTTATTACTTATTTTTGTTAAATTGTTTACTAAACTGCTTGGTTTGCTATTTTCAAAGGTACTAAGTTTTAAAACTAGATTTATTCTGAAAAGTATTTATTAATAATTTTGAGTTACATATACTTGATCCAATTAGTTAAGGACCTAAGATTTCTAGTTATTTACTCTAGACTTCTAGCTCACCTTTTTATTTTTCTCATTCTGATTTTAAAGATCATCAGTTAAGAGGTTTATTAAGGAAGAACTTGTCTAAACAATTGGATGTATTATAGTTCAAGAGTGAAAAAGGGAAAGTCATTCATTTTTATTGGGATAACATGAAGGTTCAGAAGGTCAATTAATACAAATTTATTAGATTGTAGTATGCCTTTGTTTAGCTAATTTTTAATATTTGGAGACTTAATAGAATTGTTAGGTTGCACATAATTTTTTTTATTTATTGAAATTTAATTATTCTTTATTTTTGTAGATTATAAATAGATGCCCTACATGTTTATAAGATTTTACCTTATAGGTATATGGTGCATGTCCTTTGGAAGAGGGGCGTGACACAATAAACCTTCCTCCCATTTTTTTTGAAAATTATATCTTTTACATCATGTTTATATGGAAATTACAATTTTATCCTTTATTTTTCTCCTTAAATTTTTATAATTATATTTTTTGCCTCATTTTATTAATAAAAATTCAATAATGCCTCTAACATGACCTGCCATTTTTAAAAAAAAAAAGTTTATGTTTACTTATATTATTTTAAAATAAAAAATTTGTCTTCATTTTCGATAATTTTTCTTTGGACTCATTTTAAATAGTCTATTTAAATTTATATTGGTCTATGTTGATTAATTTATTTCAAAAAAATTTTAAAAAAATTTAGTGTATGTTCCTAGAAAGGTTTTCTAGCTCCCTCACCGGTGAAAATCCTATTAGGACTAGGATTCTATCTATTACTCTTCTATAAATAAACCTTGNCCTTGTCTCCTCTGAGATTATGGGAGAAAGCACTTTACATGGGAAAGCAATTAAGCGGAGGAATAATGTAAATTGATGAGAGGAATCTTTGGATTTTTGAGCTGTTAAAGTTGAAGTGTAATAAGAGTATTTGGAGTTTTTGGATAGACGCAAAAGAAGACTCTAATTATTCGTTTCCTTCATAAAAACTTTGCTACTGATCTTTTGTAAAAGGGATAACCCAAAAAAAAAAATGTACATCTTTATGTAATTTTAACTATATTTTTTTAGTTTGTGCAAAAATAGATCTTTATATTTAAAACTTGTACAGCATCTACCATTTATTTTCAAATTTACCAGAAAATTTCAGACTAAATACATAAGTCAAATCGAAGATACTGTAAAAATCTATTGAAATTAACTTAAAAATAGTTAGCATAAATTATCAAATTCGTATACAAAAGGTAGAAATTTGTAAAGATTTTAAATGTAAAGATATAATTGAGCACAAGCCAAAAATAAGGCTAAAATTACAAAAATGTCATATTTCAAAGTATATTTTTTGTAATTAACTTTTTTTAAAAAATAGATAATTCGACTATATCACATTAAATACTTAAGTTTTATTTTTATTTTCTTTTATACGTGTAAGTAGATCTAAATTCACTATAAACTTTAGATCCAAACTATATTCTTAATTGGCTAGGTGTTACCACTGTTAGAGAGATGTATATGTAGGAACCATTATATGGTGTAACGGAAGGTGTTAGAGATATGTATATGTAGGAACCATTATATGGTGTAACGGAAGGTGGTGAATGTGATAATCAAAATTTTACATACACAAGAGAGAGAGCTTATAATCAATATAGCTTTGTTTTTTTTTAATACATACAATAAAA
This sequence comes from Parasponia andersonii, assembly GCA_002914805.1. Classification (NCBI taxonomy): domain Eukaryota; kingdom Viridiplantae; phylum Streptophyta; class Magnoliopsida; order Rosales; family Cannabaceae; genus Trema; species Trema andersonii. Next base: position 674,947 of record JXTB01000151.1, on the reverse strand, counting down.
AAAAAAAAACAGTTTTTTAGAGAAAAGTAAAAAATACTCTAACCTTTCTGTATTATAATTTCCTTAGTTGATGATGAGAATGTACTTTACTACAGCTATGAAACTACGATCTTCCTCACCAAGTAATTAGAGAGCGGGATCTTAATAATCATAATTTTTTTATTTTTCACACAATTTTTAGAATTCTTGCTATATGTCTCAATACATAAAATAACAAGACGAAGATTAAGAGGGAGAGGAAATAACCACACATTAAAAACTTAAAAAAATAAAAGAAATTTCATTGACTAATTCGTATGATCTCTCTCATAGTTTTTAACGTATAGAAAAAAATAGGTTTCCGAATTTTCTCAAACTTTTACATGTGTAAAACTATTTTCCAAACTGATAAATTGGCAAATTAATATAGTATTAATAGCATATCACCTTAACTAGGAAAAACAATTTTAATCCTATTAAAGATATTATCAAAACACGTATAGATGAGAGAAAAGATTTTTTTTCTGCTCTTTAATGTATAAAATTTTTCAATTAAATTTTAAACAATTGAAAATTATGTAAAAGACAATATTTCACTCAAATAGGAAAATAAAATCCCTTCATCACAAGATAGGGTTTACATGTATATTGCTAAAAAAATTTAACGTGTCAATGGCTTCCTATTAAAATGAAATATCTTTTTTCCACTTTAATTCATCTATTTAATTATATAATTAATTCCATAGATTTTTAATTTGGAAAAACAAACCATCTATATATAAGTCTTACACTTTTAAAGAAAAAAAAAATTCCTTAACTCATTTTCACAATTAACGTGTAAAACTTATCTTACATAAGCTCATATTTCAAAAAAAAATTCCTATTTTGTTTTATCCAAACAATTCAAATAATCAAGTTATAAAATAATAGAATTAATTTATTTGGTAAATCATAATTTTCCAAATAAAAAATAACAAAAATAATCATATTATATTTTATACTTATGCCCGTAACACAGAGAATTACATGCCCAATACAGTGTGGTTGGACACACTGTTTGTTACTTTTTAAATAATCTTATTATTTAAAAATGCAACAACAAAAAAAAAAGGAAAAAATAATAACATTTTTTATTTATTATAATGTGACACATAAAACAATTACATGTGTAACATAATTAATTAGAATTCAATAATTCTAAATTAATTATTAATATAAGAAAGTGACTATAAAATATGTTCAATATAATATTAATAGAGGTGGTTCGAGGACCCTGGACTTATAATTTCAAGCTTTATTAAATTTGATAATTAATAAAAATTTTTAATTAAATTATCAAATTTATTAGTTCTAGTGTTACTCCACTGAAAAACTAGAACTATACTCTCGAAAATTATAGTATAAATTACTCAATGCAATTATAAAGTTTGTCTATTGATTTAATTATTACATATGGATCAATCCTTTATAAATGATTCATAAATAAAGTTAGGTTCGTAATCCGTTATCCTCTCTAATTACTTTTTTATCCTCAAGTTTCCATGGTTTTCCAATGAACAACAAATTTGTAATCAAATCATGAATTGAACGCTCTATCGTTCAAGTACAAATCATTACTCAAGTGAATCATTTTTCTAACTTCTGTTAAGAAAGAATAGATTCTATATTATTAATTAATATTCCTAGCTATCGAGATTATCATGTCTTTAACATACAATGATTTAGTTTGGTATAAACACAGATGTTATCGAATAAATTAAGAGACATAAAAATATAAATAGGAGTCTATTAATTACTCAGGATTAAGATCGTTCTATATATGATTAACAGTTGATAAATTTGAATATTCTATTTTGTAACAGATATTATCAGATATTTAAATTTATCTGGTCTATTCCTATATAATCTCATTATATAAAGTACCTTCATTTAATGTCACTGCATAAACAGTTCGGATAAGACTATTCTACTCTCAATGGTAATGGACTGTACTTGTAATTTTTTTAATTAAAGATTCCAACTTTAATAATTAATTACGGACTAATTTAGATTATATTCCTTAAACATAATTTTCTTGTATGTATAACTTTTATACATACTAAGTTTATGGTTACATTTATTTTCAAAGAATTTTCATGACATATATATATATATATATTCATAAATAATATATACAAGCAAATAGAATAAAATCAACTATATTTATTTAATAGCAAATCATTTTCAGATTAAGATTAACTACATTTATAATCAAAGAATTTTCATGATATTTATATATATTATCATAAATAATATATACAAGCAAATAGAATAAAATCAACTATATTTATTTAATAGCAAATCATAATTTATATTTTGCTCTTAGGACAAAAACACTAATAATCTCCCACTTACCTTAAAGCAAAAGAGACATATCCTTTAATCCTATCCCTCCTATGTGACTCTCAGAAGTCTTAGTAGGCAGCATCTTAGTAAACGAGTCAGCAACATTGTTTTCTGATACTATCTTCATAACTGATATCTCTTGCTTCTTCACGAAAACGTGATACTTACGATGTATATGCTTGAACCTCTTGTAATTTCTTGATTCTTTTGAATTTACCACTACACTACTGTTATCACATAATAATAGGAGTAGTTTATCCATATTTAAAACTCCCTCCAAATCACTTAGGAACATACGGAGTCAAACTGCTTCTTTTGTTGCTTTTGAAGCAGCTATATATTCAGCTTCTGTAGTTGAATTAGCAATACAATCTTATTTTATTAAAAAATATGATTTAAAGAGAAAATATGGTTTTGGCAGATAAGACTTTTATTGAAGGAAATCATTTTATTGGAACATAAAATGTTATCATAAAATAAATCATAGAGTTGACCTGGTTATTGTTTCACACCAAAATATATGTTAAGTATATGAAATTGTTGTTGAATATTATTACATAGAAATTATTTTGAAATGAGATGAAATGAAATTGTTTATAATTCGTTATTATAATAAGTATTTGAAATTCTCTTCAATGATTATATAATGTGAATCTATTCTGCATGAGTTATATGCAGATAGTACATAATGAATGTGAACCTAGCTATAAGAGTTAAATATAGTAGATTCAAATCCAGCTGTATGAATTATTTATCGTAGATTCAGACCCGACTACATAAGTTATTTATCATAGATTCGCACTTAGTCACATGGGTTAAGTATGACCATAGTCACCAGAAACTACAGAAAAGTATATTGAAAGTGTTAATGACTAAATAGATTAGAAAAGATAGATTTAGAAACTTATTACTTGTTTATGTTAAATTGTTTACTAAACTGCTTGGTTTGATTATTTTCAAAGTACTAAATTTTGAAACTAGATTTATTCTGAAAGATATTTGTTAATGATTTTGGATTACATATGCTTGATCTAACTAGTTAAGGACTTAAGGTTACTAGTTATTTACTAAACTTCTAACTCACTCTTTTATTTTTTCCACTCAAGTTTTAAAGATCACCAGTTAGGAGGTTTACTAAAGGAGAAATTGTCTAAATAATTAGATGCATTAGAGTTCACGAGTGAAAGAGGGAAAATTATTCATTTTTATTAGGACAACATGAAGGTTCAGAGGGTCAATTAATACAAATTTATTAGCTTGTAGTGCGCCTTTGTTTAGCTGATTTTTAATATTTTGAGACTTAATAGAATTATTAAGTTGCACATGAATTATTTTTATTTATTGGAATTTAATTATTCTTTATTTTTGTGGATTATAAATAGATGTCTTGCATGTTTATAGGGTTTTGCCTTATATGTATGTAGTGCATGTCCTTGGTAATAGAGCGTGACACGGTAACCCTTCCTCCTTTTTTTTTTTTTGAAAATTATGTTTTTTATCCTGTGTCTATATAGAAATTTCAATTTTATCCTTTATTTTCTCTCTTAAATTTTTATAATTATAGTTTTTTCCTCTTTTATTAACAAAAATCTAATAATCCCCCTAACATGACCTACCATTTTTTTTTAAAAAAAAAAAATTGAACTTTACTTATATTATTTTAAAAATAAAAAATTTGTCTTTATTTTGGATAATTTTTCTTTTGACTCACTTTAAATACTCTATTTAAATTTATATTAGTTTATGTTGATTAATGTGTTTCAAAATTTTTAACAATATTTTCTTCGTTTGTGCAAAAATATATCTTTATATTTAAGATTTGTGTAATATCTACCCTTCGTTTTCAAATTTACCAGAAAATTTCAGACTAAACACATAAGTCAAATTGAAGATAAAGTTAAAATCTATTCAAAATAACTTTAAATTATTAAATTCATACAGAAATTTGTAAAGATTTTAAATTTGGAGATATAATTTAGCACAAGCCAAAAATAAGGCTAAAACAACATAAATGTCATATTTCAAATATTTTTTGCGTGTGAGTGATATATTTCTTTGCGTGTTTTTAGTCTATGCGTGTTTTCAGTTCTAATCTTGCGCTAAGAGTAAGGACAAACCATAGAATTGGTCAATTTGTGAATAACTGATAATGTAATTGTCATTCGTCATAAACGAAGAACACGGAGAAAGCGACCAAAGTTAATAAGGAAACCGGCCCGCCACTTGCCCCTGTTCGCATGTGATTGATTTTCGACAATGTGTGGATGCTATTTAACATACATGTGCATACTTATCATCAACTTGACTTTTAATACTTTTTTTTTTTTTTTTTTCCAAAAGGAACTTGACTTTTAATTAATGCTTTGAATAAACAGCAATACATCTTCTCGCAAAAACAGAGTTTGAAATAGAGAGCTGACAGCCATCAGAAACGAACTGTCATAGCTTTGGCTTAAAAAAAAAAAAAACCATAAATCAATATACGGTTATATTCAACAAAGAATATGTTGACGGAGGTTTTATCAACAATAAATTTATGAATAATTAAGAGATGTGGCTTGTGTAAATTGAGGTAAATAATCAAAGCAAATAAAGAGACAGAGATTTATAGTGGTTCGGCCCCGAAAAAGATGAGCCTACGTCCACTGTTTTCTCACTATATTGATGAATATTCAAGGGTACAATACTCGAAAGCTAGTGAAGAACGCTCAAAACTTAGACTACCCAAAATTTGGAATACCCTAAGCATGTATTTGCTCTGACTTCTACTCTCTGTGACTTGTTTCTGCCTAGGATTTGTGTGTTGATCCCTTCGGAACATAGAGCCCCCCTTTATATAGATTGTAGTGACCTTATCCCCCTAGGTTTCTTATGTCTCTAGGATCCTAATTGAATAAACGGGTAACTATACAATTAGGTAATTATCCAATTAAGTAATTGGATAATTATTCAAAACGGATAACTAGTTAATTACAAACAATACAATTAGATAACTACTCGAAAAGGATAACTTAGTTAATCGCAAATAGGAGTCTTCAGTTTCCCTTGTAGGTTTCTTCCACAGTAATTACCTATTTCCCTCTTCTTGTAGGTTTCCTTTATAGTGTTTTCGTGTTTTCCTTTTTCTATAGGTTCCCTGTTTATTAAGGAAAACTATACGGAGAAGGTCGCACAAAAACTTACAGAAGAGATCGCATATAAGCATCACGGAGGAGGTCGCATATATCCTTCTTGAGGGAGCGAACTTAAGATTTTAAACCGCATAACAGAATATAACCATTAAAATTGAGCATAATACCCTTTCAAAGTGGGGCGGGGGGAAGAGAGAGAAAAAAGAGCGTAATACAAGGATATTGGTCTTCTTATTCCGTTTTATTTCTTAGCAATTACTCTGTCTTATACAGAACAAACAACGGGTAGTACCACTTATTACAGATCCAGTAAGGAGCATGATCGTATTGTGTCAAACTCGACGTAGAAAAAGTCGGCAAGCATATAACTCTAATGCAGTAAAGGCAATTAAAGCTGATGTAACAAAGTAAATGTAAAATTTGCGCTTGTAAAGTTGTACAACATCAGGCCTTCGTGATCTTTCAGGGTAGTAATCTTTTTGCTGATATTTTTTCTCCCTGAGCATCAGTACTTCAAGGTCCGCGTTGTTCATGTCCAGCTCAAATTGAGTGCGGTAAAACGTAATTACCGCATCAAAGTAAGCCAGGAAGAAGATTACCGAAGAAATAAGTATCAAGCCGAGGAGAACTAACCATTTATGACTTGATTCCAACGTTGAAGAAGACGAGGATAGGACCGATAAGATGTTCAGGAACAAGGTTTGCAATAGAACATGAGTGCCAGTTAATATCTCTGCTTTTGTTCGATTACGGCGAACTCGCTTTTCCTGTCTCCCGTTAATTTCTTTCAATTCTTGGGGTGACCAAGTGCCATATTCCTCATCATGCTCTTTAAATCTCGAGCTCATGAGTGATATATAACTTACTATATATATATATATATATCTTGGGTTTACGAGTCTATAATATTTCTCACTAATTTTTGCGCCCCGCAAAAGATTGCATCATACAACGGGGGGAAAATGTGTGTGGCAGGCATTTCGCATAGAGTGGTAATGTCTTATATATCCTGGGAATAGCTGAAATTCGAGGGTGTTTCCGTCACAGTGGAGTGACAATGACATGTTGGAAATGTTTAAGGTCTAATTAGCTGTTAATTTTTGGGATAATACTGTAGAGCACACGTCTGCCCAACACTGTATAATATGGGTATATTACTAATTAATTATAATTACAAGAACGTATAGGAAGAATCAAGCAATAAACAACACATAATTATAGATTATAGTTCTGTTCACCATTAATGATAAAGATTGCTGATGTTTGAAATGTTTGACAGCTAAATTGAATTTTTAATTAGGAATAATAACGATTTTTTTTATCTTGCATTTTGAATATTCTCAAACTAAACCTATCTAATTTAATTAGAAATGGAAATAATAAAAAGAGGTTATGAAGATAGAAGAACCAACGAGGCAACGACCCACAACCCAGAATCTGAACCAAAGCCAATCGGCTCGTTCATCGTTTCTAACGGTTTACATACCACAACCAATTTCCTGTTCAAGAGCCAGGTGACACTTCGTCTGCTTTTTTTGCCGGTCTTGTCTCCGGCGGCGAAACGAAAGCGGACAGAAGGTTCAGATCTGCCATAGAGAGAAGCTCTTTGCCAGCGTCTTGTCGTCGGGTGAGTTCTGATCCATTGAAACCTCTCTGGTTCTCTAGCCGCACCAAAGTTCTAACGAAGCTAACATTAACCAAACCCCAGTTAATACAGAGAGACTTATATATATATATGTCTGTATTGCAGGAGAGAATTTATACGTCAATTTCATGGTATCTTCCCTTAGCAATAGAACAAGGATGATTCAGCAATGGATAAACATTTACTATAGACCCAGTTCACTGATAATTAGCCTCTCACCAGAATGAAGAAGATAGCAAAGAAGTAAAAAATTAATTTTCTTTTCTTAAAAAAATAGAGATAAAAATAAAAATAAACTGATATGGCAGGCTGGTCATGCAGCTCCGGCCACAAATTTGCAAGTGGGATTAATAATCCCCACACTTTGGGATTATTTGGGAACTGTAAATTATTTATTCCAATTTTAAATATATAAGTAGGAGATAAATAATCCTAATCTTAATCTAAGTACCAAACAAGCCCTTAAGTAGCGTAGGTGCATATATAAGGCTCCACCCATTCTGTCGGTTAGTGCATATTGGGTATTAATTTTATTACTTCTTTAGCTTTATAAAAAGATGTGCTGTATGATTATTATTATTATTCATCCAGACCTTACCTCACTAAAAACTAGAAAAGAGGAGACGTGAGAGAGGAGAAACAGCTGGTCTACGTAACCGGGGTTTGGGTAGGTTTTATTAGAGGAGAAGATAACCGTATCGGGGATAACGGAATGTTTTCAAAGAAAAGGTTGTCGTTTAAGGTAGATTTTGGTCGTTTACCTATATTTTTGCTCAAAAACAGCTTCAGAATGTATCAAATGAGACTCGAAAGGATTTTATCACTTTCCATGAACAATTCTAATTGAGATTTATCAGTAAAGTCTTAAATTTAATTAAATTGTAAAATTTCTAATTTATATGTTATAACTGGCTTTTTTCTATTTATTTTCATATAAAAATATTGTAATCAGTAACTAAATATCATAATTTTTTTTTTTTTGAGAATCTTAAATACCAGAATTCATGTGTACATAAAGAATAGATAAATGATTTTGTTGATAGAGGTTTTATCAACGATAAATTTGGAAAAAATTAAGAGACGTGGCTTGTATGAATTGGGTTAATCATTAAAGCAAATAAAGAGAGAGGATTTTATAGTGGTTCAGCCCCAAAAAAGATGAGCTTACGTCCACTGTTCTTCACTATTTTATGGAGAATTGCAAGCACTTAGTTACAATTGTCTCGTCTGGAAATCTCTCTTAAATCGGAAGTCAAGAGTTTTGAAATCAGAAAATCGGAATATTGGAAAATTGGAGTCCCCCCGTCTGAAACATCGAGTACCCTTTATATAAGTGAGGGTAACCCAATATTCCTAATTGTTAAAACGGGTAACTTATACAATCGGGTAATACAATTCGAGTAACAACATAATTGGATAACCATTTAAAACGGGTAACTGGTTGATCATAAATAGAGGACTTCTGTTTCCCTTTCCTTGCAGGTTTCCTGTTTGACGAAGCATAGACTTTTTTCCCTTTTCTTTCGGAAGAGGTCGCCCACAACCTATACAAAGAAGGTCGCACATAATTTATGCAAAAGGGGTCACACGACTACNCCATGAACAATTCTAATTGAGATTTATCAGTAAAGTCTTAAATTTAATTAAATTGTAAAATTTCTAATTTATATGTTATAACTGGCTTTTTTCTACTTATTTTCATATAAAAATATTATAATCAGTAACTAAATACCATAATTTTTTTTTTTTTGAGAATCTTAAATACCAGAATTCATGTGTACATAAAGAATAAATAAATGATTTCAAATACTAAATGCGTCACTGGCCGATTTCTCTCCTCTTGTCTTTCTTTTTTGTTTTTTTCTTCAAAATTAGTGAGGGTCAAAATAATTGCGCGCTTCTTTGTATGAAGTCAAAGAGAAACACAGTTCCAACGTTTGGTCTCACTTTATTTTATTAAATACCCGTGAAATGCAGGACTAATTAATTCTCATTAAGTACTTAATATATATATTTTAAAAGTAAAGTTTAATAACTACTATTATTTATTACAAATTTTTTAAAAAATAACACAACTAATTAATTCTCATTAAGTACTTAATATATATATATATATATTTTAAAAGTAAAGTTTAATAACTACTATTATTTATTACAAATTTTTTAAAAAATAACACAATTTATAAAGATTTGAAACTTGATCTCTAAACTCATACACGCATCTCTCAAATTTTGAACCAATTGAGCTAGTCCCAGTTGTATATATATGTATCTATATATATATTATATATATATATCAGCATAAGCTTCCTCGTTGATTCTTTCTGTTTTTGAGTAAACGAAGCAATTAATAACAATTTTTGTTATGATATGACCATGATTTTGGCAGTAGTTGTGTATTTGAGCTCTGAATTTGGGTCTTTACTCTTTGGGAGTTTTTCGGAGAATGGAAACCGCCAAGGTGGGAATATGAGTTTCGACAAGGATGGGCCCGCTTAAACGTTCCGCAAGATCAAAAGGGCCAAACCAGGCCTCCAAAAAACAGATCGACAGTACATACTTAAACCACACAAAATATCACCGATGCAAACAATAAGGATTGATAATGCTCGGCAAAGTTTTTGTTGAATGGTTATATCAGACCAAAGATTGGCCAAGTCTTGAAGGTTTTGACAATTAAGGTTAGAAGTGTGTGTAACACTAGCTTGAAAAACTGTTAATTTACAACTATTTCCTATAAAGTTAAAGCGAAACGACGCTCAAATTTTTTTATTTTCTTTTCTTTTAAATGTTATGATTCATAATCAAACTAAAAAAAATACTTATTACTAAAAATTTATTTTATTTTATAATTGAAATTAACTCTCAAAATAGAAATTAAGTTCATACACTCCATAAAAATAAAACCATATTAAATCTTGATCAAATAATTAAATACTTGAAAGTAAAAATATAAAGTTGTTTAAAACATTTTACTTACATTTGGGATTTTGTCGCAATCGGATAACTTCATGTAAAAATTACCGCTCATCTAAAAAACCTAAATAAATATAATGAGCTTGTGCTTAGTAAATAAATCTTATACATACAATGAATAATATGTTACATAAATAGTACACTTTTAGAATCATAATTGTCAGAAACGTGAGTGACAATAGTACCGGTTGAATCCTTAAACTAACCACCGATATAAGAATTACTTTGGTGTCTTACGTCTATTGTAGAAAGATTCCCCATTGAATATTCACGGTGAGTGACACTGTAAAAACAATCACTACAATTTCCACCACTCAAGAGCACTCACTAAAATTAATTAGCTTTGGTCTAATTGCTTTTCCAACAATATTCTTTTAGGTCAAATCAACCATGACCATAGGAGACATATCAATGTATCATACATCAAGCTTCTACTTCATAAAATAATCAAAAGTCACATAGAGCACAATAAAATATAAGATTGAAATAAGTATGATGATTTATAAGGACTCACATAATAAAGAAGTAGAGATCTATTCTTTCACTTCCTTATTTTGGTCGCTTAAGCACATGTGGTATGAAATACATGCTACAGTAGGATACTCCTTTAAAAGAAGTGTATGCCTCCAACAGTGTATCATATGTGACATAATTTTTAGTACGTGTTAAATATTATGTTATATATAACATCAATAATAACATATTATCAAATTTTAGTATGTGTGTAAATTTATAATATTACCATTACA